>JANITX010000210.1:41994500-42024168 GCA_027564395.1 Erythroxylum ulei | reverse complement strand
TCGAAACTCTGCTTTTTTCAACTACCTTCTTCTTTTGCCTTCTTCTTGTTTAACCTAAATACATCAGATTCTCCAGTCCACAAAGATAAAAACAGTCAAAGCTTGCTTTATATATTTCTTTATTTTCTATCTTAATTTATACGTTAAAACTATTTATTAGTATATCAGTTTAATTCTCAAGGCATTATTACTGCGCATTCGCGCAGTATTATTCTGCTAGTTTCAACGAAAAGGAAGACCTAGAGAGTTGTCACTGTATGAATGACAACGTGTGGTTGTGTGAGTATTCTAGCCTCGGTGTCTTTAGCGTCATCTTGTTGATGGAAACTAACCATGATTGAAACATGGATGTAGAGAAAAAATAAAATATTACATTTTTTGATTGGATCTTGATAATTAAATAACTTGAATAATAAAATATGAATTATACTTTATTCGATTTTCCTATTAAAATCCTTTGAAAGCTTTTGGACGTCTCAACCCCGAGTTGTTCACTTGTCCAGCCTCTAACGGTATCTACAGAGCAGCTTCTTAATTCTTGAGAGGAATTAAGCAGGAATGCTAGCTCCCTGATGCTCACTCCTATTTATATAGAAAGCATTATGTTTTTTAATTTTCTATTAAAATTAAATAGCTCAATTATAATTAAATTCATACTATAACTATAATTAATTTAATTTTAATAAAATCAAATATCTCATATTTGATCCTTAAAGTTTTCAAACTTTATAATTAAGTCCAACTTAATTAAAATTGATTTTTTCCATCATAAATTTCTCTTTAATGTGTGACCCATTAGGTATCTAATATATTGGCAATGATTATAAATTATAATTTTATTTATAATTACAGTCAGATAAATTGAAATCTCTCATTTTTCATTCTTTAGCTCTCGCTAACATGAAAATATCATTTTCTTCATTTTTAGTATCCAACCATTGATATAGTTTTTTTTTTTTGTAAGCTTTACTTTTAGCTTATGAGATTATCATCTTCTTCTCTTTCTTTGTCAGTTTATAACTTTCTCTATGACCAACTCTCTCTCCACCTGTATCATGTTATCCAATTGAGCTTTATAAGTAGACTTTTTAAACTTAGCTCGTTCATGAATATCTTCATTCCACCACCAAAACTCCCTCTTATTTCCCGTTATCCCTTTAAAAACACTCAAGGTCTCTAAAGTTGTATTCCCTAAAATATTTGCAGCTCTCTCCTACCTTTAGTTTGCATCTCCTACCAAATTTCATTCTTCTCCATAAATTACTCTTATCTCTAAATTGTTTCATCGTATTCCCTTTCAAATTCCACCATCAAATTTTGGTACACATCTTACGACTTCTCTTCTTCCTCCAACCCTTAATAAAAAGATCCAAAACTAACAATCTATATTAAGTTGATAAGCAAGTATTAGGTATCACCTTGCAATCCTTGCAACTAGGTTGATCATTCTACCTTATGTAGAAGTAGTCAATTTGAGTTCTTGTGATTCTATTCTTAAAAGTCAATAGGTCCTCATCATTTTTCTTAAAAAAAAGAGTTGGCTATCACCAACTCAAGCGTTACCGCGAAATCCAGCAAAGTGGTCCCATTAACATTCCTTTCACCGTATCCAAAACTCCCATGAGTCCATGAGTATCCATCTGAGGTTGCTCCTATGTGACCATTAAAGTCTCCTCCTATAATAACTCCCTCATCAAGGGCATCGTTATTGAATCTCCTCATTTTAAGTTGTTTGTCCAACCCTACTTGAGGTGCATAAAAACGAACCACATTTAAATCAACAGCCTTCACTATAATCTTTAAGGACATAATACTATATAAGTTCCTTGATAACCAAGATACCTACCCCATTTTTTCGTCTCGAACCCCCTGAATACTAAAGTTTAAACTTGTTATTCTCTTTTGCTTTAGCCCCTTTCCACCTTTTCTCCTGAATGCATGCTATATGAATCTCATACTTGTCTAAAGTCTTCAGTAATTCTAAAGAATTCCTTGTAAGGACCTGATGTTTTAAGAACCTATTCGTAATCTGTCAACATCTTTTCTTCTTCTACACCTAAAACACACCAAAGGACTAGTCCTTGTTCTCGCATTAGAGCTCAAAGCTGTCCAACTTGATGAATATGGTGGAACCTAATGAATCTTTGACAATGAACAAAGATTGGGAGGGTTTAGATTATGATGTATTGTTCAATAAATTAGGCAATAGTTGAAAGTGGTGGAATTTGGGCTTAATTAAATAAGCACATCCAATAGATCATGAAAGCTAGCTAGCTAAAGGTTTGAAAATAATTTTCTTACATCTTGATAGAAAAGAGTATAAGAAAAGAAATCAATGAAACGCATCAATGGGGAAAGGAACTACACTGTATTAATGGTACTACAATGCTTGTGCACTTTTTTGTGTTGGATGTTCAGTTCAACTGGTACACTTGATCAAAACAAGTGCAGATTTGAAGTTTTAGCCACTAAAAAAAAAATTAATACGAGACTAATTATATAGAATTAATTGCTATAAATCAAAAATAATCAATCATAGTTTGATAGAAATGCTTACTATATATAAATAAACGTAATCAATCACAACTTTGACAGAAATGATTCCATTCAACAAAAATGAAAGCAAAAATATCTCACTAAAATGAAAATGATGAATTAACACACTATGAATACTACTCCAACTACATAAGAGCGTAACCCATTTTTTAGTAAACAAAGGCTGGATAACTTGAACTTTGTAAAGGAAGGTCACAAGCATAGTAGAAGAAGGGCACAACTTTGGAAGGAGAAGAAGATTGAGACGTGAGTAGAAGAAGAATGCAGTTATACAAGTTACAAAATTGCAGTCGCAAGCATAGGACGACAGCAAAAGGAAGAAGGAGAAGACTCAAACATATAAAAAAAGCAGTTGCTTCACTTTGTAAAATGATGTCATTTTACATAGTGAAAACAGTGAGGCTTCTGGTTGAGATGGGCTTGATCCGACAATCCCAAACCTGATTCGAAGCTTGAAATTGAAAAAAAAAAAAGCTCAGGCTCGTTGACTTTCGGTTAGGCCAGAGCTAGGCCTATATGCCAAGCCTATCGACATTACACTTCACAATGGAGTTAAAATCGAGTATTTTCACATTATGTGATCCTCAATAACAAAACTATATTGTATAAAAGAAGAGTCCACCGATTTTCGTTACATGCATTTCAGATGGTGCATGTTTATGGCTAGACTTTTGTGCTTGTCAATGTTGTGGAACTTGTCTTTATGGCATTTTATTCAAGTCTAAGTCTCTGTGGCATTTTATTCAAGTCTAAGTCTAATGAAAATAACAATTCTTTGACTTTTGTGTCCTATTTTATTGCATTAATCAAACTAATTTAAAGATAAATCAAAATTTTCACTCTTCTTTGTTAGGATTCGTGTTTCTGGATATTAAGTTCGGAAAATTTTTGAGCATGATGTTGAGTGTGCATGTTCTGTGTATAGATCTTACAAGAGAAGGTTCTATTCTTTTAATTTGGCTAGCGGTGTAACTTCAACCTCAAGGTTTTCATGTGAATATAACTAAGCTTAGCAACAAATTATGCTAGGCTTGAACCCACCAAATACTGAACTTGACCTGAAACTCAATTAGGCTTAGGTAGCCTGATTAGGCCTAAACCGAACTGGATTAAATATATATTTAAATTTTGAAAATTGAAAACAATGTTCTTTTACTTAAAAAGACATCATTTCACTTAAACCTAACCCAAAGCCTAAAAAATTCTTTTTAAAAAAAGCACATAAGTCCTGCCTGAAGGATGGTCAACTGATATCGAGATTGTTAACTTTGGGTTGAGCAATTTTTGCAAGCATAAATATAACTTAAATGCTAGCACTTTAAGACCATTTAAGTTCAACCATAATATTTTTAAAGCTTTCAAATATAAACTCAATAGATAAAAATGTTAACAGGATTAAACTTCTATGAGCTAGCACGTTATCATTCGCACATTATTTATATTTTTTAAAAATGTTGGTAGACCTAACTATCATTGGTATAGCAAGCCTCGTCAGGTTTAAAAAAACAAATCAATACTTTCTTTATGTTATTTATTTTTACTATTATACATAATTTGTTCTTAAATCTATTGTTGGGCCGGGGCTCCCATGAGATAATGTGGCCTACACATGGCAGCGAGTCTATGAATAAATTTTTAAATAATATAAAAATGTCATGTCATCTTAACTTATCAAAGTGAAACTCGTTAAAGTTTTCATCTACTGAGAATCTATTTTGAAAGTTTTGAAAATGTTATACTTAAATTTGAATGCTCTAAAACGTCGTAATTCAAATTGCATTTTGATGAAAATCTTGAGGTTTAAATTATATTTTTTGTCTTAATTTTTTGTCTTTAATTCGTTAAAATATCATTTACGGCTTAAAAAGTAAGCTGAGGACAGCATTTAAAATCTTTATCAAGTCCTCTTTAAACAAAAAATGCTTTCCAGATATGCAAGTATTCAATATTTATTGATTGCGTGAATAATTCTGCATAAATACTTCTTTATTTCTATGGAATATATCGTGTTGAATTAACCTTCTGGGTATGAGTTTGTTTCTATTTCATGGGCAATGGTCATCGGTTTGCGGAAGAAAAGGATTAAGTACTAGCGGAACCAGATATTACCTTTACACTGAAATACAATATTGTTATGCATTTATCAACAGCCTATAGAGATTTTCAGGAACGAAGCTAATGGCATGATGATCATGATTTCCACTGAACTTCATGAGTTCAAGGCATTGGATATTCATCAGTGGGAACCAGATGGAAAGGGTTATTGTTATGTCTTCGTTATTTAATTGCAATGCTAAGATGCATAGTGAGGCACTATGCATGGTTTCACTTCTACAGATTATTATTTTATTCATTTACGTGAAGTTTTGTGTCATGTGATCCTCATCCCAATTTGATCATTAGGTCTCTAATTGATGTATCCATTTTGCGATGCTTATGCAGAAATCCAAATACAGACAATCTTGTTATCTCATTGCAGCCAGAGTGGTGGGCAATGACACCAAAAAGATAATATTATTTTTATATATCTCTATAGACATTGCATATAATTCAGGAGGCATTGGCTTGAATTTTCATCGCATCTCTTCTAAAAACGTAATGCGCTTTTAAAGAAATAAAAGGCAGACAGCCTTGAGTCAAGATAAAGCATAATATGAATTTGTATATTCCATATATATATATCTTTAATATAAAAGAGAGATTACAGAAGTAAATGAGGGTCAACGTCAAGGAAAGCAACAAAACCTATTTTTCGTAGGTTTCTCGGAATCATTCCTCTCGTAAGAGTCACGCCTCCTCTGAGAAGCAGCGTTGGCGTTCTTCTTCTCATCTCTAGCTTTGCTAAATATCACCGTAAATCCTTCAGCTGACGCTGGATCGTTCACATCCCACTCTCCAAACTTCGGGAGAGGCCTTTCGTTGTCCGCCGACGAAGTCATTTCAATTCCCTGATACAATCGCAGCTTCAAAAGGCAACCCTCTTTTTGATACAAGAACCCTTCTTTTATCCCAGTTTCTTTTTATTCTTTTATTTGATTATTGGCTCTACCTGGGAGGTAGGATAGGACATAGGAGAAGATGGTATTCGATGGTTTAAATTAATTATTTGGCAATTGGGTGAGCATTTTAAGGGTATACATGAATAAGAATTTAGACAATTTTGTTACTCGTATAACACGTACAGCTATCAAACACTGGCGTTGAACTAATAGCTACAGCTTGTCGTTTCTCATAATGTGGGGTAAAACCGCGTACCTTTTGGAAAATTGCAAGTCTACAAGCTAAAGATTGATAATTTATATGCACGATTTTAGGCACTAATTTTGGTTGTTAATGGTTGAATTTAGTACCCAGCAGAACGTGCCTTGCAGAATCGGTGCCTTTCATTCAGGATTCATATCGTGATAACACCTAGATTTTAACAGACTTTTATAGCAAGTGACTCCTTGAGTTGAGGAGGACTTGAAGTGATACAATTTTTTACACAGGTACATAGTTCTGTTGAACTATTTTACTCAAATTATATTTTAATATATTGAAAGTAATTACAAATTATTGTATTAATTATCGTAAAAGAATATTCCACAATCTTAATCGTACTGATTGTAATTGCAATCAGACTTCGATTTTGGATTTAGAGTTTGAAAAAGAGAATCCATCCTCTTATACAGCTTTGATAACACTTAAATCAAGACGTAATAGAATCGGAATCCTTATTCTTTCAAGAGAAACATAGTTCGTCGTACAAAATCAAAGTTAAGAATATTAATTGATATAGCCAGCTTTTTACTTGGAATATGATTGTATTTTCCTAATTAAAGACGCTGGAATATAGGCTTATTATTATTATGTTTGAAGTAGTTCCAGCTGTTTGTATCAAGACAATTTAATATGATGCTGCTTAAACAATATACTAATCACATATGCGATTTTCGTTTTATGTGACTTGATACTAATTTCCTAACCGATCAATTCAAGTAAGGGATTAACACACCAAACCTGTAATGCATTCAAAAAAATTATTTTTTAATTAACCACTTCCCACCAATTGAAAATTACAACATTAACAATGTAAATAGTGATGATCGCTTTTGTCATTATCATTACCTCATGAATCATCAATGTCAGCTTTTGATATATTTCAGGTTTATGGTCTTAGTACAGGAAAGTTATGTCTCTAATCAATCACCACACGTCAACCCCCAACCCCCACCCCTTGCTCCAAGGAAAACGAACGTCATGTCTCTACGACATATATAATAATAGTACGAAGTTGCTTGGGATTATGTACAAGGGAGACCTCCCAACCTAGTCAACGGAGAAACAATGGATCAGGGTTTGGTCTTGTGTTCTGCAAATTACATGCCTTTGTCGCCAATAACCTTCCTGGAGAAAACAGCAACCGTATACGGGGACAAAACCTCGATTGTCTACGGCACAGTTAGATTCTCATGGAGAGAAACGCATGAAAGATGTCTTAGACTTGCTTCTGCTTTGGTCCAGTTGCACATCGTCCCTGGTGACATCGTACGTTTTTTGCTTCCTCGATTATTTTCCCCCCTTTTTCCAATTTATATAGTTACTTCACAATTTCGTTGCTTCACTATTGTACCCGTACGTTTTATTGTTTCAATTACATGCATGATCGTCTAATTACAATTTTGGAAAATATATTAATTATATGGAGTCTTTTGGTTAAAATTTTAATAATAATTCTTAACCTTAAAACAGAAGAGATAGGTATATATTACCAGACAAGAACTTGGGGTAATTGTTCACATTTCTCATTAACGCATTTTTCGATATATGATTACTAAAGAATAACAAAACCAAGTTTAAAGGACAAAGTTGAAGATTGTAATATAAAAATAATAATTATGTGTAACTTTATTTCCTGTGTAAATTCGTATGCTCTTGATTGTACATGTATCAGAAAGCCGAGTTGGATTTAACAAACCCTCAAGGGAATTCTGACGTTCTCTTTATATCATGTGCATAGAATCCAAGTAGAAACCTAATTAGAGAGGACTTGTCAAATTGGCGAGAACAAAGTGATCTGTTTTAGACAACCACAAAAAGGTTGGACCTTGGCACAAGCCACTCCGTTGAAAGTGATTTGTTTTAGACAACCACAAAAAGGTTGGACCTTGACACAAGCTACTCAGTTGAAGGCGTGTTATGATTAAGGGTAGAACTACAAACATTTCTTATAACTTACTTATTTTAAAATATAAATAAATATATCGAAATTCAATCCATTCAACATAGTCCTATTCTCTTATCATATTACAGCAAACCTTAACTCAACAGGCCTTCGATTTACAGTAACCAAATTTCAAATAAATCTTTACTTTTCTTAAGCTTATGAGTTCCCAGTTGCATCTCCATATTATCTTTGTGGTATACATCAGTGGAACTGTAAATGCTAATCACATCTCTAGCTTGTCTCTGTGACCAGGTTGCGGCACTGGCGCCCAATGTTCCTGAACTTTACGAACTGCATTTTAGTGTTCCAATGGCTGGCGCAATACTCTCTGCACTCAGCACTAGTCTGGATGCAGCCACTTTAGCAGTTCTGTTACAGCAATTGGGCCCCAAGCTCATATTTGTGGACTACCAGTTCGTAGAAGTTGTCCTCAAGGCACTGGATTCATTCTTGCCAGATAACTCCAAGCGTCCCCATCTTGTGATCATCCTTGAATGCAACCAATCTATTTCTACAATGACCACTCCGTATCAATCCCTTGGTTTGGATTACAACAGCTTCTTGGCTGTGGGAAAAGTTGGTTTCAAGCCCGTATGGCCAAAAAATGAATGTGATCCAATCACGATAAGTTTTACATCAGGCTCGACAGGAGTTCCGAAAGGAGTGGTGTACAGTCACAGAGCTACATATCTCAATTCCTTGGCACAAATGATCCAATGCGAGTTGGGAACAAGCCCTGTTTTCCTATGGACACTGGACATGTTTCGTTGCAATGGATGGTGCCTTACTTGGGCAATGGCTGCCATTGGAGGCACCAATATCTGTATTAGAAAAGTCACTTCCCAGATTATCTTTGATGCAATATATGTTCACCACGTCTCTCACTTATGTGGTCCACCGATTCTCTTGAACATAATTGCAGAGGCTCCAGATGGTTATCAAAAACCAGTATGTTCCAAGGTGTTTATTGTAGTAGCCGGGGTATTGCCAAGCCCTCAAATTGTCAAGAACGTTGAAGCTTTGGGTTTCATTGTTAGTCATGGTTATGGCATGACAGAGGCTTTAGGACCAGCAATTGTTGGTCCTTGGAGAACTGCTTCACATGAGAAAGCTGTAAACGATCAAAGAAAACTGAAATCTCCTCAAGGGGTACACAACACTTTTGTTGAAGATGTTGATGTCAAAGATCCTAATACTATGATTAGCTTACCATCTGATGGAAATACTATTGGTGAAATAATGTTCAGGAGCAACATCTTCATGTTAGGTTACTTCAAAAATTCAAATGCTACTCGGGAAGCCTTCAGGGGAGGGTGGTATCACACAGGAGACATTGGAGTTAGGCAACGAAATGGTTCCCTACAAATAAAGGACCGAGCAAAAGACAGTTTCACAGTTGGGCAAGAGACTGTAAGCACATTGGAGATAGAATCAGTTTTATTAAGACATCCCAAGATTTTACAGGCAGCTGTTGTTGGAAAACCGGATACTGTACTAAAACAGGTGCCTTGTGCGTTCGTGGAACTGAAAGAGGAATACAGTTCGAGTGCTGAAGAGATAATTAAGTTCTGCGGTGATAAATTGCCTGACCATATGGTCCCACAGTCGGTAGTTTTCGGGGATATACCGGTCAATTTCAACGGAAAGACACAGAAATTCATTCTAAGGGAGAGGATCAATGCCATGAATCGTCCTACCGATAAATGAAGGAGAGGATGATATTAACAGGGAAGGTTTACATGCTATTTTTTTAAAAGCTGATTAATCAAAAACTTGAAAACTATGGGCGACTGCTCTTTATATATAGGTTACATGAACATTGAGTAAATAACAAACTTGAATGTTTAAACAACACACTATCAGCTAGCAGATTTTGTAACACGTAATGGAATCTTATTTACGTATCCCTGATCGAACGTAAAAGGCCAATAAACAAAGAAATACGAAAAATACCTGATTTCGATTCTATAACTTCAAACGAGTTTTCCGAAGCTAAAATGAGCACGAATTTACCGTCGTCTTTACGAGACTGTTCATCGGGATACGATCAAGTATTTCTACATTGTTCTCAAAACGTAAGATCTCTTAACAGGTCAAAGAATTCTTATGCTCACGAATGATAAAAGCAACTGAAGAAGATCTTAACATTTATATATAATATCTATATCGGGCTTCCCCATTATAGGTCCGATCCACACTAATCAGGATCTATTTTTCATCCGAACATTGACTCATTAACTTGGATCATTTATTAGGCCACTTTATTATCTTTATCCAGATCAAATTACTTAACTTAATTGATAAGTTATTAAAGTTAAGAAAAATGCAATTAAATGTTGTCTAACTTTACGAGAAATGTCAAAAAATGTCCAACATTCTCGCCCTTGGACAATACTTAATTGCGGTATTGAATCAAGTTTAAAATAGTTTAAAACTCGGTTAAGCTACATAATTGTATTGGTCAACTAAGTTTTAAAAAGAAACATTTGATCCAAAGATAACAAAAGTCCATCATTCCGTCCTATAGGGCTTTTAATACTAAAAAGTATCAAATACATGTGTCATATGTGACACAAATCTAATACAATCACTCATATCTAATACCTCACTAACATGAATAAGAAAATGGAGCGTGACAAACTAAGATGATACCTATATGTTCTAAATTATATCATCTCCACTTGTAGGTCTCGATTTCTCCAACTTTATGCTAAACTGTATCAGAAAAATCTTATTTTCTCTCATGGAATGCTAAACAGCAATAGAGAAAACTTGTTTCCTCTCACCAAATGCTAAACTACATCAAAGAAAACCTTTTTTTTTCAACTATATGCTAAATTGCATTAGAGAACCTTTATAGGATTAAGATTTATATCCACCTATGTCATGTCAAACTTTATGGATATCCATATAAACCTGTATACGTCTAAATGACATAGGCTCAAGGTCAATCTCTATACCCAATGACCTTTAAAAGCTTAAGACTGACGCAAATCTTAAGACTTTTACATGTATTATAACAATTTATGATAACATGTATTACTGAAGATAAACGATAATCATCTTTATTAATGAACCGTCATACTGTCATAATATATCAAATATATAAATGTACAAATGTACATAGAGCAAACATAATTATCCCTTAACTGATAGTGTCTAAAGACTTCAAACCACCCATACTATATACTTGTCTTCCAAACACAAGTGGGCGAAGTCCTTTAGTTAAAGGATTGACTTACATTTGCTCAGTCCTTAAATGTTCCAAACCTTAATGTCACCTTTTCATATCAACTCCTTTATGGTCAAACATTTGACCTCTAAATGCTAAGATTTTGTGATATTCTTTATTGTTACTAAACAACATAGTAGCAAGATTATCACAATACAACCGAATGGGTCTAGCCAATGAATCAACCATAGAAAACTCAGAAATCAAGTTTCTGAGCTAAACTGTCTGTGAAGCAGCCCCATAGCATGCACTTTGCATGCATGGTTGAGAAAGTTACCCATGTCTACGTGACACTCTTCCACGACATTGTATCATCTGCAAACATAAAAAATGTAAACTTAAGTGGACTTTCATTCATCCGGACATAACTAAAATTTGAAACTGAATTCCCTACAAGGTTTAAACTGTTGACTTTTCTATATGTCAACATATAATCCTTAGTTCCCTTTAAGTATCTCAACACTCGCTTGACTATCATCCAATGGTCTATACCTGGGTTAACCAGATATTGAACAAACAGTCTAAGAATAGATACAATGTCCCACCTACTTACCCGAGCATACATCAGGCTATAAATCGTACTAGAATACGGAACATTCCTCACAAACTCTCTCTTTACTTTATTTATTGGACACTATGCCAAAGAAAATCTCTCACCATGAGAGATTGGTGTTACAACAGGTTTACATTCAACCATATTAAACCTTTGCAACACATACTCAATGTCATTCTGAGAGTCTAAAGAGTGTTGAGATCAGTCCTTGTAAATCTGCATATCTATGACAAAAGATGTTTTACCAAGGTCCTTTATGTCAATATGCTTAGCCAAAAGTTGCTTAAGTTCATGCAACATGGTCAAGTCATTCAACCTGAGCAATATATCTTCCACATGCAGTAATAGGAAGATAACTTTGCTCCTGTAACCTCATAGTACAAGCATCTTTTTAACTTTATTTTTCATGAAGCCAAAAGAGGTCAAACCTAATCAAATATAAGGTACCACTTTTGGGAGGTTTGATGTAAACCATATATTGATTTGCTTAATGGACAAACCATGTCAGTTCTATCTGGATCCTGAAATACTTAAGGTTGTACCATATAAATTGCTTCATAAAAGTCTTTATTCAGGAAAGCAGTTTTGATAGCCATCTGATGTAACTCTATATCATCACGAGCTACAATTTCCTTAATCACTCAAAATGTATCCTTCGAGAATACAGGAGAAAAGGTAACGTTAAAGTCAACCTTTCTCCCTGAGTGAACCATAAGGTAATTGAGTGAGCCCATAAACCGTTTAATTTTATCTTGAAATCCTTTAGGTATTGAAACTCATTTACAGCTGATGGGTTCGTAATTCTGCTACAAATCAACTAGCTCCTTGACCTTACTATGCTTTATGGATTGCATCTCATCATTCATTGCATCCCACCACAAATTTGTATTGGGTCTAAAAACAACTTATGTAAAAGTAACTGGATCTGCAACATGTCTAACGTCATAGTCTTGTTTACCAAATAGACTATGTTTCTAGATGAGATAGCAGGTCATCTCATTCTAGTGGATCTATGCAACTACATTAGATCTTGTACCCCCTGGAACCTCTATGTGTACAGGTATAGGTTCTTGATCCTATACAGGCACGGTATAAAGACTTGGATCCACAATCTAACTGTATAAGTAGCAGGTACATGATTACTGTAGTATCCGCCATGCTATTGTCTAAAGGGTCAAAGGGCCCACCATCATCATAGATATCGTATTCCCAAACCTAAGCTGTTTGTGATTCCACTATTTTGGTCTGTCCTCCTTTTATAACAAAATCTGTAGCTTTTAGAGTGGTCGAAATATCTTACTAAATAGCAATAAGCGTAACGAACATGCAATTTTTCTTTAGAAGGATTATACTACCTCAATAAGGTAGCTTCATACACAAATGTGTGCAAGACTAGATTTCCACACTTCTAGATAATCAGGTAGATTAGTCTTGTTCTGCATCGACTTCTTTTAGATAATCAGGTAGATTGGTCTTGTTCTGCATCGACTTCTTTTAGATTAGTCTTATTCTGAATCAACTTCAAGTTTTTTAGGGTGTTGTTTTGCCTTTCGGCAATACACTATTTTGCTCAGGATTACCTGAAATAGTGAACTAGGTCACTACTCCAACTGATTTCATATATCTGGCAAAAGGACTTATTCATATCCTGAAACACCATGTTTTCCACGATACTCTCCTCTACGGTCAGATTTAACTATCTCGATGAATTTTTTCAATCAGTTATCAACCTTTAATCTTTAAACAAAAACACATAAGCTGTAAAATCATTAACAAATGTCAAAATACATTTAGAATTGCACAATGCAACTGTATAAGGTCTTTTGATATCTGTATGTATCAAACCCAATAAGCTAGAAACACGAGTTGACCTCTTTATTCTTATTTTAGTCAACTTAACCCTTTAATAGGCAACACATATTTCCATATCATCATAATCTAGAATTAAGAGAATGTTTTCCTTAATCAATCTCTCAACCTTAGCTTTGGCAATGTGGTTTAAACTTTTATGCCACACTATATATGACTTATCATTCATTAAGATTCTTTTCATGACTTGTTTAGCAAGATAAGAAGAACTATATATTTAATTCAGGGTAAGACAAATTCTATACAAACTATATGATAAGAAAGTTGTACTATTTTGTTTTGCATTAAACAACTGTACACCAGAAGCATTTAATACAAACCTTAACCTTCTTTGTCTAAAATTGATACGATCATATATGAAATGTGTCGTGTAAAACCAAAATAAACCTTGTAGTAAGGTTCAATACATACATCCCCTGTAGATATTACATTTGCTTCTTTATTGCTATCAACCATCAGTTTCTCCTTCTCTTTGTTTGCCTCTATCCTGGATATAAACCTCTGCTTCATGAAGGAACCATGATCAGATGCTCCACTTTATAGCCACCATATACTTGATAAGCCAAGGGGTTACCTGATGGTCTTGGTCTTTCCTTCTAGGCCTTATAATGTTGGCTTCTTTATTTCTGTAGGACCTTTATCAACACTGGATTGACCAGCATCAACATGTGGAGAAGATTTAGTCTTTCTACCTTTAAACTTAGTGGTTTTCATCTTTTCCTTCCCTTTGGTTGCTTCGAGGGATGTAGAAGTAGCTATCATGAGTTTCTTCTCCTCAACAATGCAATGGGCAATCAAAACATTGAAGTCCCATTCCTCATTCAGCGAATAATATGTCATCACTAGACTACTAAAGTTTAGAGGGAGTATGTTCAGAGTCTGGTGAACTATAAAGACATCAGGAAGAGAAATGTTTAACATTTTCAATCTACTGTGAACATGGATCATTTTTTATAAGTACTTCATCACTCCCCCTTCTCCCTTATATCTCATGGAGAATAATTCTTTCATCAAGGCACTTATCTCAACATTAAGTGAGATTGTGTACCTCTGGGAGACATTACCAAAAAACTCCTTCTCTATATTTGTATCCAGAAATCCATAAAGTAGATGATTAGGTATGGATCATTTAATGGTCATAAGACATAATTTGTTAGATCAATCCTAGGCTACATAAGCTGCTTTATAAGCTCTCGAGCTCATAGATGTAGGTGGAGATGGCTTATCCGTCCACATGGCCATATTAATTATAGCTATCTCCATAGCATTCAATACATCCTCTGTCCACTTCTTTGTATTGAAACCGGTCAGGGTTTCAATGGTGACACTGATATTGTTGACCACAAAGGTGACTGGAAAATGACAGTATTTAGATTAGCACAAATGTAGGATAATAGTGATACTCAAAGTCATTAAATAGTATATATACCGAGAATCTAGTCTCACATATTATGAAACACTTGTGGACTGAATATATAATATATGTAACTAGACCTCCACATAAAAGCGATCAGAGTACAAATCATCAACTCTTTTGACACTACAACTTATGGGTGAATAGATCATTCAAGCAATGATTTTCCCACATCTAATGCCTTTATGCGCATCTCAAAATCTCATGTAAAACCAACACTTGTAGATAGAATAACCAAACATGATACCAAAGACATCCTCCAAGGTGTAAGCAGAACAATTCAAAATACTAACTCAAAAGGCCACTATGGTGACTATATCCTCATCAGCACTCAAAAAGTCCACAAACATAAGGGATACATCTTTATATTATCCTCACATTCTTTATAGGTATACCGTATGTGACAATGTAACATCAATAAATGCTAAACCCAAATGTAAAATCTCATTGTCACACACTAGTGCTGAAGACATACTTTGAAAACTTTATTTGAGACTTTTTTAGTGAAGAAATCTCATTAGAGCAACTTTCGTGCGTCACTGAACACTGAACCAACTACTTGAGACACGAGAACCTTATATATCTCCCTTATGGCAAGTTCGTTTCACGAAAGTTCATTCAAAAATAACTTTAGAATGTCTTAATTCCTTTTTCTAGTGACTATCATGCAATCTCAAACACTTAACATAAGACCCGAGACACGAGAACCTGAAGTATCTCCCTCATGTGATGTCCGAAGCATGAAAATTTACTAGAAATCAGCTTCAGAATGCTTTAATTCCTTTTTTTAGAGTCAAACTTTAATTCACGGACATCAGCCCCCGTGTCAGTCACTAGTGGACGTGGGATACGTGTCAAGCATGCGCCCACTACAGAAGTGCCAAGGGTGAGCCAGGAGCGCACGATGCATGTGGACGACGCACACCCATGCGCACCAACACGCTCAATCATCTGATGCATTTCTGTCCACCCACGCGTTGCAAACTGTCTAACTCGTAGAACGCATGGGCTAGACTAACCTCCCTTTGGGTGGTACTATGCACCGTCGGGTGCGTGTGGCACATGCTCCTGACGGTTTCCGTCACTCTCGATCGTCCTGGCAATTTTTGGCAAGTTTCAGGGCCCTTTTTTGAGCTTCGAGGCTTGTTTCACCCCATTTTATAAGGCTAAATGCTTTACACCAGTTTTATGCAATAATAAGCTAGAAAAAATCAAAAAACAGAAGTTAACTCTCTGAGAACCTTATGGAGAAAAACTAAACAATCTTCGTTTTTAACAACCCGTCATGTCACCGCTCTAAGACCACGTGTAACATGTAACGGGACTTTATTTATGTATCTCGGATTGAACGTGAAAGGGAAATAAGTGAAAAAATGTGAAAAATGCCTGATTTCAATTCCATAACTTCAAACGAGCTTTCCGAAGCTGAAAAGAGCGCGAATCTACCACCGTCTTCACGAGAACTGCTCACGGTGACGCGATCAAGTCTTTCTATAGTTTTCTCAAATTGTAAGCTCTCTTAACAAGTCAGAGAATCTTTATGATTACGAATAATATGAGAAACTGCAGGAAACCTTAACCTTTATATATAGCATCCCTATATATCGAGCTTCCCCATCACAGGCCCAATATGCATCTGGTCTATACTAATCAAGATCTATTTTTCACCCGAACTTTGAACCTTCGACTTAGATCATTTATTGTGCCACTTTATTATCTTTATCCAGATCAAATTATGTAACTTAATCGATAAGTTATTAAAGTTAAGAAAAATGCAATTAAATGTTGTCCAACTTTATAGGAAATGTCAAAATAATGTCTAACAGATCTTCCTCTTGATTTTCCTCAACTGCTTTAAATCATTCGTTCAACACTCCCCCTTGATTCAAAGCTAGTTATGCACAACAAATTTTTGAGTTCTTCAAACTTGACTTGTGGTAGAGCTTTTGTGAATAGATCAACCAGTTGCATCTTTGATCTACATAACTCCATATTTATTTCTTGGCTTATGATAAGATCCCTTATAAAGTGATGTTTAATCTCTATATGTTTTGTCCTACCATGCATCACTAGATTCCTTATCATAGCCATAGTAGATATGTTGTCACAGTAAAGTGGTGTTGCTTAAGATTGCTTTTGATTCAAGTCACTTGAAATCCTTCGAATCCATACTCTTTGACATGCAGCAGTTGTGGCTGCAACATATTTTGCCTTTGTAGAAGACAGTGCTACTATGCTTTGCTTTTTTGACATACACGAAACAACTCCTGATCCCATGCTGAAGCAATTACCTGTAATGCTCTTCCTGTCATCTTGTGACCCTACCCAATCACTGTCTCTATAACCTCTAAGCATAAAGTCTCCAACTCGAAAATACCAAATCCCAACTTGAAAATGACAAATCCCATAATCTCTCGTTCCAGCTATATATCTTAAGATCCTTTTAGGTACTTCATAATGATGTTTCGTAGGACTATGCATAAATCTTGATACAAGACCTACAACAAAATCGATATTTGGATGAGTATAAGTAAGGTAAATAAGATGTCATACTAGGCTTTTGAATCTTCTTGATTCTGTCATTTCTATGCCATCTTGTTCTTTCAGCTTCACTATTAGTGTTTTGCTTCTGTAACTTCAAACTCACGTGCTTGTCATGTGGCTTTTATTTATTTGCTTTCTTTTCAGTTTTAAACAAATTAGATCGTGTCTTTAGGGATTCTGCAGTTCTTTGTTTGTGACATCAAGCACTACTTTAGTGTCATCGTGTTTTCATCGTGTTTGCGTCAATTTCTGTTTTCAGTTCAGTCTAGCACTATAAAATGTAAAGGATGTTCATGAATAATGGATCACCTTTTACAGCAGCATACTTCTTCCTTCTCTTTCAGAAATTTTATCTTTATTTCTGTGTTTTCCACTCTTAAACTTTCAATTGGTATTAGAGCCCCATTCTTGAAGGGCCTGTGAGATTGAATTTGAGGGGAATTTGTCTCCAGCTGCTTCGATCATTTTTTACGGTGAAAACTATGAAATTTGGGCAATCAGAATGGAAGCCCATATAAATGCCCTAGATCTTTGGGAAGCTATGGAAGAGGATTATGTTGTTGCTCCGCTGCCTGCAAATCCCACCATGGCTCAAATCAAAAATCACAAGGAGAGGAAAACTAAAAAATTGAAGGCCAAGGCTTGTATGTTTGCAGCTGTTTCAAACATAATCTTCACTAGAATTATGTCTCTCAAAACAGCGAAGGAAGTCTAGGATTATCTTAAGGAAGAATATGCTGGAGATGGTAGGATTCGAGGCATGAAAGCTCTCAATCTTATAAGGGAGTTTGAGCTGCAAAGAATGAAAGAGTCAAAGACAGACAAAGAATACTCTGAAAGACTGCTTGATATCGTCAATAAAGTAAAATTGCTTGGCACTTCTTTTGATGATTCTAGAATTGTTCAAAAGATTTTAGTTACTGCACCTAAAAAATATGAAGCATCAATTGCCGCTTTGGAGAATACAAGGGATTTGTCCACAATCACCTTGGCAGAGTTATTGAACTCTTTTCAGGCTCAAGAGCAAAGGCGATCTATGAGGCAGAATGGTTTCGTTGAAGGAGCCCTTCCATTCAGGCATCATGAAGAAAAGGACTTTCAGAAGAAGGAAGCTGGTTCAAAAGATGAGCAAACCTCAGTTGACCGCAATCGCAGCAAAGGTGGAAGCTCAAAAGAATATCCTCCTTGCAAACACTGTGGCAAAACAGGTCATCCACCATAAAAATGTTGGAGAAGACCAGATGCCAAATGTAAGAAGTGCAATCAGCTTGGACATGAAGCTGTAATTTGCAAAAACAAGAATCAGGAAGTCGATGCCCAAGTTGCTGATCAAGATGAAGAAGATCAGATTTTTGTGGCAACATGTTTTTCCACCAGGTGCAGTTCCGAAAGTTGGTTGATCGATAGTGGTTGTACAAACCATATGACTTATGACATAACACTCTTTAAGGAGTTAAATCTCACTGAGATCACTAAAGTCAGAATTGGAAATGGTGTCTACATCCTAGCAAAAGGAAAGGGAGCTATTACAATTACAACAACGTCAGGTATAAAAACTATTTCTGATGTTCTTTTTGTTCCTGACATTGATCAAAATTTGCTGAGCGTGGTTAGCTAGTTGAAAAGGGATTTAAAGTAACGTTTAAAGATCGGCATTGTGACATTTATGATGCAAAAGGGGAGCAGGTTCTGCCTGTTAAAATGAGAGGTAAAAGCTTCTCGTTTGATCCAACAGAAGAGGAGCATGCTGTTTTTTCTGCAGAAACCAACATCACTGAAATTTGGCATAGGAGACTTAGCCATTGTCATATTCAACGCATGCTAGAAATGAAAAAGAAAGATATGATAAGGGATCTACCAATGCTTGCTGATCAATTGCCAAATTGTTATGCCTGTCAATATGGAGATTGCCCTTTCCAAAGTCAACTTGGAGAACCTCACAAAAGTTGCAGTTAATTCATACAAATGTTGCTGGACCACAAAGAACTCCATCCTTTCAAGGTAGCCTCTACTTTATTCTGTTTATTGATGATTTTTCAAGAATGTGTTGGATTTTCTTCTTGAAATACAAGTCAGAAATGGCTGAAGTTTTTTGGAAGTTCAAGAATATGGTGGAAAACCAAAGTAGCTAGAAAATTCAAGCTGTAAGGTCTGATAATGGGACCGAATACACCTCATCTCAATTCAATTCTTTCTGTGAAGAAGCTGGCATTGAACACCAATACACAACCCCTTATACGCCACAACAAAACGGAGTCAGTGAGAGGAGGAACATATATGTGATGGATATGGTAAGATGTATGTTGCATGAGAAGAATTTGCCCAAAAGTTTTTGGGCAGAGGCTGCCAACACAGCCGTATTTCTTCAAAATCGACTTCCAAGCAAGGCATTGAAGGATCAAACACCATTTGAGGTCTGGTATGGTTTTAAGCCTTCATTGAAATTTCTTAAAGTGTTCGGAAGTGTTTGTTTTGTTCATGTTCCACAGAATAAGCGTGACAAACTAGACAAGAAAGCCATTCCTGGTGTTTTTGTTGGTTACAACTTAGTTTCCAAAGCTTATAAAGTTTATCATCCACAAACTGGAAAGATGACTATTACCAGAGATGTTCATTTTAATAAAGAGGAGCAGTGGGAATGGAATGACTCACCGAGACTCCTACAAGAGCTTAGCCTTCCTAAAGAGCAGTCGAAAGACAAATGGCTGGAGGAAAACATTGATGATTCACCAGTTAGAGGAACCAGGTCACTATCTGAAATTTACCAAAGATGTAATGTGGCAGTATATGAGCCAGCTGGACATGAAGAAGCTCTTGAAGATCCAAAATGGAAAAAAGCAATGGAGGAGGAGATGTCAATGATTCAAAAGAATAAAACATGGGAATTAGTTGAGAAACCTGCTGACAGAAACATCATAGGAGTGAAATGGGTGTTCAGAACGAAGTTAAATGCAGATGGCTCCATCAACAAACATAAGGCCAGACTTGTTATTAAGGGCTATGTGCAAATTTTTGGTGTTGATTACTCGGACACCTTTGCTCCCGTGGCTCGATTAGATACAAGCAGAATGGTTCTAGCTGTTGCTGCTCAAAAGGGTTGGACAGTATTTCAATTTGATGTCAAATCCGCTTTTTTAAATGGTGTTTTGCAGGAAGAAATATATGTGGAGCAGCTCGCTAGCTTTGTTGTGCAAGGTAAAGAAGATAAAGTCTACTTGCTCAAAAAGGCTCTTTATGGTTTGAAACAGGCACCTAGGCCTAGTACAGTAAGATAGATGATTATTTGCAAAACTTAGGCTTCAAAAAAAGCTTATCAGAGGCAACTCTTTATGTTAAACATAAGGACAATACTATTCTTATAGTTTCTCTTTATGTTGATGATATCTTGGTGACAGGAAATAACACCTTGCTAATTGAGAAATTCAAACAAGAAATGGAGCAGGTTTTCGAAATGACGGATCTTGGTCTCATGAACTACTTTCTTGGAATGGAAATTACACAAATCCAAAATGAAGTATTCATTTGTCAGAAGAAATATGACAAAGAAATTTTGAAGAAATTCAAAATGGAGGAATGCAAAGCTGTTGCTACACCCATGAATCAAAAAGAGAAGCTGAGCAAGGGAGATGGAATCGAGAAAGTTGATGAAGGCTACTACAGAAGCTTGGTTGGATGCCTTATGTACCTTACTGCCACCAGACCTGACATTTTATTTGCTGTAAATCTCTTATCTCGCTTTATGCATTGTGCTAGTGAGTTACATTTAATTGCAACAAAGAGAGTGTTAAGGTATGTTAAAGGTACAATCAGTTATGGAGTTAAGTTTGGAAAATGCAATGATTTCAAGCTATATGGATTCTCAGATAACGACTGGGCTGGTTCGGTTGATGATATGAAAAGTACATCGGGCTATTGTTTCGGTTTTGGCTCAGGTTTTTTCTCTTGGTGTTCAAAGAAGCAAGAGATTGTTGCAAAATCTACAGCAGAAGCTGAGTTTGTTGCAGCCGCAGCAGTAGTTAATCAAGTTTTATGGATAAAGAAGCTTATGTGTGATCTGAATATGAAACAGAAAAATGGTGTGGAGATCTTTGTTGACAATCAAGTAGCAATTGCAATCTCTAACAATCCAGTTTTTCATGGAAAAACAAAGCATTTCAACATCAAATTGTTCTTCTTGAGAGAAATACAGCAAAATGGAGGAGCAACCCTGGTTTACTGCAAAACTGAAGATCAAATAGCTGATTTGTTCACAAAACCACTTCCAGTTAACAAGTTTGAGCTTCTAAGGCAGAAAATTGGAGTTTGCAATAACAAAAGCAAGGAGGAGTATTAGTGTTTTGCTTTTGTAACTTCAAACTCACGTGCTTGTCATGTGGCTTTTATTTATTTGCTTTCTTTTTAGTTTTAAACAAATTAGATCGTGTCTTTAAGGATTCTGCAGTTCTTTGTTTGTGACATCAAGCACTACTTTAGTGTCGTCGTGTTTTCATCGTGTTTGCGTCAATTTCTGTTTTCAGTTCAGTCTAGCACTATACAATGTAAAGGATGTCATGAATAATGGATCACCTTTTACAGCAACATACTTCTTCCTTCTCTTTCAGAAATTTTATCTTTATTTCTGTGTTTTCCACTCTTAAACTTTCATTCTCATTAGTGTTCGTGGGAGTTGCAACTTCCTTACAATGGTCCATTCCAAATTGCCTGAGCCGCTCCACTGCATAGTTTTCCTATGAAACAAATATTCCTTTTCCTATTTGTTTCACATCCAGACCTAGAAAGTAATTTAACTTTCTTAGATCTGTCATCTCAAATCTTCTCATCATAGATTCTTTGAACTTTGAGGTCAATTGAGTAGAAGACCCAGTATATATCATATCATAAACATACAAACTTACCAAGATAATATCCTCAAAACTATTTCTTTACAAACAAGGTTGGCATGTGTGGACTCTTCTGATAACCATTTAACTAGAAAAATTCATTGATCTTACTGTATCATGCATAAGGGGCTTGCTTTAGCCCATACAGGGCCTTTTTAAGCTTATACACCTTATGTTCTTCTCCAGGAATTTTAAAGCCTTCTAGTTACTCTACATATACCTGTTCTTTCAAGTCTCCATTCAAGAATGCAAACTTTACATCAAACTGGTATACTATCCATTTTTGCTGAGTTGCTAGAGCAAGAATTACTCTAATTGTTTTGAACCTTGTAATTAGTGAAAATGTTTCTTCAAAGTCCAGATCAAACTCTTGAGTATATCCTCTAGTTACTAGCCTAGCTTTGTGCTTTTGAATGCTCCCATCCGAGTGACATTTGCTCTTGAATATCCATTTGAGAGAGAATGTTTTCTGTTTAACTGGTACTTCATTGAGCTCTCATGTTTTGTTCCTTTCAATAGTTGCTACTTCATCTTGCATTGCATTTCTCCAAACTTATTCTCCATAGTTGTTTCGGCACTCACTGTACCTCTAACAAACAAAGCAAATCTGTAACCATCATCCTCACCCTCAATCTCATATCTGCATCGCGGGATTATACCACACTCACTCCTTTACAGTTGAGCTGATTCATTTAGTTTCTCGATCTGTGGAGACTTTGGGCTATTGATTGAGCTGCTGCTATAAGATGTTGGTTCAGTCTCAAATTCTTCCTTGCTTGCTTTTGTCTTCTCTTCGTATAATTCTGAATTTAGAATAGAAGCTTGTTTCGATGCAGCTTCCTTGAAGTCTAGTTTTCATCAAACTAAACATTTCAACTAACCACTATCCTCTTGGTTTTAGGATTAAACAACTTATATGCTTTTGATTATGAACTATATCCGATAAAAATGCATCTCTTGGACTTTTGTTCAAGCTTATGCCTACCATAAGGAATTAATGCATAGCAAACACACCCAAAAATTCTCAAATGATTCACTGAAGGTTTTGATCCATACCAAGCTTCATAAGGGGTCATGTTCCATACTGATTTTGTTGGTGAGATATTAAGCAGGTAAACTGCAGTTGCTGTGACTTCTCCCTATAATTCATTTTCCATATCCTTAGCTTTTAACAAGGAATGAGCCATTTGCACTACTGTTCTATTCTTGAGTTCTACTATTCCATTTTGCTCAGGATTATATGGAGCAGTAAGCTCTCTTTTGATACTTTATTCTTCACAAAACTTGTCAAATTCCTTGGACATGAATTCTCCTCCTCTATCTGTCCTTAGTGTCTTCAACTTCTCATTATACTGATTTTTTGCCAAGGTTTTGAACCTTTTGAAGTGCCCAAGAGCTTTTGATTTAAACTTCAAAAAATAAATTCAGCTTATCCGTGAATAATTGTCAATCAAAAGCATAAAATACTTGTTACCAGCACGAGATTCAGTTCTTATTAGACCACAAATGTCAACATAAACCAGTTCCAATCATTTTGTTGCTCTTGTAGACTGTCCTTGAGGAAAAGATCTCTTTGCTTACTTGCCAATTGCACATCCTTCACATATATGATCCAGCTCTTGAATCTTTGGTAAGCCCTTCACCATATCTTTATTTGCAAGCAATTGTAATCCTTTAATGTGATGATAACCATAACGTTGATGCCACATATCTAATTCATCAACCTTACGACTCATCATAACAGAGTTTTGCAAGCAAAATCAATAGGGAACATTTTATTTTCTATCATTTTTGCATGTAATAAAGCCTCAACAAATCCTTTCTTGACCATACAAGTTCCTTTCTCAAATAAAATTGTGTATCTAGATTAAATTAATTGACAAAACACTAATTAAATTGTGTTAAGCATAGAGCATAGTAAACATTTTTAATCAGCTTCTCCATTTCATTAATCACAACTCCTACCATACCTTTTCCTTCTATCTGCACTTGTTTATCACTTCCCAATCTCACTTGAGATTTTTGACTTTCATCTAGCTCCTTGAACTTGTCTTTGTCTCCTGTTAAGTGATTTGAAAATGCACTATCGAGAAACCATATTTCTTTTGAAAATTTTTGAGAACTTACATGGGTCATGAATAGATAATCATCTTCCTCTTCAGTAAATTTAGCTTGATCATCTTTGCTCCAACAGTCTTCCTCTATGTGTTTAAATTTCTTGCAATAAGTGCATTGAATCAAAACATTCCTTCCACGTCCTCTGCCCCTGTATGCAGATCTCCCACTTCCACTATTCTGGTGGGATCTTCCTTTCTCCCCTTAAACCTGAAATGCTTGCTCTTCTTCCTGATTTGTATTTCTGTTGATTCTGGCCTCATGAGCTTGCAAAGAGCCGATGCGCTCATCAACTGTTAACTGAGAGAGACCCTTTGATTCTTCAATGGCAGCAACAACATGGTCATATTTTGGATCCAAGCTTCTCAAGATCTTAGCCATGACTGTTTCATCAGTGATTTTGTCTCCATGTGTTCTCATTTGACTAATAATATAAGAGACTCGAGTAAGATACGCTTGAAAATACTCATCATTTTTCATGCTCACAGTTTCAAAATTTCTCTTAAGGGATTAAAGTTTGACAGTTATCACCTTTGTTGTGCCTTGATACTCGATCTTAAGAATGTTCCATGCTTGTTTGGTTGTGGACATTACAGCTATCCTTGAGAAAATGGACTCATCAATGGCTTGCTGAATCAAGGACAGGGCTTTAGCATCCTTCTTTGTTGTTTCCTTGCTGATTGTGTCCTCGGTCGTTGATTCATCAGGCCCTGTTTCTATAAGATCCCAAAGATCTTGGGATTTGAAAAAGGTTTTCATTTTAATGCTCTAATACTCGTAGGAATCTCCTTTGAACACTAGAATTTGTGGCCACGACACATTGACAGTTGAAATGCTTAAAACCATTTTGCTTAAAAGCACTTAGAAGCCTAGGTTATAACCTGTCTCTGATACCACAATGTTAGAAATAACAGTGCAAGAAGACAAGATGCGGAATCAATAATCAGATGAACTTAACAATTTATTCATCAATCAACTGCTCTTTATATAGAGCTTACATCAACAATGAGGAAATAACAAACTTGACTTAAAAATAGGAAGTTATCTTAATAGACTTTAACAACTTTATCGTTAAGTAATCAACACATTAACAGCTAGTAGATCTTACTCCTGATTTTCCTCAACTACTTTGAATCATTCGTTCAACAAAAGACCTGTCTTTGGATAACATGCTATCCCATTCTGATAACTTCGGAAGTCTCCACGTGCATAAAAGGCTTCAATATTATTGGTAACTCCCCCATCTTTTGATTATATTTTAAGACAACCTCAGCTTATTAGCTAATAAGATACATATTCAGAGGCTTAATTCCTATTGTCTTACCCGACCCACATAAAGCATGTTCATGGCAGACTCTATATGGCGAGACCAGATCCTCTGTTCAGTTTTACTCTGTCTTATTCTGTCTCATAAAATCTCAACCATTTATTTTGCGGGTTCCATGCGGGTCCCATATAGGTTTCATGCGGGACCCACATAAATAAACGGCTGAGATTTATTGGACACAATAAGACACCATAATATTAGACAGGAAATCTGGACTCCTATATGGCATACAAAATTTTAATGTGATAAGACAATAGCACAGAATCGTACTCAGCCTACAATTCGTTGTAAAAGAAGCTACTACTTCGAATTAAATAGCATGTTGCCCAGTAAATTAAGCAACACTATTAATTCATTCCTCAGTAAAAGATGGTTGATCTAATTAAGAAAATAAACCCATACTAAATTATCTATATACTTACCAAGTATTATGCTAGAAGATCTAATAACATAAATCCCAGAACTAGACAATTTTGTAAATTGTTTAATCTCGATGACCGAAAAGAAAAGAAGAACTTTGCGTCAACAAACTAGCAGTCTAAGTTTTCTAGTCAAATAGACTAAAAGCAATATCTTGTAGCAATCAAAATTAAGAAGGGGAACAGTTAGAAGGCAATTAACTCAACTCAACCCAGTATAACAAATGACTAAGATTTGCATACAAGGAATGTCAACAAACACAATGTACCTCATCAGACTCTAGTTCTCTTCCACTTTTTGCTCTTTCTTCCCTTCAGTAGTCTATGGTGAACTATTGTTACCACCACCTGGAGCTGCTGTTAGTTTATGCCCTATAGTTAATCTATTGTTGTAGTTTAGTATCTAAATAATTTAAAAGAAATCTTTATTCTTGTACATATTTAGATATATATGATAAAGTTTATGCTCTTTCTTCCCTTCAGTAGTCTATGGTGCACTGTTGTCACCACCACTTGGAGCTACTGTTAATTTATGCCCTATAGTCAATCTATTGTTGTAGTTTATTGACAAAATAATTTAAAGAAATTCTTTATCTTGTACATATTTAGATAAATATGATAAAGTTTATGAGATAATTATACATTGCAAATGAAATTATGTTGAGATTATAATTATGAGATTCATATTGCTTTTATGAATTAGCCGTAAATTGTTCCTAATCATTGTTCTATTAAAACTAGACATTAATATAACGTAAAAATACTAGCATAAATTATGTTTTTCCGTATAAAGGAAATAGTCGATCTCATGGACTAATTAAATATGGAGATACTTAAACAAATGTGTAAGTGATTATTAGAGAACAAGTTCACTAAACTGACCCCATATGAGAAATTCATTTGGAACATTACTTGTATGTCTATGAAAATTCTCATTGTGATAATTGTATAAGTGATCCTTTGACTTGAAAGTTATCTTATAGAGATTGATATGGTTTGATATTACTTATGACTTATTCTAATCATAGGTAGTTCAGTCAATAGCCAATGGATGTAGCATGAACTATGTGGAGGTAGTTTAATGATCAAGATAGGATTCATCACCCTAAAATAATTAGGGAGAAAATTTCATTGTTCTCGATTAATATTGATAGTTTACAAATGTCAATAACTGAATCAATAGCTAATGGTAGAAAACTAATATGATTAGACTAAAAATATAGAGTTGGCATTAATTTCATGAAAATTGTATGATGAAATGATTGAATTATACTAAAAAATCATGCATGAAAAGATTAGTCAAAACCAATTTGAGATTCCTAAATATTTGGATAGTCATATTGGACTGCAAGATGCTAATCTTAATCTATAGATATAAATTGTTTAATTAGATGATTAAAGATAAGTTAAAGGAGTTTAGTTTATCTACTAAATATGATTTATGGTTATAATTTGTATCCATTGCCAACATATTTAGAAACCTAATGGGTCTCACATAAAAAAAAGATTGAAGAAAGCAAAGATATTTTAATCGAATTGGACTTAAATGTAAAATTTGATAAACTTTATATTTAAATGAGATATTTAATAAATAGAATTAATATGAGATATTGGATCTTATTTGAGGATAATTTGTATTTAATTCTAATTAAAGTTTAATTTAAATTAGAATTTAATTTCAATTAAATTATTAAAATGTCCTAAATCTATTATAAATAGACTTAAGCTCTAAAGAAGTTAGCACTACTTGCTTAACCCTCTTTGTTAGAATTATATAGTTTGCTCAACTTATTTTATGGATATTGTTGAAGGTTGGACACTTATGCGGTTATAGTGGTTAAAATGAATCAATTTTAGAAATAGTTCGAGCGATATTACAAGAAAAATGATCAAGTTTTGAAATAAGATATGAGTTAAGATTTACACTTAATTATTACTCATGTGTTAATTATTTTATAGAAGGAAATTAAAATATAAAAAAGTTTCATAATTATTTCATTATGGTCGGGATAGATCCAATCCTAATTTCCCAACAATGATATCATAGCCAACTCTAATTTTATAATTTGATTAAAATATGTCTAATTGTTATTGATTAATATGGAATTGATCAATATGTGTTTTGGAAGCTACCAAAGAGAGGTAGCACATCTGGGCCCGGGAGAATGTCTGAGTGAGGGTGGCGACACCACCTTGCACTGGAAAACGCGGTAGTACCTCCAGTCATACGTAGTTACGGTGTGGCTAGGCATATCGTTGGCGATGGCAACAAGAAGCTGACTGGCTGGGAGCGGCGATGGCAACAAGGAGCGGGTTGGCTGGCAATAGCGACATTGGAAAGGTTGGTGGCAGCGGTAGAGACCTTAGTGGCTAGGGTTTCATATTGATTAAAATATGGTTTTTAAGAAGAGGAAAGGGTTTGTTTGGATTTGAGGTAAGATTTATCCTAGGAGTGGAATTAGTGGTGTTTGTAAACAGGTTTAGGAACATGGATAACTTTGAGGATGTTGAGTAGGATTTATCTTGTTTGATTACAAGGTTAACGTAACCTAAACTAAGAATAAGGCTTGTTTGGTTTTAAGATTAATGTAATCTTGATAAATTTTATTCCAAACATAAGTTTAAAATTGTTTTAAAATCAAAATTCAATTTCAAAATTAAAGTAATTATTTTTATTAATATGATTAAGATTAATAATTTTATTGATTTTTCATTTAATTTTTAAAAATTAGTTTTTAAAATTAAAAGTAATTATTTTCCATTAGATTGAAATGAATTAATTAGACTATTTAAAATTAAGAAAAATTTCTTAAGTAATTAAGAAAAGTGTTGCTTAATTAAATTTATTTATTTCAATTTGAATGAGATTAATTAAATTTATGATTTCATTTGTTTAGAGAATCATTATTTTATTTATTTAGAAATTGTTTCTTATTTATGAATAAAAAGTTTCTTGATTTATTGGAAAAGATATTTTTTTCATTAAATTTTTGGAAAATGTTTTCATTTATTAATTAAAAAATGAAATTCTTTAATATTTTTTAAAAATAGAAATGAAGGAATTTTTAATTAATTAAGAAATCAATCTCTAAATCAATAATATAAATGACTCTCTTAATTAAATTTAAAAGTGTTTTGTTTAATTTTTAAAATAGTTTACTTTAAATATTAGAAAATGGTTTTTGTAATTAAGGAAAAGTAATTTCTAATTGGATTAGAATGAGTTACTTATATAATTTTGAAAAAGGAGTTTTTGTAAATTATAATAAGTAAAAGGATAATTTATTTAAAATTGTTTTCAATTAAATTTTATTAAAGGAGTCAAGATAATTGGACATTGTCACCAATTGGGTTTGAAAATTATTTTCAAATCAAATCGAATTTCTATTTAGAATAGGAATTTAATATATCTAGAAATCAATAAGTTTAATCTAGTTTAATTTTTCCAATGACTTGGAAATATTATTTTAGATTATGAAGATCAATAACTAAAATCAAACGAAGCTTAATGTTGTTATGCATATAATGTGATAATGAGTGCATAAGTTGCATA
>JANITX010000210.1:41834733-41851462 GCA_027564395.1 Erythroxylum ulei | reverse complement strand
TCATGATATAAAGCTATTTCAAATGGATGTGAAAAGTGCATTTTTGAATGGTTTTATAGATGAAGAGGTTTATGTAAAGCAACCTCTTGGTTTCGAAGATTTTAAGAAACCAGACCATGTCTATAGACTTTATAAAGCTTTGTATGGACTGAAACAAGTTCCTCGAGCTTGGTATGATCGTCTAAGTTCTTTTCTAATTGAGAATGATTTTAGTAGAGGACATGTACATAAGACGCTATTTAGAAAATGCATTAAGAATGATTTCATCATTGTACAAATATATGTTGATGATATTATCTTTGGTGCAACATCTAAAAAGCTTTGTACTAGTTTTGAGAATCTGATGAAGAATGAATTTGAGATGAGCATGATGGGTGAATTAAAATTCTTTCTTGGGTTCCAAGTTAATCAAACGAAACAAAAGATTTTAATTCATCAACAGAAATATATCAAAGAACTGTTAGTTAAGCATGGAATGGTAAAAAGTGAAACCTATGTCAACTCCTATGCATCCTTCAAACCTTTTATCTAAGGATGAAGCTGGTAAAAAGGTTGATCAAACCCTTTATAGACGCATTATTGGCTCTTTACTTTACCTTACAGCAAGCAGACCTGATATTTTGTTTAGTGTTTGTTTGTTTGTGTGTGAGATTTCAAGCAGATCTTAGAGAGTCTCATTATATTGCTATCAAAAGAATTTTGAGATACCTATTAGGTTCTACTGATTTTTGCTTAATGTATGAGAAAGGTGAAGATTTCAGCTTAATTGGCTATTGTGATATTGATTACGCTGGAAACAGGATTGATAGGAAGAGTACGAGTGGAGGATACCACTTTCTTGGCCATAATTTAGTTTCCTGGTCAAGTAAGAGGCAAAGCTCAATTGCTCTATCCACTGCAGAAGCTGAATATATGTCAGCCGCAAGTTGTTGCTCACAGATGTTGTGGATCAAGTACCAGTTAGAAGATTATTCAATACGAGAAGAACAAATTCCAATCTTTTATGACAACACAAGTGTTATCAACCTATTGAAGAATCTAATACAACACTCAAAGGTAAAGCATATTGAAGTTAGAAATCATTTCCTACGAGACTACGTACAGAGGAAGATCGTCAGTCTACAATTTGTTGAGACGAATTATCAATGGGCAGATATCTTCACTACGCCATTGAGTGAAAAAAGATTCAAAGAAATTAGACGAAACCTGAATATGGTAATGTTGAGTGATCAATCGTCTGACACGTCATGATCCAAATAATCTTCTTAGTTAAGAAGATAAAAAGTCGTAAGAGTTCAAGGTAACAGTAACATTAAGTTACAAACAATAACTTCTTTCATAAGAAAGTTTTGAAGGAAAATCTTCTCAAAGCCTTGAGAATATCAGCTACTCTAGAACACTCTTGAGATACACTAAAATTGACCTTTGAAACTACTCTCAACACAACATTTCATTACTCTGTTTTTGATATCAAGTTCTCTTTGCTCACACTCTTAACTTCAGAAACTAACATCACCTCCTTAAGAAACACATTTGTGCGTTTAGTTTTTTTCGTTAACTACAGATACAAATGGAGCAATCAATGACTTATAGAAGATATGTTGATTTCGATTCCTTGAAGAACAACCAGATGGACATCGAACCAAAGATTGATGTAGCTGGATGGAAGAACTTCTTTCAAGTCTATGAGACAGTTTACCTTAATGAAGTATATGAGTTCTGGAAGAATGCAAAGGTAGTAGAAGATACTTTAGTATCAGTGGTGGATAGATTGTCGGTCATAGTAACACTGGAGTCAGTCGAGAAGGCTACTGAGTGTCCATGTGTTGGAGTAAAGGTCGCCCATAAAACAAGATGGATGACTCAAGTCAGTGTAGAGAAGGCACACATCAATCGACAACTCTATAGATGTAGTGAACCAAAGGAGAAGAAGGCCTCAACTCTTGTGCCGAAGGATAAGGTTTTACATGCGCTACTCTTCCATTGTGTTCTACCAAGAACAGGACCGAAAAATTTGGTAATGACGATAGATAAGCAATACTTGTTCCATCTACTCAACCACCACCCCATAGATCTTCCACACCTAATCCTCAATTACATGGTGAAGTCAAAGAGAGACTCGAATGCCTTACCATATGGTATGCTACTGATAAGAATCTTCAGAGATTCTGGAATTTTTCTTGAGAGAGGAAACATAATGAAGATGAATGTTAAAAGTGTCATTAACGCGACAACTATCAGTAAAATGGGCTTGAAGAATCAGGAAAAGGAGGATACGAATTCCATGACGAAAGCAATGATTAAGGGGGAGCGTGTTGTCAAACAAAGTTTGAGTGAGAAGGTTACTCCCACAAAGAAAACAAAATCTCAATCTGCTAGAAGAATGTCTACAGAAGAAAAGAAGAAACCGTCAGATGAATTAATAAAAGTTAAGATGATTTCTCAAAAAGAAGAAAGCCAGGTGCAATAGTCTGAAAGACAAGTGTCTCTGAAGAGAAAGGGGGAGACACTTCATTTAGAAAAAATCCAAACAACCAAGACTATTAACCCTGTATCAATAAGAGTAGAAGAAAGGGAAAGGTCTGACTCATGGTGGAGATTCGGGAAAGAAAACACCACAGGCAACTAGATCGTTAGTCTTAATTTTGTAAGAGGAGCCAGCAAAATTGACTAAAGAAACAGAAAGTAAGAGAAAGTTGGAGTATGAGAGAAAGAAACCTCAACCTCAATAAAAAAACCCCTTCTAGGCTGGTAAAAGAAAATAAGAAGCAGAAAACCAGTCAGAGAAAGAGTACTCCAACTGATGTTCAACAAAAGAAAAAGTCAGTTGAACACAGTGCAGCACAGGTTAATCCTTCTCAACCTATGAGAAAAGAGGATTTGAAACTAAAGATGATTGAAGAAGTTGAACCTGTTAGGAGTAGAAGCTCAATAATCATAAGAGAACCCTTAAGAAGGTTGGTCAAGGTATAATTCGAATCAATCTTTGTAAATAGTCGTTTAATACATCTATTGAATCATGGAGAGAAAAGGTTATATGGCATTCTGTGAGATGAGAAGTCAGAACTATATCCAACACAGATGACCAAGGAGAGGTACACTATTTACCCAATCACAAAAAGAACAGTGATAAAGATTGTACCTGATATTCAACCAAGACCTTACATTGTACGCAATGAAGACAAGGGGAAGAAGAAAATGTATCCAGAAGGGATTACAAGTGATCTGACAGAAGATCAGATAGAAACAGAAGTGAGGAACATAGATGAGGCATGTTATGTAGCTCAATCGAAAGGAATCTATGTTTCACACCATATCTCAAGAGCATCAGGAAGTCATTATGGCCGCTTCACCAATGATAAAACTCTTCAGGTAGTTGGCAGAATAATAGAAGGGTAGTACAGAACCATCAGAGTTGGAGGTATTAATTTCAACTTAAAGACTCTTGTGCACTTAATCATGCACCTTAGACCTTTGAGCTATATACCTTCAATTAAAGATATACTACACCTTCTTGGAAAACAAGTTCCAAAACTACCTAGTCCTGATAACCTTGATCTCCCTGAAGGAAAACTATCTTTCAAACCTCCTGCTTTCACAATCATTGAATTAGATGTCTTACCTTCAGAACCATTTGTTGCTATAAACTTCCTTTCACCAAGACCATAGCAACATGATCCTATTATTGGTTTGGAAGAAGTTAGTCACATACAGCAGAAGAGTTATGAAGCCTTAGTCGAGGAAGTTGAAGAAATTTATAACAAGATTGATGATCTGCGTGACTCAGTGGGTAACTTACATAAGGAAGTAGCTCATTTACGGGTTTCTATGGAAGAAGACCTCAAGGTACTCCGCATTGATATGCAATAAATGTTCTTTGAGATTATGAAGCATCTATGATGAAATTTTTTTATTAATAACAAATAGGGGGAGAAGAGAAGAAGAGAAAGATAGTGGGAGAAGAGAACAGAAGAAGAGAAGAGCGGAAAAAGAAGATAGTATAGCTTACAATTTTTTACAATTGTATATCTTTTTATAAATAATACTCGATTATCTTTCTAAAATTATGATTATTTGTTATCATCAAAAAGGGGGGAGATTGTTAAGTCAAAATGACTTCACGTCTAATAATTTTGATGACAATCAAATAATAATAATATTAGAAATAATATGTGTGTTAAGTGTGAAGAACAAAACACAGAAGAAGCGAGGAAAGACAAAAGATACGAAAGTAAGAAGATACGAAACACAAAAGAAGCGAGGAAAGTCAGAAGATACAGAAGTAAAAAGATACGAAAGTCAGAAGATACAAAACACAGAAGAAGCGAGGAAAGACAGAAGATACGAAAGATAGAAGATACGAAAGTGAAAAGATACAAAAGTGAAAAGATACAAAAGACAAAAGATACGAAAGTAAGAAGATACGAAAGTCAGAAGATACAAAAGACAGAAGATACAAAAGTAAAAAAGATACGAAAGTAAGAAGATACAAAAGATAGAAGATACGAAATACAGAAGGAGCGCGCAAAGTAAGTAGATACAAAGACAGAAGATACGAAACACAGAAGAAGCGCAAAAAGTAAGAAGATACAAAAGTCAGAAGATACAAAAGTCAAAAGATAGAAAAGTCAGAAGATACAAAACAAAGAAGGAAGAAAACACAAGGAAGCAAAACACAGAAGGAAGAAAACACAGACGATACGAAGACGAAGACACGATAGTACGTCGAACGGTTAATCAGTTTGAGTTAGTTACAGAACTCAATTGAATAACGGTTTCTACAAAAAACAAGAAGCAAGAAGCAGTTGAAGACAAAGACTATAAATATAAGTCAGAGTCGAAGACTGAACGAGTTAGTGAACAAGTTTTTGAGATCTTAGTTTTTGAACTACTGTATTCATTGTAGAAAACACTTGAGCTATTTTTTCACTGTAACAAAGCTCGCAACATCTTTCTAGTAAGAGAGAGGAATAGCTGAAAGCCTGAAGAGACTAAGAGAAAGAAAATAATACTTGGTGTAAGAGACCTAAAAAGGCTCTATATAGAAAGAATACTTGTACATTTGGTGAAGAATAGTGAAATCTCATAAAGAATTCTGAGGACTGGACGTAGCCCACGGTTTGGGATGAACTAGGATAAAATCGTTGTGTCAACTTCTAAACTCTCTACTCTAATTTCTATTGTTTTTTATACAAGTATATAGAAGTTAATTAAAATACATTGTAATATTCACTTAATAGCTTTGAATAAGTTAGTTTTCAGGCCTTGTATTCACGAAAGAGGATACACAATCCAACCCCCCCCCCCCCTTCTTGTCCATTTTGTATATTGTTCTTAAAGACTATACTAACAAGTGATTTATTTCAACATAGACCTTTAAAAATATAAGGAAGTTCTTTTCAAAAAGTGAACGAAGAAGAGGAAATGAGGGAGATTACAGAAGAAAGAGAGCAACTCGCCTTCTTAAATGACAAACAATTAGATTTAACTGAAAATTTAGGGAGTTTCATCATTCCCTATTTTATTGGCAGTTTGTTAATAAAAAGGACATTATTGAACTTACTAGGTTTTCTTATTTTGATTAATTATGTCTCATTTATGAAATTGGGTGACAAGGGTGAAAGCAAACCACTCATTATAAACCTAAGTTAAGTGTAAACATGAAGAGTACGTCAAGCTAATGACGTTAAACAAGTGCTACTTGGGAGGTAACCTAAGAATTAGGATAAGTTCTATATCTATTCTCAACCTATTTTGTTGGTGCTTTTTTATTTTATCTTTTATGTTTATTTTACAAGGAGTGAATTATTGGAATTTTATGGCATTGAGTATCTCTAAATTCCATCACCTATACCATCACCGTTGAAACACCATAAGTATTTTTTCCCTAAATTGTATTTATTGTTCTTTATTTATCTTTATTTGCATTATTTTATTTTCCACATTGAGGGCAATGTGCTGATCAAGTGTAGGGATGTATATGCAATTACATATCATGCGTGTGTGAATTTTGCATTTGTATATATCAAGTGTGTGTGAATTTTTCATTTGTATATATCAATTGTATTTTTTTTATTAAGTTGGCGTTGTGCAAACATTTTGTTGAATATGTGTGAATTGTGTCAATGTGTCGATGACGAGAATTTAATGGAATTAGTTTAGCTTTGAACATGGTTATTTAAATTTTAAAGGTATAGTAACTTGTAAATTTTGTGTTTTAAGTATCTTTGAGATAAATATGTATGTTAATTAGAATATAACATCTATTCTTTCATTTTATGAAGTTTGTGGTATGCATTTATAATTATAAGTCAACTGAATTGGTTAACATTATTAATACACTTTCATGAGAAGGATTGACTATAAGGAAATGAGGTTGGATAAGAAATGATTTAAACAAAGGTTTGTGTTAAATTTTCATGAAAATTGGGTTAAGAATAGAGCTAGTAGCCTGCTGTACATTGTGATATAGTTGAGTAATCGGGGGCATTCACAACAAAATATTTATCTTCGCATTAAAAGGCTAGAATGATACTCCAACTAAGCTAAATTAAAAATGTGACCTAGTTGAGTAATCGGGGGACATTCATGACAAGGTGTTTGCCTTCGCGTCAAAATATATAATAAATAAAACCTACTGATCTTTTAAAATAGCAAGAATTCTTATGAAAGGTTACTTAGTGATAGTTTGCCTTTTTGATTGATTAATAATAATAAATGCATGCTTACAAGTGTCATACGTGTATGAATAGGGTATTAATATTTTGATTGATATGTATATTCAAATCAAAGCACTTAAACATGAAAGGAATAATTTAGCATGTTGATGACACATTTTGAGTGATTGGTGTTTGAGGTTAAGTAAATTTCATAAGATTTGATGTCATTGTACCATTATTGTATTATTGCATGATTGTGTGATTATATGTTTTTTGTGTTTTGTATGTTTTTAGCTTTAGTTTTGCTTGGGGACAAGTAAAGGTTTAAGTATGAGGATGTTGATAGATGTAGATTATACTATATTTTGCTAGATGTTTAAGTGTGGTTTTAAGTATTTCTTAGATGATTATCATGTATATAGGCTTAGAATTATGTTATTGTTAGTATTTGTATGTTTTCTAAATGTTTATTTAGTTTAGAGCAAGAATTAGATCTTAATTTTAAATTTCAAGAGGTGTTTAATGTATTTGAAAGTGTTTGGAATGAGGAAATTAAAGAATGAAGAATATAGAGGAAGCTTCAAGGTGTGACTCATTTGTCGTGATCGTGACAAATAGTTTTCAGGCGCGAGTTTTTTCATCTGTTTTAAGATTTGGTGGTAGTTTTGGAACTGAACAAAGTGGGAAAGCCTTAGTTGCAACCCCAGACCCTAATACACTATTTAAGAACGTGAAACTCACCAAAAAAACGTAGCATTGCATCAAAGTGAATCAAAGTAGGGAGACTAAGGAGAGCAGCAGGAAATTCCAACATTCTAGATTCAAGCGTCAAACATTTTTTTCCCTTTTCCTTTCAATTTCTTTCATTATTCTTGATGTATAATATGATTTTCTTGATGTAAACATGTTTATGGAGTTCTAACTTCATATTAGGAATTATTCTTGATTTATTTTATGACCTTATTCATTATTGAATTTAATATATTTCTAGATGTTTATGATAATTATTGTACATAAATTTGATAACAAATCCAGAGAGTGAGTCAAAATTAATCAGGATTAGATTGTACAATAATAGTTAGCAGCTTAATAGACCCGTAATTATCAAGTTAATAATCATTCAAAGAGAGATCTTATTTGAAAAATCGACTATATTAGATAGCTTCAGATCTAATTGAAGATATTATGGATAGTTTTATGAATCGAAAGATTGCAAATCTGGATATTTCAAATTCAATTAGGATGTATTGATTGAATATTGAGATAGAATAATCAATACCCTAAGAAATCTAAGATCAAACAAATAAATTTATTCAACAAGACTAAGGAAATGAAATAGAGAAATAATAGTTCATAAGTATTCAATCTTGATCAATCGGACTTTTTATTAGCAACTGACTCGTTAATTGTTTCATTTTATTATTTACTTTAAATTATTTTATTTAATTTTGTTCAAATCAATTTTGTATTACCTTAGACAAAGTTACGCTCAAATTGTTAGTTATTGCATAATCCTCGTGGTTATGATAACTTATCATACTACAAGATACCATCTTTATACTTGTAGGTATTGAGTGTTTTATTATTAGATATAAAACTTAACAACTAACCCTCTCTACAACAATTGCAGAATTCTCTTAACTCGTTCTGTGAATATTATTAGAGATATGATAAAAAAAGATCAAACTTTAAAATAAGATATGAATTAATATTCAAGTTTTATTATAATTATTTGTTAATCATTTTATAAAATTTAAAATGATTTTAAGTTTTAAAAAATCAAAACAAAAAAATTTCGTAATTATTTCACTAAACATAGGTTGGATCCCAATCCAATTTCCCCAACTACTCATCTCTATTCATTTGCTTCCATATCTCTCTAGAGTTTCAATGAATCCTGTAATTGGTTAAGATTTTCAGCATGGAATTTTGTTTTTCTGGTGCCCACCGAAAATGTAATGCAGGTATCATGAAGTTTCACAATTCGATGATTCAAAAGGAAATTGTTGGAATCAGTTAGCTTACCATAACCAGCGCCCGAGACTGCCACCAAGTGAACAAGAGTTCGCTGAAGATGCGGGCAGTTCAAACTAACTCGAAATTGAATCGTACCAGGATCTTCCGAAAGGCAATTCCGAACTGGATCACTACGAGTTGTTCCTTGGCATCGCATTGATATCGTCAGTTCCCACAAATGTCTGTATTGAAGACTCTACATTTCATCTGTATCAGGATCACAAGGGCCTTTGTGATCAGCCGTAGACTAGTTCGCTTATATGTAGCCAAAACAGACGGTATGAAAGATTCTATTTGATCAAGTCCACCTAAATCACTTACAAATGTCAATATTTCTTCTTTTTCTACAGTATTGGTGAAATCATTGCCTTCGATAAATTACTCGAGCGCACGTCTAACAGTCTGCAAATCTTGCATATTCCCCGTAAATTATTTGGTGAACCTGTAAACTGGATCACTGTGGCTGCTAACTCGAACATGTTGGAGCCAGCTTGGGGAACCTCCTCCACCAGCTCGACACCTCTTAGAGCACAATTGTCAATATTTCATTTTATATCAGCATCACACGCGCTGTATGTTATCTGTGGTTAAGCAAATCCATGTAAATATAATATCATATTCCACAAGTTAACTGTAATGCAAACTTTCTTGTCTTTTCAAACCGGATACAAGGAAACTAACTTCACAACTACATCTCTCTGTAGCTTCATTTTATGCAACTTTGATTGCATATAAGGTCAAAATTTTTCAGTAGATCAAATGATCAAGATTCAAGTTTCTTAACCACGAGTCAACTGGAAATTAAATAGAATGCTATATTCGTGCTGCATTTTGATTTGGGTTGAAATTATTCAAGCCAAAAAGGGGTCTCATTTTCACCAACCAATTGAAAATGACGGGTGACGTGACGAAAGTACCAAATAAAGCAAAAGGTCCCAAGGAGATCGCCCAAGTGCTTTAGAAAGGGCAGCTGCTAATGCTGTGAATCCCAATTCTCATTCTAAATTAGCTATGACTGCATCAACGACCTCCTGGGTGGTGCTAGTTCCTCCCAGATCCTTTGTTGGATACTGGCCATAAAAAATCACCCGCTTCACTGCAGTTTCTAAACGATCAGCAAATGACGGGAACTGAAGGTGCCTTAGCATCATGGCAGATGAGAGAAGCAGTGCTACTGGGTTTGCTTTCTTCTGTTCCAGTATCTTCTCATTACCCACATTTCCTGCAGAGGCACCTTGCTCAAAAACAGCATGATCTGCCCCAACATTGCCTGCGAAAACAGTTCATGTATTTTGCATGCTTAGGACCTTGGGATGAAATAACATAATATGGAGCACCAGCCAAGATAAAAAAAACGCACATTCTAGGATTTACCAGCATTAATATCTCGTGGAGATATGTCAACAAGATCTCACTTGAAATGTAACAGCGTGTTCTTTATATTGCACCTAACCTACTGCCGATGTGAGCCTCTTTCTATGGGAATGCAATTTATAAGAGTTATTGAAAAGTTCACTGCTACGTGAAGAGATACATGTATATATTAAATGGGGACTATCAAAATTGTTTAAATCATACAAAACAGAAAAACCTGCAATGACAGGTGAAATCTAAATAGAAGTTGTCAACAAGATCTAGGTATCACCAACTGGATTCTGGAAATAATATGCTAAAGGCGTGTGATCAGTAAAGCTATAGGTTTAAAGTTGAATGCTCATAAATTATGCACAACAAATTCAAAACTCCTTTAAGTGTTTAATTGCTGGTTCCAACAATCACCTACAGCCCATGAAATACGTGGCACTAAGTTTAACAGACATAGAAAGCAAGCAAAAGTCAGTGATCCAGGGCTTTCCATGGCCATTTCTCTTCAGTATTACATCAAAAAGCAACAATTTGAGAGCAAACTGAGATAACAAGCCTCAGTTATCTGTCATATAAAGTTATCATACAATAAATGGTAGAAGATACAGGTTTCCTACTAAGTTCCAAACTTAAGAATTTCCGTAGACATACCTCCAGGCATAACTCCTGTACCACCAGCTATACCTGCAGCTGTATTAGCAACTAGATTGCCATAAAGATTTGGTGTCACCTACAAGTGAAACAAGCAATATTATTAACTGGTCTCCTTTTTGTTTCCCCCAAATATGATCTTTTAAATTGTTTACTGATTGGAGCTCGAAGCCCCCATTGTTAGTCAGGAGGAGATTTGCAGCAGAATTTTGCAATAACTTCCTACAATGAGAGGAAAACAATTGATCCCAGTTGTCTACTTGACACAAAGCTGTGGTCTGCGATTACCAAATTCTCAAGGGAAAGTTTTGATATGCCTCTCATCCTGAAAGGATGTGACTATAGTGTTACAAAATCAAATTATAAGGGCTAATCTAGGATCAATTGGCCTTAACCAACCAGTTCCAGAACTTAAGTCACTACAACAAACTCAAAGAATAAACTACAGCTCTTCATGGTTAACCTGATAAAGATTACAATATGAAAAAGAACAGCAAGTATGCTTGCAACAACACCATAGGTGTTCTTGAAACATATTTTTGATGAACTAAAGCTTAGCTATTCAGAGCGGGATATATTTCTTCTCACTAATGCCTGAATTCTGATGACCAAAGAGAGCAGGGAATTAAATGATACATCTGGTTACCTTTAGCAATTATGTTCTTCCTGGTTTCTCTATTTGAACAGAAAATCCGTGTCATTTTGATAAAAGGCATACATTGAAAAGAGTTGCTCAGATGCATACTATCATACCATGACATCAAATTGTTCAGGCTTTGAAACAAGTTGCATGCAACAGTTGTCCACTATAATTTCGTTATATTGGATTCCAGGATATTTTGTTGCAACCTCACGACAAGATTCTAGAAACAATCCATCAGCAAGCTTCATAATATTTGCCTTGTGCACAGCAGTCACTTTCTTCCTGTTGTTCAAATAAGCATACTCGAATGCGTACTTTGCAACTCGCTCTGAGCAGAACTTTGTGATGACCTAATAAACCACTAGTATGAGATATAAAAATAAACCTCACATCTGTAGAACCAGAATTTAGTAAAGAAAATCAAAGAGAAAAGAAGATTACGTTCAACAAGAATAGTATCCTTCAGCAGCATCTACAATACCTATGTCCACAGCAAACAAAATAATAACTCATTTAGGCGGACAGAACGCCACTTTGTTAGAGTGTCCCATATTGCCTAGACATGAATATGTTAAAAGGTTTATAAGTAGTAAGGGTCAACTATCCAAACAACTAGTTCTAGTTATTTGGACAATAGTTGACCCAAGCCCAATTCTTGATAGTGGCTTCTACACTCTACCCATATTAAAATTTCAATACACTTTGCCTGTTCACTTCCGTCTTACTTTTATAAAACCAAACAACCAGCCATACTCTTACAATCAGGTATGGTTTTCAACTACTCCTCCCAAACTACAAGTTGCCAAGAACCACTATAATGCTCTTAAAGAGAGTACAAAAACAAACTTTCAGATATAAGTATTCCAACATAGAACACTAAACCATTCACTCATGGCTACAACGAAAGCCAACGGGATCGATAACAAAAATAAATAAATTCCCATTTAAGAAGCTTCGAATCGCACAATGACACTAGACAGCATCACAAAACACTAAATCAAATCGTTTAGAGACAACAACAAGCATACCTTAAGACTCTCAACGACGCCAGGAACCACCTCGTGTTCAAGCCCCGCGTACTCTCCTTCGGTGTTCTCTCTGATCACCACAATATCAACGTTCTGGTGACGAGTGGGCAATCCAGGCAAATTAAAACAGTTCACAAGTGAAGCGTACAAATCAAGCTCTTTCCTCAACTGCACATTCAACGAACTAACACCTCCTCCCATCGGTGTCGCCAATCCGCCCTTCAAGCACACCTTGTTCTTCTTGACCGAGTCGATCACCTCCTGAGGAACCTTCTTCATGTCCCCATGGACCTCGTACCGCTCAAAGTAAACCGGAGCGTGCATAGCCCCCATCACTTGCTCCACGGCACCGGTCACCAGAGGGCCGATGCCGTCTCCGGGGATCAGCGTCACGGCACGTGGAGCTCCGTCCCCTGGTCGCGGCATGTAGGTGACAGATCGGTGGGAGGTAAATCTGGAGCATGGCTCCGACCAGGAGAGAAGTCGCTTGAGGACGGATACGGATCGTCTGGCCATCAGTTTGGTACAGTACTCGGGTCAAATTCTAGGTGCGAAGATCGGACGGTCTGGATTGAGAGTTGATCGTTATGTTTATAATTGATTAGAGGAGCCGAGGAAGAGGGCAACGAACTGAGAGAAAAAACGATTTAAAATTATATTTAATAATAATATGGGGAGAGAAGAGAGAGAAAACGATTTAAAATCATATTTAATAATAATAACAAACTAATTTAATACACATGCAATTTAATTGTAGCCAGTTGGTTTTTGCCACGTGTTAAAATTATTGCCAATTAGGATAAAGTTGACTTTAATTTTTCAGTGCTGCAAAGTCAAAGGGTGGAGAATCGATATTCGATACCATCCCCTTTTTTTTAATATTTATTTTGTAGAATCAGTATTTTGAAATTTGGACCGGTCATTAAATTAGCGGCCTTATTAGTTACCGGTTTGACCGGTTCAACCACCGATCGAATCAGTGTGACGTCATAATTATGCAATAATTATATTTAATTATATATGATATTAAAAAAATAAAAAATAATAATAATAATTTATTAAACCAGTGGTCGAACCTGACCGGTTTTGACCGGTTCTCACTGATTCAATTGAGAACAGAGAACCGATTTTTAGAGACAAACCGAACCGAATAACCGACCGGTCACTGATCGAACCGCCCGATCCGATCCGATTTTCAAAACCATGGCAGAAACTTCCTTCATTTCAAATTAAACTTATAGCACCCCCTTTTTTTTTTTTTTTGTTAATACTTCAAATTTATACAGCAAAGCTTTTAATAAAGGCCACACGGCAATGTCACCGTCACAAAAAGCAATGCTTATTGTAATCATTAATTTTTAAAATATACTCCCTCTTATTTAAAATAAATGTCGTTTTAGAGCAATGCACACTTATTAAGAAAGTTAATAAAATATTTGATATATTTTTATTAATTACATGTTAAAGTACCTTGAAAATATAATCTGTGTAATTAAAATGTGAGAGAAATTAAAGGGTAATTTTGGAAGTAAAATCATAAATATGCATAAAAAGTCACAAACGATACTTATTTTGCATAATTAAAATTCCTCTAAAACGATACTTATTTTGAACAGGAGAGAGTATTTAGCAACTCCCAAGTAACCCCTAATGTACAAGAAAATGTAATCATAATTATTATTATTTAAAAGCCTGTATAAATTTTGATTTAAAGTTTTTCTAATTGCTTATAATTTCAAATTTAATTACTGCTCACATCATATATGGCTGTAATATTATCAATATAAATAAATTTTATTAAAAACTATAACATGTGAACAAATCTTAATATCAAAAATCAACTCAATAATGTTGAGATAAGAAGTAGATAAAATTTTCAAACTTTGGTTTAATCAATAATGTGTATAAATTTACAAATTTAGTAGGCAATTTGGCCAATTTCGGCATATGCTATCTCTTAGATCAACTAATTCATAGAACCTCGAAAAGATGTATTATTATAGCATATAACTTGTTCTTTTTCTCAAAAATATTATATGTTCTATAAATGTTTGTTCAAGTCTCTAATGCTTTCTAGTATTTTCTATTTTGTCAAACATTTTTATGATCGTGTCAACCTCAAGGGCCATTGAATAATCCCTTGCTATTACAATTGAAATTTAATGAAATAGAGATCCAACTCTTATTCTTTATTAGCACATTTAAATAAGAATCTAGCCTTGTATTTAGCCATTGCATTATTGAATCCACAAAATTTACTCTTAATCTTGGTCTCTACTTGCAAGAACAAATTGATGATTATATGGATTTTTATTAAGCCAAGCTTGAAATACAAGGATATTTCCTTTTATAGGGAACTAACATGATGTTTCTTTCATGGATATTTTATTCCATATTGTTAACAATTGCACTAAGTATTTGCATGGTTCAAGTCCATACTTGATGTTGGAAGAATTTATGAACTGAAATTCTAAGAAATATTCATATCGTGCTTCTAATTTCAAATCACCACCTAATTTTTTCAACAAGGTACCTTTTTTTTTGTTATCAATTATTTCACAAGATCCAAATTCTTTTAAGATGAACTTGATTTGATGAGACCAATCCATTTTTGCTCATGTATGCCTAAATGTGGATGTCCGGAGCATTTGGAGGCTGTGAGAAGTTATTAGGAGACAAATTATGTAGTTAAGTTTTTAAAAATTCCCACTGTTTCCTTTATGAACTTCAATTTCTAAGAAATGGGAGTTCTTGCTTAGAGAGAGAATGCTTCTCTCTAACTATTCTTTCATGTTCTTGTAGTTACAATAAGGCATCGCCTTTAGTTTGTTCATGCATTAACACCATGATAATTCTTCTATTCTAAGTGGATCTTCTCTCTCTAACTATTCTTTCATGTTCTTGTAGTTACGATAAGGCATCGACTTTAGCTTGTTCATGCATTAGCACCATGATAATTCTTCTATTCCAACTAGATCTCTGTTTGCTTAAAGTTGGATCTTTGCTCGTTCCTAGCTTTTGCTCAAGATGTAGGTCACTAAGGCCTTCACACCCTATCTTCCTTCAATCTTTTGGTTCCCTAATTCCATATTATCCTTACCCTCCTTCTTGTTCAACCCTTCTGCTTCCCTCAATCTCTCTTTACCATTTCTAGTAACAATTTCCTTTCAAGACTTAACCCTAAAAAATTTTCCTTCTCTCATATCCCGCCAGGCCATAAACCATGTACTTACTTTAGTTCCAATTCTTTCAACCACTTTACCCCTCAAATAGTAGGGTTTCCTAACCCAAGGCAGTATAGGACCCCTTTAGGCTCTTTTCCCCAAGGCCCTAATCACAACAATCTTTACCCACCATGTCCTAAAACAGACCAACCTATTCCCCTCCCCCCTCTCGAAGAGACCCTCAACTATCATAAAACTACAATAATGCCCTACAAATACTTCTCAAAGCCCCTCTTAAATACTATAGGAAGGTGCTTAAAAATGGAATGCCACTCTTACTAATTTTTTATTGGCAAGAGGCATGCTTTTCCTGCAACCAATATAGGAGTTAGAACACAATGGAAGTCATATGGCCTTAAAGAGGTCCCAATTACTAGAGAAAACATCTTATTTAGATTTGGGACTCTAAGCCAAACTTAAAAGCTGATAGATGCAGGATTTTAACATTACAACTTCCGGCCTCTATTTTTACAAAAATGAACACTAAGATTACAAATGGAAATTTTGAAGTAAATACACATTACCCTATGTATAAACATACATAGTATCCCTTTTGAATATCGAAGTACAAAGGAGCTAAGCTATCTATCAAGTTATGTAGGTAAACCCCTTTGTATAGATTAATCTACTACATTTATGTCCATAGTTTCGCTATGTTAAGGTTTGTGTCCAAGTAGAAATTGACAAGAAGCTCCTAAAAATCATTCTTATTATGCATCTAGATGAAGGAGGAAATATATACGAGGATCAAGTAGAGGTTTCTTATTCATGGAGGCCTCCGAGTAGTAATAAGGTAGTTATTACTATATACGAGGACAACAAAATATAAATTCAAAAAATACTAGTATAAAGAGTTGGTGTGCTTGTTTGGAGGGTATGAGGAGAGAGGAATGAGTATGGAATGAAAAAGAAAGCTTGGTAGGGGGTTATGATTATTGGACTTTTATTTCCATTCTTTCTTTTAGGGCATTGCTCCATTCCTCTCCATTATAAGAGGAATGAATGGAGAGGAATGGAGTTATTCCTAGGTTTACTTAATGCTTAATTTTTTTTGGTTCAGTAAGGTTTGGTATTCTTTAACTAAAATTATTATTAATTAATTAAATACAATATAATTAATTAAAATATTATAATTAATTACAT
>JANITX010000210.1:41816356-41827295 GCA_027564395.1 Erythroxylum ulei | reverse complement strand
AATTACTATTGTATTAGTGACAAAAAAATAAATCATCACAGTTAGTCTAAACAATAGTGTCAATTAATTGTCTTGTCACAAAAAACCTCATATTTGTGACGAAACAATAGTTTGTCACAAAAAAATTGTCACTAAATGTCTTAACTCTTGTAGTGAAAACACAAGGCTTTAGCCGCATTTCATGTATTACTCGTTCATGTATATTTTGTATTTTTGGGTTATGAGACTAATGATGTGTTGTGGCTTGAAATGCCCATTAAAGCTTTGTAAAACTCTTTCCTTTTGATGCTAATGAAATAAGAATTGCGTATGGATGAAGTTGAGTTAAAATTAGGTATACTTGAAGAAGTTATCAACTTGAGATGATGAATTTTGAACATGAATTGTTATTACATATAAGTGAGACATTATGGAAAAGGAAGATAGGATTTTGTGAATGATGAGAATTAGTTGTAAGTGATGAATCAAATGAGTATAGATTAGAGAGTTTAATGAGATAAAGTTGATAGTTGAATTGTTATGAAATGATGTTGCAGTAGAGGAAGTGAATTTGGGACAATTTAGAGTGAAAGTAAGGTTAAGATAGATGTAGAAACCTTTGGGAAGGCTCTTGAGTGAATTTTGTCTCACCTATGTCCGTTGAACGGACCTTCTCAGGTCTGGAAAGACCATTAGCCTCGTCTATGTCCATTAAATGGACATTAAGTCCATTAAACGGACTTTCACAGGTCTAGAAAGCACTCCAGCCCTGTTTATGTCCGTTTTGGTATAGTGTATGTCCGTTTAGCGGGCATTCACTGTACACTTTCAGAAATTCACGATTTTGACCCTCTAAATGGCTAAATCTCTCTTCGGGGTCTTCACGAAAGTTGTAGATCTAGATGATTTCTTCAAAATCGTTCTAGAATGATCTTAATCCGACATTTTTAGTGAAATTTAAGCCTATTGTCCCAAAACAGGTACAATATGATTGAGCATAATCATAAGAATGGATTGTCATATATCAACTGATCAAATAGGGAATTTTTGGGATGGTATGAGAATGAAGATGAATCGATGATGGCTAATGATATTTCATTGAAATAACCCTACAGGGGTAATACGCTCACGTTTTATGATTCTGGAGTTCGACTCTAGAAATGGGGTCCAACAGTATGAACTATATAGAGATAGTTATGTGATCAAGATATGTTCTGTTGTTTTCGATCAGTATTGATTTGAAAAATCCTTGGTCAAAGTAGAATGATGTTTTATAAATAGTTTACAAATGTCATTAATTGAATCAATAGCTAATAATGGATAACTAATACGAGTATATTAAAAGTATATTAGATATTAATTTAATGTTCTATTTCTAATATAAATATTGGTTGATGAAATAATTGCATTATATGGAAAAAAAAAAACCATGCACAGAAAGGTTTGACAAAACTACTTTAATATTCTTAAATGTTTAAGTGGTCATAATGTGTTGCTAGACATCAATCTTGATCTATGATTATAAATTGTTTAATTTATCTTTAACTAGAATTATAATTTAGAATCATTATTAACACATTTGGGAACCTAAAATGGGTCTCACATATAGAATAAGGATCAATATGAGATATTGAATCTTATTTGAGCATAATTGATATTTAATTAGAATTATTTTTAATTTTAATTAAAGTTTAAATGAAATTAAAATTTAATTTCAATTAAATTACTAAAAAGTTTAAAACCTATTATAAATAGACATAAGCTCTATAGAGCTAGTACTTCTTGCTTAACCCTTTCTGTAAAGAGTTATAAAGTTCTCTTAACTCATTCTGTGAATATCATTAAAGGCTAAACATTTGTGCGATTACATTAGTTGAGACGAATTAATTTTAGAAACAGTTCAAAAGATACGACAAGGATATGATCAAGTTTCGGAATAAAGTACAAATTTAGATTCACGCTTTATTATGATTTATGTGCTAATCATTTTATAAAATTAAATTGATATTAGTTTTCAGAAAACCATTTAAGTTTTATAATTATTCCATTGCGTTCAGGATTAGATTTCGTCCTGATTTCTTACATCAAGAACTATAAATAATTTTGATGTTGGAATTAAATTCCTGATTTCCTACATCAAGAACTATAAATAATTTTGATGTTGGAATTAAATTTCATATCTTCAGTTATATGTTGATTAAGCCAAAATATTGAAAAGTAAAGAGATATTTCTTTTTAAATAATTTTTATTTTTTTTAAAGAGACTTCTAACGTATATTTCAATTTTTGAAATGTTTACATGAGTTCACCTTTTAGGAAATAATTTTTTTTCGACATTCTCTGCTACATGATATCTCCATTGCTCTCTGTGTGAACCTAAGCTTGTTTTTCTAATTGTTTATGGTGCAGGTAAATTGTAATTGTTGTTTCTTTACTGAGCTATTGATTTCTTGATAATTCATTTCGTACACTAAGCTTAGGAAATAAAAAGCCAAAACAAAGCAACGATGGTCAGACATGAGATGTGGATCTGTAAGCTAAAGAATGTGCTATCTCTTGTGTCTTGATTATGTAGAGAGACAAGCTGACAAGAAGCACATGGAACAAAATGTTTAGGGTGAGTCATCCACCTTATCGCTTGAGTGCGCATATATATTACAACTTCATAGGCTTGCAGTTCTGAATAAGTAAATAGAGAATGTCTCTAGCCGTGTTCATGGCCAGATACATACAGTATCGTCCTGCTCGCCAATAATTGCACCAACATCCACTGCCGCATCCTAAACTTTTCTGCCTACTGATTGGAGTCCAGTTTAAACTATCTAATCATTACAGGACATCTTTCCATCTTCTTTAGCTCGTGTGCGTAGCGACGTGACCACCAGTTTTGCTGTTCCACCACTTTTGCATTTTTGCTGTTGCAACTTTGTCCTAATTTATCTCGTCCATATAAATATATTTATATAGGTCCATCATTTTTGCTGTTTCAATATTATTCAAATTTATCTCATCCACGTGTTTATATAGATCTTACGTAAATATATAAATAAGATAAATCAGAATAGAATTAAAGCAGTAATGCTGAAACAGATGATTTTATTTGATATACCTCAGCTGTGTTAAGAATTAACTTAAATATGAAAGGTTCAAAAGTTTAAGAAATTTTGGTTTATAAGTCATCTCATAAAATCTTGCTCTTTTACATAAGTTATTATTAATTTTTTATTGAACGACAATCTTTTCTTTTATGATTTAAAAAAAATGCAAATGGTTAGTCAATTTGAGAAGTGATCCCTTGACGCAGCTAAATTTAGAGATGGCTTTCAGCAAGCACCATTAGGACAACTATTTATCACACAATCCAAAGTTTTGAGACTTAACAAACTCAAATCAAATCTTCTTCTCGATATCAGATCTCCTGTCTAATATTATGGTGTCTTATTGTGTCCAATAAATTTCAGCCGTTTATTTATGTAAATTTCGCATAGGACCCACGTGAAACCCGCAAAATAAATAATTGAGATTTCATAAGACAAAATAAGGCAGAGTAAAACTGGACAAAATATCTGGTCTTCTCCTTCCCACAACAGAATTACAGATATTATTCATTTATAGATGACCAGGGCTGCGGCCACCTGATCATCCCCTAATTAAAATTATATTACAAAATAACTTTGTATTTGTTTTGATTGGAATATGACTCGCAGTCGAAACAGATATCTGGGGTATAGCTATGTTTGAACCGTTTATAAACTAAGCCACCATTGACACATCTCTCCAATCTTCATGTTCTATTGTTAACGTAAAGGCGGTGTTTGACGGCTGCAACCCATAGCCACTGTTTTCTTTCTTTTATTACTGATTTCTGTCACCTCTCTTTCTTCTTCTAGTTTATTACTCTTTCTTTGCCCTATAGCTTTTTACTATTTCATGGCTTGTTTAAAATACAAGAGCTGGACTTCTGTTCTGGGAATGCATTGGAGATGCTTGTCTGTGAAAGAAGAACAAGATACTGGAGAAACGGCCACCGGTTCTATTGTTTCTGACTCCACAGCTTTTCCTTTCGAGAAGGTGTTTCCGATTTGTGCAATGGGAGGATTGGCGAAGCCCGGCTTTGTTGCATCAGGTTCGAATGCCGGTGACCCTATTTGGGACGCCGTGAAAGAAGAGGCTAAGTTGGAGGTAGGCTACCCTTCTCGGTTTATAAATTGATGTTATCGATAATAATATATTCTTTCTGACTAAGCAGGTGTTTTAGAGTTGCTTCAATGATGAAGCAAATTTGTCAAGTTGCCTTTTCTGGGAATTCGGATTTTCTAAAGCTATCATTTTTATGTCATCTTTTGAAATCAAATGATAGATAGATAATACTTTGTAGACGGTACGTAGTTTTTCCAGATTTATTTGTTTATCTTTTAGTCTGGATGTCTAAACTTTTCTATGAATTGTATGCACTTCGTAGTCCCAAGAACATAACCACCCAATGGAAAGATAATCTTTCGATGTTACTTAGGACCTATAATCAGGTTTGCTGACAAAATCTGTGAAATCAGTTCAATTTTGGGGAATGAATTGATGACAGAACGTATAAAGAAACCATTCTTGAGCAAGTATTAGAAAATTGCTTTCTTCCTGTGCAAATTCTTATTGCATTTGAAGAATTAGGAATCTGCTATACTTGTCTGGCATGGAGAGATTCGTCTAGAGAGATGTTATTACATGAAACATGTAACTGGTTTTGTTTTCAGATTTTTGGGTGGTAGTAGTTTACTAAGTTTAGTTATAGTTAACATGTATACCATCCATCAAGCGCTGCAGGCAGAAAAGGAACCAATCCTTAGTAGCTTTCTGTATGCTAGCATCTTGTCGCATGACTGCTTGGAGAAAGCATTAGCTTTTGTCCTCGCTAATCGACTCCAAAATCCTACCATGTTAGCCACACGATTGTTGGATATAATTTCTGATGTCATTATGCACGATTGAGCTATCCAGCATTCAATGCGCTTTGATTTGCAGGTAACTTCGTAGTGCATAAATACACATGTCCGCATAAGTTCTTCGATTGGTAGGGAAACTGAACCTGCTTCCCATGTGTCAAAATATTTTTTTTTCCTTCTGTAGGCACTTAAAGACAGAGATCCTGCATGCCTGTCATATTGCTCAGCTCTATTGTACCTTAAGGTAATTCTGGCTGAATGTACTGAAGGATTTGAGATCATTCTTGATTTGGTATTTTGAGGGTCAGGGAATTAGCATTGGTAATTTTCGTTTGCATTGCATGACATGTTGGTACTGATATATGTAGTGAATTCGCTCGTCATGTGACTACTCTCTTTTTGTTCTTAGGGTTATCAATCACTGCAATCTTATCGAGTAGCTCATGCTCTCTGGAGTCAGGGACGTAAGATATTGGCCTTGGCATTGCAAAGCTGTATCAGTGAGGTCCTTACTACATGCAGCTGATCTTCTTGACGTCGTACATTAAACTATTATAGTGGTTAAAATACACCAGTAGTCAGTTTTATCACCTACGTACTAATACTTCTACTATTATGTTTCTCAGGTTTTTGGAGTTGATATACATCCAGGTATAATCCAGTAGTATCTTGTGTTATAGTCTGAAAAAGTGAGATATTACATATTTATGTGAACCAAATGTTGAAAGCATGTTTTAATTAAGAAACATATTAGCATATAGATTTCTTGATACGTTTCAAATGTGAAGTGAATGGACGAGCTATTTATTCTTGGTGATTGCTGTTGCCTTTTCTCTGGTGTATCAGAAGATGAAAGTATTCTCTCTAGATAGCATGCAATGTCTTCTCTTACCGTTTTCCTTTGTTATGCAGCTGCCAGAATTGGTGAGGGCATATTACTAGATCATGCAACCGGTTTGGTGATTGGAGAAACTGCGGTGGTTGGAAACAGAGTCTCATTGATGCATGTGAGCCAGCCTTATTCTTTCCTTTCACCATCCTACTGTAACATTGCAATTAATCTGATTGCCTTCATACAAATTATGCTGTTATCTTCAATTGTTGGTAGCTGTTTTTAGCTAAAGTTCTAAATGATCTAGGGTAAATATTCTTGTCCAGCCTGACAGCTTTCAATTCATATCTTTCCATTTCTAGTTGCTACAATAGAAATGCTATATTTTCTTATAGTATCCATTCCCTCCTCTTTTCTTTAAATATTCCTTGGACAAGCATTCCATGTGCACTGAAACTTTAATTGATCAATGACTGGATGGAGTTTAAATGTACTTGGAAAATGACATGCAATACATTAAGTAAAATTTTTATGGAAACAAGTAATGAATCGATGCTGTAATGGCTAATATCGCAAAACTTAACCTGCTAAAAAGGGTTACTTTATGCTCATAATCAAGTATATTTGGCAGGGTATAACTTTAGGAGGGACTGGAAAAGAGACTGGTGATCGCCATCCAAAAGTAGGCGATGGTGCCCTAATTGGAGCGTGCGTAACTGTGCTAGGAAATGTAAAAATAGGTGGAGGAGCTATAGTTGTTGCCGGTTCTCTTGTATTGAAAGATATTCCCCCACTTAGGTGAGACAATGATTAATCCTGCTTATCGGCAATAGAACGTCTATGGTCTTCTAACTTGCTCATGTTGACATTCATGTCTTTTCTCCTCTTTTCCTTCTTCTTTTTCTTGGTTCCGTTAAAGAATGGTGGCAGGAGGACCTGCAAAGGTGATTGGAATTTTGGATAAGAAAGCTCCTCTTTGACAAGGTAACATGGTATGATAATGAGAAATTAGCTTCATTTCTCTGTTATCTTCTTCTATTTTGAAATATATTGTGGGCGTGGTTTTGATGTAGACATCGATATATCTTGCACATCTGAAATGACACTTGCCCTTCAATTTTGTTTTGAATCATAAATCAGGATAGTGTGTGTTAACATGCAGTGAGAGATTCTATTATGATGTCTTTTGGAAGATGATGTAAGAAGTTGATAGGAAGAAAACAGCACTTGCATTTGGAGGTTACATTAAATATTCATACAGTTTCATTCCTTTTCAGACATGTAGCAGTTGCATTTGGAGAGGGAAGATCAGGTGGTTCTTTGTTATATCTTTCCATTTTGGTCAAACGAAATTGCCAATTAAGGAGGCTATTTTCTTCTCCAAGCAAGCTTGTTGGCTTTATTCCATCATTAGTAATATATCAATAGCTCTCACTTACTTTAGTCTTCCATTCCGTGCAAGAAATGGAAATTCCTACGCGGAAACTTTTACGGAACCAGCCTCCATCTAAATATTTTAAGTCACTTTAGCTTTCGAAATATATGATATCATGAGTGTTAGTTTTTTCAGGCTCTAATAATATTCAATCTTAACATAATAATAACTATTAATAATTTACGAATAATACATAAATGTAATATTAATTCTATAATTATGATCTCATCATAATTTTATTTGTAATGTATATATATCCCATAAACTTTATGATCATATACATCTAAATATATATAAGACAAAGAGTCCTTTTAAATAATTATGTCACTAAATTACGATCAACCAATTGGTAGCGTAAACTAACAATGTCTCACTTGCACTAAGTCAATCGTTTTAAGTATTTTTTATCATATCACTATATGGCGATCATGCTACTGATAGGACAGTAGTTTCATGAGAAAATTTTTCAAGTTCTCTATAGTGAATATTTGCTTAAATTTTATAACTTTCATTTTAATTATCATCATAATTAAGAGAAACTACCTAAATGCATACTTGGATCTTTGATAAGATCTTAACTCCTTTTGTATGCCTGATAGCTCTAAAGTTTCACAATTATAAGGAACTATACCAAGTTCATTAAATAAATTCTTAATCAAATTAATCATTTCTATTAAATAAAAAATGTATTTTGTCTTAATTAGTAATTAATGTTATATTGGAACTTTCCAATCTCAAAATAATATTATTCCAAGTAAAACATACCTTAATTAAAATTTACTTCTAAAGTTAATATCCATATAATTTTGGACCTAGATAGCAACTTATATATAAAATAATGGATATCTTTAATGCTTTACAATTATCAGGCATCTCAAATACTAAACACCTTTAGTATATTATCTATTTACTTAGACTTAAAATAGGTCAAAGAAACTTTCATATGTATCTCTATAGATCTAATTATCATAGTTAAGTTGTACCTTTACATATCTAATATGAATTGTTCTTGGATAATTATATCTTTAACAATTGAAAATATGAATTATTGTTCTCTCTGTGGCTAATATGTCTCTACATACTTTCACTAAAGAGGACATATATACGGTCATTAACCTTTATGTAAGCATGATAAATTCACAATCATCTAAAAAAAACTCTTTGAAATTATTATGAAAATGAATCTTTCAACATCTTGTAACTTTTCAGTTATACATCAAACATAATAACAAAGACATAAGTTCCAATTGGATGCATTGTTATGAGATTTGAACTTTTTAAATTTTATCTTACTCCCATTACTTCTTGAGAACCATTCTCCTATAAGTATACATTAAAATAATCATTTTATTCATTATGTTTGTAAGATTATATCCAACCTTTTAGATATCTCATATTATTTTATTATCTAATTTGGTTCTAAAATTATTGGATAGTAGATGCTTCAACTAAGCATCATATCTCAAAATTATTAATTTTGTCTATTTCAAAGTCATATCATTTCATATTTAATATGAAATCTTGTTAATTGATTTGATTGAAACTTTCAAAGCTAAGTTGTTATACCAGGCATACATATAAAAGAAATAAATATCACGTCATACAATATCTCATTTTACATTTTCCTCCTTACATAAATTCATACTATTATGAAATTTAATTATGGATGTATTTATTAAGCAATCTCATTCCCCATAGATGACTAAAAAATTTATATTTCACCACATTTTTCTTATTGAAGTACTTTAGCATTATCAATGCCTAACTTCTACTTAGATTTAAATAATTTGAACTTAAAAAATTTTAATCAATGTTTCATTAGTAATCTTATGAAATACAAGTATCATCCTTTAATGAATTATTATTACATTCAAGACATCACATGTATAAGATTTAATAATTTAATATCATCATCATACTTTCATCAAAAATTAATTTGGCTATTCTTCAACTTAACAAGTTTCATAAGTTTATACAGTTGATAATTAAAAGGATACATATATCTTTATATGTAACTTTATGGTTCTTATTATGGTGATTTATCCAATATGACATGAAAGGATAGTCTCAGTTATTAAACTTTGTATTCTTGCCATTTATATTATGTATAAGAGTTTCCTTTGATCTAACATATATAAACTATTTGTATAAATTAGACCAACTAATTTTGATCAATAATATATTTCTTATCTTTCATTGAACATTATTATTATGTTGAATCTAATTTCAGTATCAAAAAAATTAAAAGCATAAACTAGAAATACACATGATCTTTATCATTCAAGTATAGAAAAAAAATTCATGCAATCAATTTTCTTTTAAGGATAAATATTTTCATATCTAAGCCAATTCTTTCTATTGATGTCCATATTTATGTTTTTAATAGGCTAAATCAAATTTCCATCAAGACATTATAACTTTCAACTCTACACCATGTAACCTTTTACTTCATGTTATCTTAGTGTTGACACATCTCACTTCTCGTCATTAAAGTTTACGAGACATTAATTAACTCAAAATGTTAATATATTTTTTCATTTTTATAACACTAATATATCTATAAGACTTTAATACCAAATTCTTAATAAGGATTAATAGTAAAATTGCATAATGGGCATGCAATTTTTCTATTTGACATTGAGAACTCTTCTTAAACTTAACTTTTTTCTAATGAATTTTGTTCACTACTTTAATATCAACTATATTAAACCAGGTAAATTCTACTCAAAACAAATTATACATGTAAGAAAAGGAAGTAATTGGTTATATATTATAACAGTTAAATACGGTTGGGACTTTAATTATGTATTTAGTTACTCCTAATATTTTATTCGAGCCCTCACTACTATTTGGAAAGATTAATCTCTCTAGTAGTTTAGGATACCATTTAAATTTATTTGATCTTGAGTTTGCTTAATAAACCAACAAAACTTAAATTGGGTAGATAATAACTTTATCAATCACATCTCTTATGACTCCAAGATCTATTAGGTGTCAACTCTTGTCAAAATATATCTTATATATTATTCATAACCCTACCTATAAATTCAACTGATCATCAGTTTGTTCATCCAAATCGAAATCAACATTAGTGTCTGATAAGATCAATTATCTAGTTGCAATCATTACAAACACTATAGGTCCAGTTGAAGAACTAAGCATAGGTGTGGTTTCCTTAATTTAACCATCTTAATGAGGCATTGAATATTGAAAAGAAGATAAGGAAAGCAATAAACCAACAATAAAGAAACAAAAACTAGCACTAGTCATGAGTCATCATTTCTTCTCAGCCTCAACATACTTAAACCTCTAAATAACTTGAGTAAGATTCTCAATCAATATAGTATTTTCCCTATTTCCTTTCCAATTATTTACTTTTCATAATACAAATTCATTATCAATTTTGTTACTCTCTTTAAAAGTCGCAACCTACCCAAGAATAGCTCCCTAATCACTGCAAAAATGAATTTGTTTCGATGGTGGCATCATCTTAATTTCTTAACAAAGAGAGTTAGGTGACAGGAAAACTTATTGGCGAAGAGGAGATATGATTTCATTAAAGGAAGTAATCTTATGGATGAGAATGTAAAATTATAGAGAAAAGAGGAGGAGTCATGACGATAAGACTACTCTCTCTCTCTCTTAAATCTTCCTTTCTTTTCTCATATTCTTTCTCTTAAATCAGTAGGTCGGCCGCTTCCTCTATCTGTTTCTTGGTGAGGGAGGTTTGTGGCGGTGCAGGAATATTTGCCTCCG
>JANITX010000210.1:41732392-41746211 GCA_027564395.1 Erythroxylum ulei | reverse complement strand
AGAACTTAATAATAATAATAATAATAATAATAATAAAATTAAACATATTTTTGTTTTCAGTTTTTTATTAAAAATTTTAATAAAACAGGTTTTTTCAATTTTTATATTACAAATCTCAACTAAATAAGTCTTTTTTTTAAAAAAAAACAAAAATTAAAAACAAAATAAAAAATAAAAAAACAAAAACAGAAAAATAAAAATAAAACCGCTACAATTTCTCGATAGACAAAGACAGATTTACGTGACGCACTCGCGATCCGACGCACGTGAGTTTCACACGCCTATTTCCCAAACCCGAAGCTACTTTTTGTATAATTATACCTTGCTCACCCTAGTCTCCTAATCCATCCCCAGGATTCTTTACTCCTGGCATTTCTTTTTCCAGTTTCCTCCACTTTAAATTAGGGTTTTGGATTTGATCTGTTCATTTTCAGCTTCCAATTAACCCTTTGTAGTCTTAATTTGAGTGTTCCTTAGGAAGGGGGAGAGAATATGGGAGGAGGAGATGGAGAGGTCAATGAATCGAATTCCGGTGAGAGAGAATTAGTTACGGTCAACGTCCGTTGCTCTAACGGCTCTAAATTTTCTGTTCGGATCAACCTGACATCCACAGTCGAAGCTTTCAAGGTCGTTCTTGCTGAGAAGTGTGATATTACGCCGGATTCTCAGCGGGTCATTTATAAAGGTCGGATCTTGAAGGATGATCAGACTCTTGAAAGCTACGGTATGTTTTTATTATCTTTTGTTGATTGAGACGTGTCGAGTTAGCGTTTTTGGTTCTTTGTGGAGATCTAGGGTAATCGAGTGATTCTGAATTAGGGTTGGGTGGAGGTTCTTGAACTGGAATAGAGTGAATGAACTCTGTTTCGCGTTATGATGATTGTTCATAAGTTTGATGTTGCATTTCTTGTTTAAGATGGTGTAGTCTAGTGAAATTGTTCATGTCTTCTTGCCATTTAAAGCTTTTACTTGTTGGGGACGCATATGAAAAGTCTCGATATGATATACTATTTGTGCATATGGTGTTGTTTAGCCAGTAAGTAAATAATGAGAGCAATTGGACTCCTGACTGTGTTTGGATAGAGGTCAGATGGTAGATGTTTGATGGCCTTGGTTCAAGGGATTATTTGTTTTAGCCTTTTGAAGTCCTTGTGATTATATTGCCCTTTTTTGGTTGTTTATCTGTTGGTAAGCCATCCGTACCCTGGTTTCTTTATTGTGTTGGTTGGTGGAGCAGGAATGAATTAGGTCTCCTGTTGTTTTGTATTGACATCGACCTTTAGAACATCCTCTATAATTTGGTTGTTCCTCATTTCTTTACACTTTTTTCTTTTGAATTTTATCTTCTTTTATGAGTGATATTTTATTGAAACTTGTAGATATATGGGTATTCTCTGCGCCATGGGTAAACTGATTCAGGTTGGATATCTTCATACCATATTTAATTGTTTTTAGAGGACGAAATGAAAATGCTGAAGGCTGGCCCACAAACAATGCTGTTGGTTGACCATCTCATCTCATGTATCATAAATTCACTTCATCATATGAGGCTTCACAGGATAAAGCTTGTAGTAGGCAGTTGCTGACAGTCAGTAATACAAATGAGTATTTTACCGTCTTTATTTCCTTGTGATTTGTGTAGGCTTGGAAGCAGATCAGACAGTCCACTTGGTTCGTGGTCTTCCATCAAGTACATCAGTCAACCCACCTGCACCGCCAAATACTGGAGGTGCAAATGCTAGTCCAAATGATCCACATGCTACCGGTACTGCTGAAGGTGGTTCGCTTGGAGGATCCGGGTTCGGGGCTTCACTATTTCCGGGGCTTGGTTTAAGTGGTTTAGGTGGCAGTGGTGGTATGTTTGGAGCTGGACTTCCAGAGTTTGAGCAGGTGCAGCAACAGTTGACGCGGAACCCTAACATTATGAGAGAAATAATGAACATGCCTTTAGTGCAGAACCTTATGAATAACCCTGAGGTTATGAGGAATTTGATCATGAACAATCCTCAAATGCGTGAAATCATTGATCGAAATCCTGAGCTGGCACATATACTTAATGATCCCGGCACTCTCCGCCAAACTCTTGAAGCTGCACGAAACCCAGAGCTCATGCGAGAGATGATGCGCAACACTGACAGAGCAATGAGCAATATTGAATCTTCTCCAGAGGGATTCAATATGCTTAGGCGCATGTATGAAACTGTTCAGGAGCCTTTTCTGAATGCAACTACAATGGCTGGAAATACTGGAGGTGATAATGCAAATCCTTTTTCAGCTCTTTTAGGGGCTCAAGCTGGGAATCAAGCTAGAGAAGGATCAACTAACCCAGCAACTACAAATACTGAAACAACTACTGGTTCTCCTGCTCCAAATACCAATCCACTTCCTAACCCGTGGACTGCTGGAAGTAAGTAGTTGTGCTCCTACTTAATGTAGGCACTTTGCAATTTGTTATGAGCATTTCCCTCTCTCATTCTTCATTGTTCTATCATAGTCGTCTTTCCATTTGAAGAAAGATAACCTTATGAAGTTCTCTCTTTAGTTACTTGCCGAAATTTCACATGGATGCATCAGCCTAAATCTAAGTATATCCCCCCAGTTTTTTTAATGTCCTTCCTATTCACCTTGATATTCTTGTTTTACATGCTTCTACATCTCCCCTCAAGATTGGATCAATCGTTTAGTGGAACGCAGACAGATTTTTTTTATTGAATGCTTCTTTTGCATAAATTACTAATGCACATCTGACAGCTGGGGGTGTCCAAACCAATACCACAAGGTCTGTTCCTGCTGGGGATGCTAGGCCACAGGCACCTACTGGAATAAGTGCTCTTGGTCTTCCAGAGCTTGACAACATGCTTGGTGCTATGCCAGATGCGACTTCAATGACCCAGTTGATGCAAAATCCGGCTATTTCACAAATGATGCAAAGCCTTCTGTCAAACCCTCAGTACATGAACCAGGTCTAAAAAATTCTGTTAATTAGTAAAACTCTTTTGGTGGAAAACTTTGCTGATTGATGGCAAGTGATTAACATCTGTCAAGTCCCAGGTTCTTGGGATGAATCCCCAACTTCGTAACGTACTGGATTCCAACTCTCAACTAAGGGAAATGATGCAAAATCCTGAGTTTCTTCGTCAGTTGACTTCTCCAGAGACAATGCAGGTACAGGTGTTTTGCACCCACCCCCAACTCCCAAAAAAAGAAAAAAAGCAGAGGAACATAAAGAAAAAAAAAAAAGCCTTAACTGTACTGATGACATTTTCTTGTGCAGATGTAGGCAAATTCTTTCACAAGCATATGGAAATGATTAATAACTGAAGTCATTCATGACATTTTTCTTCTTGACGGTGATTTGTAGACTAATATTTATATTAACTCTGTTTTTGTTCTTCAGCAACTTCTTACTTTCCAGCAAGCTATTTTGTCTCAGCTTGGCCGGCAGCAATCAACCCAGTAAGTATTGACATGATTTACGTGTTCTTTTTCTGAAATAGAAGTACGCATGCCCTTGTTTAATTTGTTATAGACCAGTAGGCAGCAACAACTTGGATTATACTTTGTTGCCAAATTTTCACGAGTGATTTTCCTTTTGAGTTATCTAAGATGAGATTATCTTGCAGGGAGCCAGGTCAAACTGGTACGGGCACAGGTATTGGACACTGCAAAATATGCCTTCTACTTGCACTGTGGTTTTATTGTAATTTTCTATGGCTCTTGTGTTATGACTCCATGATTGAAGGTTTTTATATGTAGGCATAGGATTTAGACTTTATTAGCAGCAACCATTTAATTGGCCCTACATGGTTGCTGCTCCTAAGTTGGACCAACTTAATTCGTGTGGTTAATTTACTTCACAAACTAAAGTTCTCAAGTATTAAACTCAATTCCATATAGAATCATGGGCTTTCACTTTTCTATCTCCATCTCATCTGTTGTTGCTTTTTCTCTATTGTTTGTTTTTTTTCATTTTATTGGTTTTTATGTTGATAATGGTTGCAGGAACAACAAACAATGCGGGCTTAGCGATGTTAATGAACATGTTTGGCGGACTTGGGGCGGGCAGTTTGGCAGTTCCCAACAGATCTAATGGTTAATATTCCTTCCTTGGGCTTCTTTTTTCCTCTACCTGTCACTTTTTCTCTCTCCCCCGAGTCTGAATTTATTTCACTATTTTTTGCAGTACCTCCTGAAGAATTATATGCAACCCAATTGACACAGCTACAGGAAATGGGTTTCTTCGACACGCAAGAGAATTTAAGGGCACTAATTGCAACTGCAGGAAATGTACACGCTGCAGTAGAGCGACTTTTGGGCAATTCCGGTCAGTAGGTTATTCTTATTATGATTTGTGTCCGTTTGGACTGCTTTGGTCAGTTCTGACCCGAGTTGTATCGAAGCCCTCTTTTTGGGTGCGAATAAGTTCGAATATGACGGTAAGGGAAGTGAACATTCACGTGTGTCAATGATAGTTGGATTATTTTCTTCTCTACTCCAGTTTCCGTAGTGGCATCTATCGAGGCCCGTACGTCTTGTACATACTTATACTTTACCATTAAGATTGATGACACCAATTTACTTTCCAAATTCTTAAAAAACTTTTGGTTCTTGTAATAATCTTAAGTTATTCTCTCCTTTTTTATTTTCCATTTCTTTTTAAAATTCTTATCGAGTTTTAGATATAATAGTGTCGACTCTATCTTTGATTAGAATCGAGTAGCAAAACACTGACAAATAGTCCAAAAAGGTATTGAATTTGGGTGATGTTTATCGTTCCCATTCGGTACTTCCCATAGTTACTATAATCCGTGGTGTTTGAAGTCGGCGGTGGTGCTTACGGGTGTTCAAGATCCATTTGATTTGAATGGTGGGCAGAGATAACCAGTTTTCTTGCCATTGGATAACCAATAGTAGAAAACTGAACAGAATTGTAGGCTTTAGATGACAAACCATTGATTGTGTTTCGGTGGTTTAACAGAAGCCTCTACTTATTGCTGTTCATCATGCTTCCCGTTCTTAAGAAAAGCAAAGCAGGGAAGGTTTGTCGATGGCAGTGAGAATTAGTCCCAAACAACACAATTTCTCCTGGGTTAATTAAAAAAATTCTAAGCTTTGCTCAATTTTGAAATTATAATTCAATTTAAAAAATGATAATTAAATATTTAAGTTTTTAATTTTAGCTTAGTGCTGATAGGCAGCAAAAAAGAAGAGAAAAGATGTTCAGGAAAGAAAAAAAATTGTCTTGTACACTTCATTCAACAGAAAACTTGTTTAAATACAACTGGGACTCATCAATTGCAACTCCAAGCTTTAAGCCACGTTGAAGAACTACTACTAACATACTTGCTACGAACTTGGTTAACTAAACTTATCTAATGATTCCACTAAACCATGACAAACAAAGTAACTAAGTCATAGTAACAAAAATAATAACAAATTTGGATTACTATCAACATCCCCCTTTAATTAGCTTCAGTTTGACAAATGCTTCAGGCTTTTAGGGCTCAGTAAAGATACCTGCTTATTGATCTTCAGACTTGCAATATACCAACTCAATTCTTTTATTGTAAACTTGATTTCTTAGAAAATGAAAGTGTGTTTGTATATGTTTGCTCCTCCCATGAATGAATGGGTTTTTTGCCAAATCTATTGCAGATTTGTTGTCCACAAAAATTCTCATAAGTCCTGCAATTGAAACATGAGTTTAATTTAACAAATTTTGCAACCAAACAGCCTAGCATGCACTTATGGTAGCAGCTACATATTTCACCTCACAGGTTGAAAGTGGAACAATGGCTACTTTTTTTATAACCATTACATAGCAGTAGAGCCAAGCTTGAAGACGTAATTGGACATGCTTTTACAGTCGTCTAAATCACCATCCCAGTCACTATCTGAGTAGTCAATAAGAGCCAAATCATCACATGAAGTATAGAATAAATTGTGATCAGGTGTGCCCTTTATATATCGTCACATCCTCTTAACAGCTTGCATATGAGACTGCTTGGGGAACTCCATAAACCTGCTAATCAACCCAACTGCATAGCAAATTTCTGGTCTTGTGCACGTGAGATACCTTAGGCTTCCAACAAGGTGTTTGAAGTACGTAAAGCCAACTTGTGCATTATCATCTTCCTTAGATAACCTTGTGCCGACTTCCACTAGGGTCTTCACAGGGTTGCAATCACTCATCTGGAATCTTTTCAAGAGTTCAGTGGCGTACCTTTTTTGACATATAAATATACCTTCCTCCATTTGATACACTTCAATATTCAAGAAATATGACATCAGTCCCAAATCTATCATTTCCAATTCATGCATCATGGACTTCTTGAATTCATCAATCATTTCAGAGTTATTCCCAGCAAATATTAAATCATCAACATAAAGGCAAATTAGAAGTATATCACCACAATAATTAACCTTCACATATATAGCATGCTCGAAAGGGTATCTTTGAAATCCAATGGTCTGAAAAAAAGTGTCAATACACTTGTTCCACGCTCTAGGTGCCTGTTTTAGTTCGTATAAAGCTTTCTTCAATTTGTATGCTTTCTCTTCACAACCTTTCTTTATGAAGCTTAGAGGTTGCTTGACATAGACCTCTTCTTTAAGTTGCCCATTCAAAAATGTTAACTTCACAACCATTTGATGTACTTTCCAGTAATTTTGAGCAGCTAAGGCTATCAAAAGTCTAATTCTTTCAATTCTCGCGATAGGAGAGAAAACCTCTTGGAAGTCATAACCTGGTCGTTATTCGAATCCTTAGCCACCAATCTCGCCTTATGTCTTTCTATTTCTCCATTTGACTTCAACTTCGTCTTGAAAACCCATTTAACATCAATAGCATTGTTGCCTTTTGGAAGGCCAGTTAGTTCCCATTTCTTATTTCTTTCAATTGTCGTCAACTCCTCCATCATGGCATTTCGTCCTTATGGGATTTTAAAGTGCCTCATCAAGTGTAACGGTTTCATTATCTGCAAACATGCAAAATTGCACTAATTTCCCTTCATCGTATAAAATATTGTTAGGTATTACCTCAAAATTTCTCAATGTTGCTAGTAGTTGCCGATTTTTTCTTGACTGCTCATTATCTAGATCTTGCTAAAGTGCAACGGGATGAGGCATATTCTCCATATTTTCTAGTTTAGCTTCAACTATATCCTCTCCAATGACAAAGATAGCTTGCCTGTAAGGATCATTTTTGATGTCCTCCCATTTCCAAGCTTCATTTTTAGCAAAGACCACATCTCTGCTCAAGATTACTTTCTTTGTTGCGGGATTATATAGCTTGTATCCTCCATTCTTGTAACCAACAAAGGTTACATTCTCGCTATGATCCACCCACTTTCATCTCCCTTGACTTGGAACATGTGCATAGGCAATCAAACCAAATACCTTACGGTGTCTCACACCCGGTTTGACACCACTCTAAGCTTTAGCGGGGGTGATACACTTATCATCTTGAGTTAGGGGCCTATTTATTAAGCAGACAGTGCATGAAATAGCTTTAGCCCATAAATAATTTCGCATACCTTTGGTTTTCAGCATGCTCCTCGCCATATCCATTATAGTTTTATTCTTTCATTTTGTGATTCCATTATATTGAGGAGTGCAGTGATAAGTTGTTTCATGTTGTATTCCCCACTCCTCACAATACTGAATGAACTCGTTAGAAGTATATTCACCCCCTCCATCGGTTCTTAAAGTTTTAATCAAGTGACCACTTTCTCGTTCAACATGAACCTTAAACCTTTTAAAGTGATCAAACACTTCAGATTTCCTCTCCAAAAAGTACACCTAATTTTCCTTGTAAAATTATCAATAAAGGTGAGGAAGTATCAATTGTTACCAAGTGACATGTCATTCACTGGACCACAAACGTCTGAGTGAATAAGTTCAAATGGTAATTTTGAATGTTGGTTTCTTCTCACAACAAAAGGATGTTTGTGCTGTTTTTCAAGAGTGTAGGCTTCACATAACTGCTCGGGGAGTTCAATGTTAGGCAAGTTCTTCATCATATTCCCATGAGCCAATAGCTTTAAATTGCAATAATTCAGATGTCCAAAACACAGGTTGCCACAACCAAGACTCATCTTGGATTACAATATTAAGATAGTGATAAACATTGGTAGCAATATTGATGTGAAACATTTGATTCTTGATCAAAGTAGCCTTAAGAATAACTGTACCTTTCTTGTCCAGCAGGACCATCTGATTGTTGCATAAGTTCATGACTTAACCTTGTTCAAGAAGTTGAAAAATGCTAAGGGGATTGCTCTTCATCACCAGTACGTAGTGATAAAGAACCCAAAACAATGGGTTGGACCGTGAAGACTAGTGGTCCAGCTACAAGCGGAATTGTCTTTCTCTCTTTTTGTCCTTTTCCTACTTTGTCTTTTTCACCTCTTCATCCTGTAATGTACAGCTAGCAAATGCACATGTCACTAGATAGTTAGAAAATTTTTCCTTGATTCTAGGAGACTCAACCAATAGCCTTTTAGACAAAGTAGTATAAATAATACTCTGTACATACCTTGTATAGTGAATATGATTATTCCCTCGAAATACTCTACACACTACCTTTTCTCTGCTTCTGTTTTCACATAGATTACGTCTAAAATGAATCGATAGTCTCCATTCTTTGTCTAAGTCAATACCTATGCCTTTCCCATTACTATCATCAACAAATTTGACTCTAGAATGAACAGATTCATCAAGTTCCTTAAATTGCTCCTTCCTATCTCACATATGATATGTGCATCCAGTGTCCAAGAACCAGGTGATGTATTATATTGTCTCACTGGTTGCAGTCACCATCAGAAGGGCATGATCATAATCGTCTCCCTTATTTACAAAAGAGCCTCCTTACTATTCTCATTAAATTTGCACTATTTGAATAATGACCAAGTCAGTGACATGAGTTACATTCAACACTAGATTTATCATATCTCTTTCTACCTTGACCATGAAATTGTCCTTTGTTTACACGATGGTTTAAATCTAATTTCTCCTAATCATTCTCCTCATTACAATCACCTCTATTGTTGTTTTGAGCTCCACGTCCCTTGTAATGACGACCACTACGTCCTCATCCTTTGCAGCAACAACTACTATGTTTTTTATTCTTTTTTGCTTCGTTCACTGTTGACAAAAACTTGATTATGAAAGGCTTGCTCAATCAGTTTCTGTATCTGCTTCTTAATCATGCTTTGTTCACGAGCTTATAGCCTGCCAATCAATTCGCCAATTATCATAATCGAAAAATCATGAGCTTTTTCTACAACAATAACCATATGCTCAAATCAAAATGTAATGGTCATTAAAATGTTCTCAATTTTGTACTCATCATTGAGATCCTCTTCGTATGTCTTTATTTGATTTGCCAAACTCAATAAACAATTAATGTAATCGTTGACAAATTTTGTCCCCTTCATTTGTAGAAGCTCATATTGATGCCTTAAGATTTATAGACGCACCTTCTTGACTTTCTCTACTCCTTTATATGCTGCTGCAAGGATATCCCATGCTTGCTTAGAAGTGGTAGCTCCTACAATCTTCTTGAATATTGCATCATTCAGACCTTGATGGATGTAGTACAGTGCCTTCCGATCTTTCTTCTTACTTTCCCAGTGGTTGGTCTTTTGTGTTTCACTTGCATCAACTGTAAGATTAGGAAATCTATCCTCAACGACACGAAACAATTCGTAAATTATAAGAAAAGTACAAATTACAGACAAAAAAATACTGTAGGAAATTAAAGATGGAAAATGATTTTTCGAATTGTTAGAAAAAATTGAAATTTATGATGGACATAATATCTATCAGTAAAGATGGAGGGAAATTATTCCCATAATTTTTTGACAGAATTTAGCAACAGAATAGTGATGGCTATCATAAAAATAAGCGGCAATGTTGGCGACAAAATAAGCGTGAGGTGTATCGACAGAAGAATGTCCGTTGGCAAATTCCATTGGTAAAATTTTAAGTTAAGCGTCGTCGTTTGTTTCAGCTTCAACATTTTTAAACAAAAGAAAATGACATCATTTGGTTTAACACTAAACGACGTCATTGTTGTCTCACCTTAAACCTTCCCAAAATAGCCCCCTTCGTTCGTCATCTTCTCTCTTTGTTTTTGTTTCTTGGTTTTCTTCTTGTCACCATCGATCTTCTCTTGTCCATCATTCATTGTCCACATATATTGCTTTTCCCTCATCAATCATCCATCCTCTTCAGTTAAGTCAAGGTTAGTCGTATATGAACATCGATTTTGTCGTGGATGGGTTAATGAACAACAGTTTGAGTATTGTTTGTTACAGTACTGAGTGTTTTTTTTGAACTGTGGTTGATGAATAATTTGTTTGAACGTGTTTATGTTGGTGAAAATACAGTGGTTTTGTTGTTAGGTAGAGATGAATTCGAGTAGCTTATGAATTGTTTGATGAAATGTCCTACTGAAGAAAATAATGTGTTGTTTTTCTAAAATTGAGAAATTAGTTATTTTTTGAGTGTATTATATTTAAATTTTCTATTTCTGTCTATTTTATTTTTATTGTGTCTTTTTTATTTTCTGAGTGTATACATAATTCTATGTTGAGATTAATTATTAATAGTTAGGTACATAAAATAGTTAACTGATTCTAATTTGAACTTGACATTGAGAATACTAGGAAACCAATCTATTAAGTGATAATCCCTTGATTTTACTTGGGTGACCTATTGAGAAGTTAGACCTTCATGTAAAATTCTTTGTTTCTATTATTGGTACTTTCTTTGATTTTGGATTTTTAGAACTTAAATTTCATCTTTTCAAGACAACTTGTTTTGTGTGTATAAACATAAAAATGATAAAGGAATGTAGGAAGTTTTATCAAAATTCCCTATCTTTTATAGGTTAATACATTAGTGAACCTTTTTGAGCCTATTATATATTTTAGCCTTTTTCTTTGTAGCCCTTCTCTAAAGAACCTTGAACCTTAAATAAAAATAATTGCACTTTAATTCATGATTACTGGAGTTTTTATTTACGATTTGATATGGTTGTTGGGTATGGTATGGTAAAAAAAAGTTTATATCGTGACTTGTAAGAAAAAGGCAATACAAAAGTGAAATTCATGCCAAATAAAATAAAAAAGAAAAGAAAAATAAAAATAAGAAAATGGATAATCATTGAAAATTAATTGACGTGGATTCTTTTATTTGAAAAGAATGAAGGAAAATAGGTTGTTGCAACGATATAAGGAGTTAGTGGAGTAATTTATGGATATATCTGTTGATCTTAGCGGATTAATTTATGGATATATGTATTGATCTATTTGCTCTTTCTCTACTAACTAGTAATATTTTTTCTCCTATTCCCTTTTCTTTATTAACCTATTTATCCTTTGGCCTTATTACAACCATGTTCAAAGACAAACTTTTTCTTATACATATATATCCATTTAAGTAGTGGAGATTAGATAATTTTTAGGCTTATGGTATTTTCAATTTCATAACAAGATGATAAAAGTACCTCACTAAAATTTCCAACACTTGTTTAACTGGGTGATTTCTTACGAGGATGTGTCAATTTAAAGTGTTTGAACTTTACAAAGGAGGTAGAATGTCTTTACAATGTGTTTACAAGTGTCTTACACTAAATATGAAAATTTCATTTTTGCAAGCCCTATTTTGTGTTGAAGAGCATCGCTAATCATCCTTCTTTATTATATTTTGTGGTTATCCGTCCATCCAAGTAAGTTGTCCAACTAATGTCTACCGTATGTTTTGCTTTAATAGTACAAGTATTTGTGTTTGGGTTTTGTGTGAATGCAAAGGAGGTCTTGATTTTGTGTTGTTGTTTACAATATTCTTATAATCATTGATGAGTTTTTTTATGTTCTTCTTTGATAGTCCAAGTATTTATGTTTAGGTTTTGTTTGAATCATTGATGAGTATATGTATAAATTACATAAGTATTTACTGTATATGGAATGAGTTTGATCTCTTAGGATGATGCAATGCATAATAAACCCCTAGGATGGTATATAGGCTGGAAACCCGTGATGCAACTCCTATAAGGCTTATCAGTGTAAAATTTCACGAGCCTAAGAGTCATAACAAGAACTTGCTTTCTCATCATATGGTGTAACAATGCCATGTACCATAGTGCTTGTTTAAAATCAAACTTTGGAAATCAACTTGTAGATGATTAATGCAAATATAGTTATCTTGGTTTTATATGTTGTTATTTGGAATATTGTTAGAATGATGATGGCTTGATGTATGAATTACATAAGTAAAATTTACTACATGTCGAATGAGTTTGTATAATTACGGATGATTTGAGACATAATAAACCCCTAGAATAATATATAGGTTGGAAACCCGTGATATAACTCCCATGAGGCTTATTGGTGAAATATTCCACGAGCCTAGGAGTTACAATGAGAACTTGCTTTCTCGATTCGTATGGTGTAACAATGTCACGTACCATAGTGCTTATTTAAAATCAAACTTTGGAAATCAAATTGTAGGTGGTTAATGTAAACATAGTTATCTTGGTTTTGTATGTTGTTATTTGGAATATTGTTAGAATGATTGACGGCTAGATGTATAAATTACATAAGTATTTATTACATGTCGAATGAGTTTGTATAATTATGGACGATTTAAGGCATAATAAACTCCTAGGACGGTATATAGTCCAAAAACCCGTGATGTAGCTCCCATGAGGCTTATCGGTGAAAAATTCCACGAGCGTAGGAGTCACAGTAACAACTTACTTTCTTGATTCATATAGTGTAACAATGCCACGTTTAAAATCAAAGTTTGGAAATCAACTTGTAGGTGATTAATGCAAACATAGTTATCTTGGTTTTGTATGTTGTTGTTTGGAATATTGCTGGAATGATTGATGGCTAGATGTATGAATTACCTAAGTATTTACTACATGTCGAATGAGTTTGTATAATTATAGATGATTTGAGGCAAATAAACCCCTAGGATTATATGTAGGCTGGAAACCCATGATGCAGCTCCTATGAGGCTTATTGGTGAAAATTTTCACTAGCCTAGGAGTCATAGCGAGAACTTGCTTTCTCGATTCATATGGTGTAACAATGCCACGTACCATAGTGCTTGTTTAAATCAAACTTTGGAAATCGACTTATAGGTGGTTAATGTAAACAAAGTTATCTTGGTTAATGCATGTTGAACGGGCTTGTATAATTATGGATGATTTGAGGCATAATAAACCGCTAGGATGGTATATAGGCTGGAAACCCAAGATGTAGCTCCCATGAAGCTTATCGGCGAAAAATTTCACGAGCCTAGGAATCATAGCGAGAACTTGCTTTCTCGATTCATATGATGTAACAATGCCATGTACCATAGTGCTTGCTCAAAATCACATACCATAGTGTTTGTTCAAAATCAAAATTTGGAAATCAACTTGTAGGTGGTTAATGCAAACATAGTTATCATGGTTTTGTATGTTGATGTTAGGAATATTGTTAGAATGATTGATGGCTAAATGTATGAATTACATAAGTATTTATTGCATGAAAAACGAGTTTGTATAATTATGGATGATTTGAGGCATAATAAACCCTTAGGATGATATATAGGTTGGAAACCTGTGATGTAACTCCCCTGAGGCTTATCGGTGAAAAATTCCGTGATCCTAAGAGTCACAGCGAAAACTTACTTTCTCGATTCATACGATGTAACAATGTCACGTACCATAGTGCTTGTTTAAAATCAAACTTTGGAAATCAACTTGTAGGTGATTAATGCAAACATAGTTATCTTGGTTTTGTATGTTGTTGTTGGAATATTG
>JANITX010000210.1:41640646-41665569 GCA_027564395.1 Erythroxylum ulei | reverse complement strand
AGAAGTGTTTGTCTAAACCCTTTACAGGTTTTGGGTTCTTAGAAATGTATCCGTTATGCTGTCTAAATTTTTATGGCAAAGAAAGAATAAGAATAAGAATAAATTTTTGTTAAAGATGAAATAGAGATACTAATTGTATAAGAAGAATTAGATAAATTGAGTTTTGTTTGAGGATGATTTTCCAAAGGGGGAAATCAAATTTCTTTGATTAGTATAGGATTGATTAAAGATTTAAGAATGAAAAAAAATTTACACCGATTTCGGATTGGTTTTAGTCTAGGTTTCCAATGCGATAGTTTTCTAAAGTGTTTGTTATCGGATGTCGGAATTTGTTTCCGTTCGTTTCGAATCGTTTGTTTCGATTCAGATTTTTGTAAATCCTTTTCGATTCGATTCTTTTGTAGTTCTCTTTGTGTCGCCGATTTGTTATTCGTTTTGCTTCCAACTTCCTTTCGCTTCATTTCTGTTTAGGTTTCCGTCCCGCTTTTCCGGTTGGGGTCCGGTTTCGAGATCGGGTCCCAACATAATCTCTCACCAAGAGAGATAGGTGCCACAATAGGTTTACATTCAATCATATTAAACCTTTGTAGCACTCACTTAATATATGCTCTTTGTGAGAGGCTCAATGAGTGTTGAGATCTATCTTGGTAAATCTGTATACTGTGGACAAAAGATGCTTCACCTAAATCCTTCATGTCAAAGTGTTTAGCCAAAAGTTGCTTTACCTCATGCAACATGGTCAAATCATTTGACGCGAGTAAGATTTCATCCAGGTATAGTAATAGGAAGATAACTTTGCTCCCCCTGACCTTATAGTATAAGCATCTTTCAACTTTGTTTTCCATAAAGCAACGAGGTCAAAACCTTATTAAACTTTAGGTACCATTGTCTAGAAGTTTGTTTCAAACCGTATATTCATTTAGCCAACTTACAAACTTTGTCATTTGCATCTTGATTCTAAAATCCTTCAGGTTGCTTCATATAGACCTCCTCATAAAGGTCACTATTCAGGAAAGCGATTTTAACGTCCATTTAATGTAGCTTCATGTCATAATGAGCTACTAATGACATAATCACTCTAAATGCATCTTTCGAATATACAGGAGAGAAGGTAACATTGAAGTCAACTCCTTCTCTCTGAGTGAATCCTCTAGCAACCAAACGCGCTTTAAACCGCTCAACTTGACCCTTTGTGTCCTTCTTGGTCATAAATAATCATTTGTAACTGGCAAGCCTGCTATGTTAAGGTAAATCCACAAGTTCCCATACCTTATTATGCCTCATAGATTGCATCTCATCCTTCATTGCTTCCCACCACAAGTTCGCATGGGGTCCAGAAACGGCTTCTATAAAAGTAACTAGATCTATAACATATCCTATTCTATAGTCATGCTCACCCAAATAGACTATGTAATCTAATGAGATAGCAGGTCAGCTCTCTTTGGTAGATCTGCATAACTACATAGGTTCTTGTAGCTCATAAACCTCTTCTTAAATAGGTATAGGCCCCTGTGCCTACATAGGTATAGTGCTCGGACCTTTATCCACTGGACTTGACTGTACGAGATGTGAATACGAAATAATCGTAGTATCCATCCTACTATCTCCTGGAGGATGTGAAGATCCTCCCTGATCATGGATATTATATTCTAGAAACTTAGTCGTCTATGATTTTGTTATTCTAACCCCTCCTTCTCTACAATAAAATCTGTAGCACCTACTAAATATTAACAAGTGGAATGAGGTTGCAATTTGCTCTCATAAGGATTAAATAATCTTACCTCAGCAAGTTAGCCCCACACACGAATGTGTGCAAGGCTTGGCTTCCACCCTTTTCAGAGTTCGAAAGACGTCTTAGATATTGACTTACTTGGGACTCTACTCAAGTTATACAATATCATCTTGATGACTTCGCCCCAAAGGTATTCGGGTAGGTTAGTCCTGCTCTGCATTAACCTCATCATGTCCTTTAGGGTACGATTACGCCTGTCGGCTATACCATTTTGCTCAGGACTACCTAGCATAGTGAATTGAGTCACTATTCCAACTTATTCCAAATAACTAGCAAACGAACCATTTTCTTGTCCTACAACCCCATGTCTGCCATAGTATTCCCCTCTCCTGTCAGATCTGACTATCTTTATTAATTTTTCTAACTGGTTCTCAACCTCAGTATTAAAGATCTTGAACTTATCATGAACTTTAGACTTTTCCTTAAGCAAGAACACAGAGTCATGGTTGGAATAATCATTTATAAACGTCAAAAAATATCTAGCATTGCATAATGCAACTGTATAGGGACCACTAACGTCTGTATATATAAGGTCCAATAAACCAGAAGCACGAGTTGACTCCTTTTTCTTTATCTTGGTCAACTTATCTCTATAATAATCGATACATGTTTCCAAATCACTATAAGTCCAGAGTTTAGAGAATGTTATCCTTTATCAACCTCTCAACATTCTCCCTGGAAATGTGGCCAAGACGTTTATGCCACAACATATGCAATATTATGAAGGCTCTCTTTTGAGTAACAAGTTCGGCAACATAAGAAGAGGTATATATTTCGTTAGGCGTAAGACACATTCTATATAGTCCGTAGGATAAGAAGTCAGTTTTGATATGTCTTGCATTGAAAGAAATGTTTACAACCGAAGTATCAAATACAAAATGATAGCCCTCTTTATCCAAAACTGATATAGAGATCAAATTCTATCTAAAAGACAATATATAAAACGTGTATTGTAAAACTAATACAAACCCCGTATTGAGGTTCAAGCCTACATCTCCTACAAATAAAACATCCACCTCTTCATTGTTGCTGGCCATCAGCTTCTCCTCTTCTTTAGTAAACCTTCTCCTAGATCTGAACCCCTACATTGTAGAAGCAAACATGATTTGAAGCTATACTATCTAACCACCAAGAACTTGATGTTGTTATAGCTACATTAGATTCATGAATCATATAGGCCGAGGAGTTACCTGACAGTTTCTGCTTAACCTTCCACAGCTTATACTTCAGGCAATCGACCTTCCTATGCCCCTTCTTCTTACAGAAGAAGTACCTTATACTTTTACTCATGTGCGCCCTTAGCAATGTTGGACTGTCCAGTCTAAATTTGTGGAAGGGTTTGGGTTTATTACCCTTACCTTTAGGCTGTTAGGGTTTAGCCTTCCCTTTACCTTTGGCAGCTGTATACAAAGCTGTATAAGGAGAATTCTTAATCTTATCCTCAGTTGCAGCATACTAAAAAATCAAGGCATTGATGTCCCGGGCCTTATCCTGAGAGATGTAGGATGTTTCCAACATCTCAAACTCTCATGGGAGGATATTAAGTGCCTGATACACTATGAGCATGTCATGAATAGGTACATCAAGTTCCTTTAGCTTACTCTAAAGGTGAACCATCCTGATAATGTATTGTCTAATGCATCCTTCTCCTATATACCACATGGAGAATAACTCTTTAATCAAGGTGCTCTGCTCTGTATGAGAAGACATCTTGTACCTCTGGGAAATGCTATCCATAAACTCCTTCGCTATGACTATATCCGTTGATCCACTATGCAGATGATCTAGGATCGACCTCTTGATGGTCAAATAGCACATCCTATTTGACCGTTCTTAGATTGTCATAGCTGCTTTATCAGCTTCTGAGCTTATATCAGTAAGTGGAGAAAACCTCTCTATATGCATTACCATATTGATGTCGACCATCTCTAGTGCAAACTCAGCGTCCTTCTTCCATTTCTTGAAATTGAAACCATTTAAGGCCTCAATCGTGACAACATTGTTTTTTACAGAAAATTTGACTGCAAGATAGAAAAGACAATGTAAAGATCAGTATAAATGCAGGATAACAGTGATACTTGAAGCATTAAAGTAGTATCTATACAGAGAATCCGATCACATATATTATGAAACACCTGTGGGCTGAATACATAATATATGCAATTAGACCTCTACATGAAAGTGATTATAGTACAAACCATCAACTCTCATGACACTACCACCTGTGGGTAAGTAGATCATTCAAGCAATAGCTTTCCTCCATCTAATGCCTTTATGTACATCTCAAAATCTCATATAAGGTCAACACCTATGGGCAGAATAATCAAACATGAGATCAGAGACATCCCCTAACATACAAGCGGTACAATTCAAATACTGACTTGAAAGGCCACTATAGCGACCACAATCTTACCGGTACCCAAAAAGACTACAAACACAAGGGATACATCCTTATATTATCCTCACATTCTATATAGGCATAATGTATGTGAAAATCAGTTATAAATGCAAAAACCAAATACACAGCCAAATAATCACATACTAGTACTAAAAACATTGTCTTTAAACTGTATCTGAGACTTTTATTTAAAAAATTATCAATAAGAGTGACTATCGTACTTTCCTGAATACCGAACCTATCACACAAGACACTAAACCTTAAGTGTCACCCTTATGTGTAATTCGGAGCATAAAAATGCAATCAAAATCAACTTAAAAAAAGTTTAAAACCTTTTTTCAGAATCAAATTACCAACAAAATAAATCCATAAAAATTAAAAATTCACATTAAAAATTCCCCCGACCTAGAAACTGGCCCAAAAGGACCCAGGGCAACTTTATGGGAATTCTGAAAATTTTCTTTTTTTAATTTATGGTGCTGACGTTAGCATGACGTCAGCAACTTTGTAGTGCTGACATCAACAGGTGTCACGCTTGCGAGTGGCAAGGGGGCGCGTGTGCGTTTCATGGGCGCATAACGACGCATGCCAGATGTGTCTGGCCCATGCTTCACACGCACCCACCATGCGCATACGCGCTTTCACTGTACAAACCACATGTTGCACACGCCACCACGTGTCCGAATCACTATCGTCCGCGTATCGAGACAAATGATAGGCCCGTGCGACGAACGAGCCAGCCATCCCACGACCGTGGGAGAATCGGCCATGTGAGACGCGTGCATTGCACGTGTCACACGTATCTGTCACCCTATGGAGTCACATAGGACAACGTGATTGACGCATGCAACGCACACGCCAACCAAACCGCTGTATGGCGGTTACTGGAGCACCGTCGTATGGTACACGCACCTGATGGTGCAATCACCCTCTACTAGGGAGGGCAATTTTCGGTGATCCTGGGATCTTTTTGTTGCACTTTTTGGGCCCGTTTTTTATAGCTAGTTTTATGTATATCACTTTTACGTAATTATATACACATAAAAAAATGAATAAAAAACTGATGAAAACTATAATCGATGGAAAATGAAAAACTTTCATTTCTGGTAATTCAATCACGTAATTGGTTTGATACCACATGTAACACGTAGCATGGACCTCATTACATGTCCCGGATCGTTCATGAAAGGGTTAAAAGTGAAGGAAATGTGGAATACTTGATTTCGATTCAATCTTGACTTCCCAAAAAGAGCTCCAATCTCCCGAGACCTTCACGGAAAACATTCACTAAGGTGGTTAATGCCTTTCTACAGTTTTCTCAATACAAAAGCGCTCTTAATAGGTCAGAGGATTCGTATGCTTACGAATGATATAAGCAACTGTCAGAGACCTTAACCTTTATATATAGCTCCCATTAGGACTTCCCTATCATAAGCTCGATATAGGCCCTGTCCATACTAATCAAGATCCATTTTCCTCCTAGACTTCGACCTATTGATTTAGATCATTTATTAGGCTACTTTATTACCTTTATCTAGATCAAACTATGTAACTTAACCCATAAGTTATTGAAAAACTAAAAATTACAATTAATAATTGTCCAACATAATGAGAAAGGAGAAAATTGACCAACAGTTCCTAATCATCTTAGTGCTACTCAGAAGTCACTTGCTAAACTTCACCACAAATAACAACCCAAGATTTCCGACTCCGTATTGGATCTTATCAAGAGAACTAAATTGAGTTTAATTAAAGTACCATTCAAAAAAATTTAAAATTTAAAACTTGAATTTAACCTACCTACAAAATAGACCTAATTTTTAAACCTTCCATATATTATAAAATTTTTAAATTTAAATTTGACTCATAAACTCATAGTTCATTAAATAATAATGATTTATATCTAAATATGAAATGAAATCATATATATATATATATATATTAATCATTTGTCGAATAAAAATAACTATAAAACTTGAAGTAAAGTAAATAAATATTTTTAGAAAATTCATAATAAAAATTAAATCAGTAAATAAATATAAAAATAGGCAATACTAAATAATAAAATATTTATTTGAATATTAAATAAGTTATAAGTTCTTCAACATATTATTATTTTATGATCTTCATCTTTTACCGTGATAACTAAATTAAAATAAAATAAGCAGTTAAAAAATATAAACACTTGCCTAAATAACTTTGATTTTTTCTACTTTCTTTTATAATAATTATGTGAATGTTAAATTATTATATGATAATTGTTAGTTGACTTAAAGTTAAAAAATTTATAAATACTGAGTTAAATAAGTTTTCTGGAATCCAAACTCAACCTAAGCATTTTTTAACTTAATTTTAAAACCTAAATCTAATATATGGAGTAATTCTTAAAACTCAAATCCTTTAATTTTTAAGTTCTCATTAGATCATCTAGACTGGATCAATTCATACAGGCCTAATGAACATCCTACTGCTACACCACCATTGAACCGTCTTCTATCAAGAAAGTCCATACTGTTTTTAACCTGAACTTGTCCCTTCCTCCTGAGGAGAATGAGGATGATCCGCTTGCCAATTAATTAAAAAAAAAATTGCGTGTTTGTGAGTTAATTGATGGTAGATCTTGAAGAATGATTCATAATTTACAATGTCAAGTACCAACATTAGGACGTAAGATTACTTAGCTGTTTCATAATCCTATCTTCATTTTCTCTCTATATTTTATATGATTCCTTTTTTTAATTCAATTTTTTATCAATTGATTTTGATTTCAATTTTTTTTTCTTTTTAGTTTGATGTTATACCTATTTAAAGGTTATAAAAATTTGTAGCAAATTCTTAGAAATTTTTATTTTTCTTCCTTTTCATTTTTATTTTCTATTTAAGTTTTTTTATTCGAGCAAAGTAGGATCAAAGTTAAGTTTTCTTAATTGAGTGTACACTTTCATGGAAAATAATGGTATTAATGTGAATATTTCTCAACCTACAATTTGTTATTTCAAATGTGAAACATTATATTATTTTGAGTATCAAGATGAAGATGTTGTTTAAATCTCAAGACTTACGAAATTTGGTTGAGCATGAGTATTAATCTAATCTTGAAAAAGAGGCTAAAATAAGAGGAAAACAAGAAAGATTTCAAAGCCTTACCTTTTATTAACAAGTAGTAGATAAGAGAATTTTTTTCAAGAATTGTAGCAATAATCATGATAATGGAGGTATGAAAAATTCTACATAGAACTTTTAAGGTTCTCCGAAGATGATCACTGTTAAACTTCAATCCTTTTATCACAGCTTTGAAACTTTATTTATGAAAAGTGAATGATCTGTTCAAGATTTCTTATTTAGAACATCTACAAATGTCGCTTAAATGAGGTCTTTTATATGATAAATTATCAATCAAACAATAGTTACAAAAGTATTAAGGAGTTTAATTAACTCTAAAGTTTGATGATGTAGATGTTTCTACAGAGGAATATAAAGATTTACCCCGCTTCTCCCTAGATGAACTAATGAGCCTTTTACTAGCACTTGAAGTAAAGATTGAATATGAGAAAAGAGAAAATTAAAGAGAAGGCATTTTGCGAAAGGAGAGATATCCAACTGATAAGATAATATGAGAGAAGTTGCAAGTAGAGGAAGTAACTAAAGAAATTATGGCATAGGAGGCCAAGGAGGAGTTAAGGATCAACTTGGAGAAAGGAAATCCATTCAAAATTATTATTGTGAAACTTCTGGTCATGTGGCAAACTATTAGCAAAAGGAGAATCATATATGAGGAGGAGGAGGAAGAAGAAGAAGAAAGGAGGAGGTAGAACATAAGATCAAGTTGTTCATGGCTAGACAATAAACCTAGAAATTTCTACTGATATTTTGTTCTTAGTTAATGGTTGCTCAATGTGAAGTTTGAAGGTGACAAACAAATGCAAGTTGAAGGTAAAAGAAACTATAAAATAAAAAATGGTTATAATATAGCTAAATTTCACCATAATTTTTACTTTGCTCTAATTTTGACATAAAATTTATAATAGTATTGGACAACTTATATCTTTTAGGTAATCTATTTAGTTTGAGGAGGGACTATGTATGATTAAAGATAAGAATTCAGATCAATTAGTGATTAATATTTGTATGACATAAAAATAAGCTCTTTACTCTTTAAGTGTCTAGCATAAAACACCATGCTCTTATTGTTAAAGAAAATTACAAGTCTGAATTATAAAATCTTATATATAGGCATTTGAATGTTTAAGGAGCAAAGTTGTCAATTAAAAAAGAAATAATGTTTTAGTTAACTAAAATTAAATCTTTAAATTTATGTGAGGATTGTGTTTATGAGAAATAAATTAAAAAACATTTCCCGTATGAAATTTAAAAAAAAAAGCATCTAAATGTCTTAATCTTATGCATAATTAAAAAACATTTCCCGTATGAATTTTTTAAAAAAGCATTTAAATGTCTTAATCTTATGCATATTGATTTATGTGGTCCTATAAATATGGAGTCGTTTGGTATAATCAATATTTTTTATTGTTCATTAATGATTATAGTTACATAAGTTGGATTATTCCAATAAATTAAGTGAGAAATATTTGAGAACTTTAATAAGTTTGAAGCATTCTTAAACACATATAAGAAGAGAGTTTGTGTCATGTATCTCATTTATTTAATCATTTTTCATATGAAACTTGGTATTCATAAGAAATTGATTATGTTATGCTCACTACAACAAAATAAATTTATTGAACAAAAAATTGCACTATTGTAGAAATGGCTATAAAAATGTCGAGAGTTGAAGGCCTTTCAAGAAGTGGTAAGTGGTTGCTACAACAATCTACTTACAGAATTTATCATCAATAAAACTTGTGTTGAATCAAAAAATCCTATAAAGCTTATATGGTAGGAGACCTTCGGTAAGCCACTTAATATTTTTTGTTACATTTCTTATACTTAGGCATATTCTTATATTTATTGATGTTTTATAAAAGTTTTCTTTAAGATTAGTCAATTTTTATGCCACTTATTATAAAAATATGTTCCCTTTGAATTTATTGATGAATGTTTTATTGCTTTTAACAGTTTAAAGAGGGAGCTAATTTTGGCTCTTATCATTGTTGCACCAAACTAGACCCTCCCCTTTAAGCTGATGTATGATGTTGGTGACTAGATAGTGGGGAGTCTTGGGCCGAAAACAAGATAAGAAATTTTATATTAAACATTTACTTTAGTAAAGTTTTTAATAAAGTAATAATAATTATGCTACCATTGAGAAAGAACTTTCTGTTATTGTGATTTCTTTGAGAATTTTAGATCTTTTCTAATTGCTCAATAATTGGATTCAATTCAATTTGAATGGTTAAAGTCAAAAGTCTTTATAGAATTATCTTTTTAAAAAAAACTAATACAGTTTGATTTCTCAACTTACTTAGTAGTCTCTAAAGTGATCATTTATCCTGATCATTCAATGTTGAAATATCTATTATTTTAAAAGGATGCCGAGCAAAAGCTAATTTATTGGATTCTTCTTTTGTAGGAATTTTACTTAGAAATTCTAGACAAGAAAGGATCAGATAATTTAATAACAAATCACTTATTGAGATTATAATAAAGAGACTACGAGGATGAGGAACCTATTAATGATCAATTTCCTGATAAGAGGCTTTAGGCTATTCATCACTATGAAGCCCCTTAGTTGCATATTTTATAAATTTTCTTTCTACAAGAATCATCCTAGCAAATCTTCTTTACCATTAAAGGAAGAAATTTATCTCTGAAGTTATATCCAGAAGATTTTCTTCTATTTTAGTTATCATTAATGGTAATGGATGTATTTTCAACCACTCATCATCTTCAAATCAGTATTCAAATTGATGCATCTAATTGGGAGATTAAGTGAATTTTGGAAAAATGGTTAATATTTATAAGAGGATTGGTTATTAAACTTAATGATTCTCTTTATGCTTATAAGCTAGCTATCAATAACCCCCTTAAATATGTCTCTTTATCGATTGATGTTTGACAAATCTTGCCACCTTCTAGGTAAGATTGAGCATAAGGTTTTATGGACGATAGAGAAAATCAACTATGACTTTAAGTTAGTTGGTGAGATGAAGCCTCTCTAATTAAATGGGTTAGATAAGTTTTTAAGAGATTCTTTTAAAATAAAAGGAGCATTCCAAGACTTTCCATAACATAATTATCGTGAGGAGAGAATTTGAAGTAGGAAGAAAGTTTTTACTTTTCAATTATGATTTTAAATTATTTCTAAATAAATTAAAGTCATTATAATGGAAATGCAAACCTATGGTGCCATCAAAGTTAAAGTTATAGATAGGAATCAATTCTTGTTCGATGGATAATGATTAAAGCATTATTTGAAAAGTGATAATATTTATGACATTCATACAATTTCTTTCAAGTACTAACCCCATTTGGTGATCTAGTCTAGCTAGCTAAAAGACTTCTAAAATTTACATATTAGGAGGCAACCCAATATTCTAACCCTAGTTTCTTTTATTTTCCTAGATTTATATTTTTATTAATTTTTAATTTATTTTTTATAGGTAATCGAGTGTTGGACTTTTGTAGATTCTACACACTAACTTGGTATTCATAAAAGGGAGAATTCTCTACCTTCGTTGTATTTTATGCATGTTCTTATGGTTTTATTTATTGGGCATTAAGGATAATGTCCAATTTAAGTATAGGGTCAATTTATATGAATTTTTGAAAATTTGAAATTATATTTTAGAGTTTTAAGTTCAATGTTTTATTTTTGTTTTCTTTCCTTTTATGCTAGGCTATATGTTTAGGTTCTTATAGCGGCTTTAAGTTGATGAAATTAGTTTATACACGATCCAAGCTGAGATTGATTAATGAAAATCAGATGCATGATATAATTAAGTAATTGTTGTGTAAATCTTCTCTATGAATAATATGAAAACAATTTGTTAATTGATTGTAATTTGATTTGATTTGAGTGATCTCATGAGAAATTAGGCCTTTACGGAAATAAATTTTCTTTCTTATGTGGATATCTTCATCGATTTTGAATTTCTGGAACTTGAATTTAATCTTTTTGAGAATGCATGTAAGATGTGTAGAAGTATTAAGATAATAAAGGAACTCAAAATTTGAGTCTAAACCAAATTATCTACCCTTTATAGATTAATTCATTAGTAAACTCGTTTAAGCTTTTTCTTGATAACTCTTCCCTAAAGAACCTTAAGCATAAAAGAAAAATAAGTATTTACTCCCTAATTCATGATTAGTAGTTATTTAACTTTTTTAAAATATATTTCTGGGAACAAGATGTAATAAAATAAGTGTTGGAGAATTAACGAAGTGTGTGAAACAAGCAATGTAAAAGAGAGAATCTCATGTTAATTTAAAAGGTTAAAAAAGAGAAAAGTAGTATTGAAAATTAATTGGCACAAATACTAATGATTGGAAAGAATAAAGGAAAATAGGTGATTGCAAGAATATAAGGAGTTAGTGAAATGACAATCGATTTATTTGTTATTGCTTTACTAACGACGAATATTTTTATTTCTCGTATTCTCTTTCCTTTATAGCTTACTTAACTCTTTAGCCCTATTATAACCTTATTCAAATTCCTTTTGATTTTTGCTTGTAAACATTTATTTAAGTAGTGAAGAATAGATGATTTTCAAGCTTATGGTAAGTTCATTTTTCATAAGAAGATGATGTGAGAACCTCACTAAACTTTTAAACACCTATATGATTTAGTGATATCTTGTAAAGATATGTTAAATTAAAGTATTTGAGCTTAATGAATGAGGTAGAATACTATTTATATTATTTTTTATATTGTTATTCATTTTACAAATATTGTGTGTTTAAGTTTTGTAATTCAATTGAGACATAAATTTATATATCTTGTGTTATTAACTATGAAGTTGACTAATGTGTTTAGGTTAATATTTGAAGGTAGTATTTATCTAAACTCTTAAAAGACTATAACTCCTCCACTAAGGACACCTAAAGGTTTAAAGACTTATGACATATGCTAAATGTTAATGTACACCTACGAAAGCAAAGTTATTTCAAGGGTTTGAGGACTAAAATGACAAAAAGGATAAACCATAAGAGGTCCAGGTTTAATTAACATTTATAATTTCTAACTCATTCTTTAAAATTTTCTAATTACTTTACATTAAGATTTTTGTTATATTTTTAACAAAAATTTTAAGTTGTGTCAAAATAATTTTAGGTAGACATATAGTTGAAAATGATGAGTGTCTAATTAGAATATCATGTAAAATTTATATTAAAAACTTTGTCAAAAATACTAATATAAAGTGATTAGCAAAAACAAAAGACTAAATTAAAAAGTTTAATAATCAAAAGATTAAAATAGATGATTGTGTTAAGTTCCACGACTGAAAATATGATTACTCATAATGCATACATAAAATGATGGATAATTTATGGAATACTACAAGAATTAATCATACAATATATTCTTTTTGTATTCTACTTGGGAATTCAAACATAACAAATAGAGTTTGTCGTGCATGAGCAAAGTTTAGTATAAGAAAAACAATATGTATAAGACTTGATCTTAGTTTGTTTAGTACACTACTTCTTGCTATATAATGAGGCTAAAGTTATAAATGACCTCCAGAGTCTCATAAAAGGTCTAAGTTAGTTCTTGTCATTATCTCTAGTACCTTTTTTACATTAATATTTATAAAATAATATTATTTTCACCATAAAATCTTAATCCATTAGGTTTCTATTAGGTCTTCATTATTGGACTACTAACTTATCTAACCTAAAAGGGGAAAGCCTTTGGAAAATACACAATAGACCATCTTTCTCTTTATTCTTATTTCAAATGTTAAAGCTCAGGGAATCCTTTGCTAAGAACAATAAATGTATGGTAGGAAATGGTGAAACCGCTTCTTAGTATCTTTATAACTAGAGTAGAGTTAGGCCTCTGTGTAACAGTTAACCTATGCAAACAAACATGAATAATTTTCCTATAAATTCCAGTATGAAAGTTTGGATTAACTTTAATCAATATATGAACGTACTTGTAAATGAAGCTCACATCTTGCCAGAGTATGAACCTAATAATGATAAATAAAAGCATTTATATGTGTGGCTTGCACACCCCCCAGGCAAGAAATGAGATAAGAAAAGGAGTGCAAGAACCAAGGGATTATGCCACCACCATTATAACTATACCTCCTTGCCTCCAAAGGGAAGGTCCTTCCCTTTTTTAGCCGGTTATGAGAGAGGAAGGATTTATAACACTATGTTTCGTAGCCACATACTCTAATCTTCTAAGCTACGGGCTCCATCTAGTCTCTACTAGATATGTCCCCAAGAGTACCTTAAAAAGGAACCTTTCCTCTTTCCAACCATTCTATCATTTCCGATTAGACCAAATAAGATTCTCAGATATAGATGAAAGAAAGTAGACAAGAAACATTAAAAAGAAATTTTAATTATAATGAGGAATAATAAATAAGAGCAAACTATAGGAATCCATATTTAAAGACTTCAACATTTCTAGTAGAATACAAATTAAAGGGAAAAAAATGGCACAAAAAGATCTTAATCTCAAAAAAGAAGGGGAGATATGGCAAAATTGGTGAACACTACAGACTTAATTAGACTGAGCCTTAGTATGGAAACTTACTAAGTGATAACTTTCCAATTTAGGGAAACCATGTAATTAAAAAAATGAGTAATCCTAAGCCAAATCATGTTTTGCAAAAGCAATCAAAAGTTTATAAAGATAGAAAAAAAGATAGGTTCAAAGACTCAATGGAAGTTGTTTTAACAAAGGGAGTTGACCGTTTTGCATCAGTAAAGTAAAGTAAAGTAAAAGAATCCTTCTGCCAAAACTAAAAAAAAAAAAGAAAATAAAGGCTAACCTATATACATATATACTGAATTCCTATCTTAAATGACAATCGACAACATAAATCTCCTTTTTTGGATATTTATATGAAAAATGAAATAAAATCAAAAAATGTTTGAAAACTATTCTAAGTTGAAGAAAGGATCAAATATGAATTGATCAAATCATTCGCTGCACAGTCTGATAAATAACTGATTGATCAGACAACAATAAAGATGGAGTCCTATTGTACATGTCAATATTGACAATAAGGAAATTTATAATAAGAAGAAAACCCGTTGACTTTTGAAATCGTGAGGGATTCAAATCCCTCTATCCCCCAAAACAAAAAGGCCTTTTCGACTCTCTAATTATTTATCATATTATGATTATATTCTCTCTTTTTGTTCATGGTTCAAGACTTGTTATCTTTCTCCAGCACTCGATTCTTTCACAAACATATCAAGTCTGAATTTTTTTTCCTTTTATAAGTCTTGTAATAGATATGATACATATACAATTAAACATCTTTAAGCAAAATAGTAAAGGAATCCTATTGGAAATTGTAATAAATTGACTATTGTAATAATTACCAATTCGCATCGAAGTGCCAACCCTTCCCGTCGAAGTGAGCTCTTGGGAGAGATCAACTTGTTATCCCCAAATTAACTTTTATCCATTGAGCGACAACCCTTCCACTCGGTACCGTCAGGTCATTAAGGCCGACTTTTATCTTTGCTCGATAGGTGGGTCTTGTAGTTAAGCTCCCTTCTGTCTTTTCACTCAAGAGCCAATCTCCATCTGGCCCAATGAAAACTTTGCATGTCTCTGTTACCTTATGTCAAGACCTACGGGCCCCATATAAAATATCTATATTGTCTTTAAAACCTCTCTGTCACTTCTAATCAGTTCTTTGGTCTTATTCCTCTTCGACTCTAGGTAATTTTTTATCTTTGCTTTCTTAATCCCTTTAACGATATGCTTAACAAATTATTTCCTATTGAACTCTTTTTCAACAAAATTTAAGCTCTATAAAGTGCAATACTCTTACAACTGTAATGACACGGGATTAATGGCTAATAGTTCATAGATCTTAAAACAATTGTCTTCCAAATTTTGATTTTTTTCTTAGTGAAACCATAAAACTAAGCTTTTTTTTCCACTTATGTGGACTTTGTTGATCTTTTAGATAGAGAATATGCTTCTTAAACATTAACATCTAGTGTAAAAATAGAAAGAAAAAAAAAAGGTTCTCATATAAATAAAAGTTTACTCACCCTTAGAACTATTATTTGCAAGTTAAGGAGAGACATTTTTTCATGTTAGTCATTTAAAAGTCCAAAATAACTTCCATACTTGGTTAAAAATTTACGATGTTGAAACATATTTTATATATGATTTGGAGTAGTAAAAAGAGAAATGAGCATATACCTTTTAGAGATTCTAAGCTAAGTCATATACTACAAAACATCTTGGGATGCAATGTCAAAACATCAGTCATTTGCACTATGAGCCCTGTACAGATTTATGTTTAGCAATCCAAAAACACCGTTGCTTTTGCTAGTTGTGTTAAAGAGGTTGCCACCAATTTACAAGTCAATTTGTGATATCTAATAAGGCCCTAATTAAACAATTGCAGAAAAAGTTGGCTAGGCTTGAGAGTCAATTGGCAAGCCTAATGTCAACTTATGTTGTAATTATGATGCTGACCACATCATTGCAAAGGTGAGTAAATCCCATTGTCTTGTCCCAAACATAACCAAAGGTAAATGTTTTTAGTGTATAATGCAATAATGATCTAACCATATACTATGTATATTATTACGAGCAATCCTAATTAAGAATTTTACACATTGAAATTGCTACAAAAGGATAAAGAGATTAAAGAGTTAACTTAGCAATGTGATATAGCTCTATCTCAGCTTGAGGATTTGTTTAAAATAGTTAGAAAAGATTGATCTTTAAGAACATATGAATATGTGACATTAGATTCCTTATAAGGAATTATTCATTCTCATGGTCACGCAAAAAGCAACACATCTAAAGATCTTAATGAGCATGCTTCCAATAATTAGATTTTTGAAATCCTAAAAGATATTGAAGAAACTAGATGATAACACTCTAAAGTTTTTAGTTTCCCCGACCCTTGACTATGTTAGGAGAACATTACTCACAAGAAAAATGAAGAATTTCAAGATATCTATAAGGAAGTCTAATGTATCAAACTAGAAGAAACTATTGTGAAAGGTACAATTGACTTGTTATCTACTACAAGGGAAGAAGATAAAAGAGTTAAAGCAAATTGATTTTTAAGCATATTTTGTAGTAAGAAATGTTTTTAAAACTGAATCGAACCGGCAAATTTGACTGGAATAAATACAAATCGACCTGATTTGTGGTTCAGTTTATGTTTATAACCCTTGAGATAAAAAGCCGACCGATTTTTTTTAAAACCAGCCAATATAGTTTACGAATCTGTCAGATGTGGGGCTCAGCAACAAGTTTTGCATACTGACCCTTGTACCTTTTGATAGAATGCACTAGATTTTGTTAACCTCTCATAATGCATTATTGTTGTAATTTTCAATTTCAATTAATTTTTTCTTTTCTTTTCAATTCTCTTACACAATTTAATTAATAAATTATATTTTTAAATTTTATATTCTTTATTTATCTCTTTATATTTTAATTAAAATTTTATTTAAATTATTATTGTTAAAAATGAATTACTATTTTATTTTAATCTCACTAATAAACTATATTTATCAAAATTAATGTTTTTATTTATCTCTTTATACTTTAATTGAATTTTTTAATTATTATTGTTAAAATAATTATTATTTTTATCATGAATTTGTTTAATAAATTGAACTTTTAATTAGTATGTATAAGTAATTTTGCTTAAGATAATTTAAGAATGTGTTAAAATATAATATTAAAATTATAAAGAAGTATGTTTAAAGGACATTAAAAACGTTAAAATAAAGTTAGAGTCTTTTCTATTGACTTTCTTTAAAAATATTTCAACTTTTGTAAGTCTTTAAATAAATGACACAATAGAAATACAATTATTATTATTATTATTATTATTTTAAATTTTATGTTAGATTCAATCTTAGTTTAAATTACTAGATTTATTATTAGTTTATCGCATATTGATAGACATTATTAATGCATTTTTATTTCAATAAATTATTTCATTTTATACTATATTTTTACTTCTTATTTATTATATACTAAATTTATAGTGATTTAATAAAAGTCGAAACTTTAAACATTAAACTTGTTTTGACCTGTTTAGTGTCTGGTATGATTTTTAAAACATTTGTATTAAGTAATCATCTTGCAATTTTAAGGACAAAGAAGTCAATAGGAACAAGCTATTAAACACATTATTAGAGAGATTATAGAAGTGAAGACCAAAAATGGCTTACAGCTGAGAAGGGATGGAACCAAAAAAATTGGTTGGAGGCAAGAAAGAGGCTTTAGAGATAACGTAAATAGTTGCAGTTAGAGGAGTAGAGAAAAGTGACAACATTTTTATGTTTAGTAATGAAATTATTTCAAATTTTAAGAATTTTTTTAATTTTAGAATTTTATGTTAGCATTTTGTAGGCCTACATCGCCCAACTAGCATATATCACAGTCGAATGAGTGAACGATCCAATAATAGATATTTAAAAAAATATAACAATATTAGATTTTATAGTGCAAATAATATTAGTTTATAAACATTAGAATATTAAAATTAATTTAGACCTTTTATGAAATATTAAAAAATGATTTGCATCTTTAACTTATATTGTGATCACAATAAAAATTGTTGTTTGAGGCCATAATTGAAATAAAATAATGTTTTCGCAAGCGAAATTAGGGTTTAGTCCCGGCCCTGTTAATCCTCCGTTAGGGAAATGGCAACGCCCACTGGACCCTCCGGACAGGGAGTCACTCCGCCGCTAACTTCAGGGACCAGACTGGATGAATCTTTGAACGGAATCTGGGGAAGAAATAAATCGACCCCTATAGTGGAAGACATGGATTTTGAACACCTACCGGATCTCTGCGAAGTACAGACGATGAGTCTTTAGTACCGAGATGAAAATACGTAGTTGCCTTGTTTCTCCTTTAAACTAGGTTTTCGGGAGGAATTGGAAAAACCACTGAAAGATTAATTGATTGTTAAGGTTTTGGGTAAAACTGTAGGGTTCTATTTTTTATCTTCAAAAATCAATCAGTTATGGAAGCCTACCGGAAAGATTGAGATTGCTGACCTCCAGAATGATTTCTTTCTAATAAAATTTTCTAACGAGGACGACATAAGGGTTGCCCTTACTAAAGGCCCTTGGGTCATCCAAGATCATTACTTAACAGTGTGAGAATGGTTGCCGGGGTTTCACCCTGCTACGGCTAGCATGGAAAAGACCCTCGTCTGGATTCTTATTCCTGAATTGCCAATGGAATTTTATAATGCCAATGTTCTTGCAACTCTTGCTCGATCTATCAACAAACCTATGAAACTTGATGGTAATACATTCCATGCTAATAGGGGAAAGTTTGCTTGGATTTAGGTGGAAATTGATTTGACTAAACCTCTTATGCCTTTGATTGAAGTAGAGGGGGCTAGGTATAAAGTGGTCTATGGGCTCTGCATACTATTTGTTTCCGGTGTGACGTTTATGGACATATTAGTGTCGCTTGTGAGGTACCGAAAGAGGAGACTCTAGAGAGCGCTGGAGCTACACACGATAATTTATCATAGGATGTTGATGTTGTTCCACGTTAGGAATCGAGCCCAATTCACGGCGAATGGATGGTTGTCACCAGGAAGAGAACTCCAAAAGCTATGACCTGCCCACCAAGTACTGGTTTCAAAAGTAATAGATTCCATTGTCTCTCGACAGTTGAGGCAGACACCTCCCTTGATGGTGTCAATGATTTAGTCCCTGAGAAACACCCTGGGAGGGAACATATGTTGGAGATGCGTACACCTAATAGAGGCCGACTTCATCGTGCTACAAGGAATCAGAACGTGGAACTGGCCCAAGGCCAAGAAAGAGCTGCTCCTTTAGGGTCCTTTTCTCCTTTAAGGTATCGGGCTTCTACATCGGCGGCTCATCTCTCGAATGTCCAAGCCTTTCCCTCATAGGATACTCCTCTTCCCCTAGTACAGAACATGAGTGGATCTCACTTTGTCTTCCATTCCAACCAACCACCTAATTTAAAACAGGGAGAGGGTGACACGGACGACCATTGCACTAGCGTTATAGGTGTCTCTACAATGGTCCCGGATAATGAATTGGTGGATGGAGGAATTCCAATTGAAATAAATGTGAGGGGCCATTCCCATATGGACTTGACGGAATGATGTTCTTGTTCTATCTACTACATTAATGATTAATTTAAATATCTTAATGTGGAATATTATAGGCGCCGGTAATAAATTGTCCTGACGTCATCTTAGGGAATTTTTTCTGTCTAATAAAGTTGATATTGTGGTGTTAATTGAGACCAAAGTAACTTTTGATAAACACAAATTTTATTGGAAACAAATGGGTTTTGATGGCTTTTCATTTAGTGTCCCGGTTGGTCGTGCCGGAGGCATTTGGATTTTGTGGAAAACGAGCGCTTGTAAATTCTCTGAATTGCGTTCCACTTCTCAAATGATTACCGGCTCTGTTGAAATGTCTAGTGGCCAGTCCTGGATTCTTACAGCTATATATGCTAGCACCACTGCTATGCTTCAAGAGCATTTATGGAATGACCTCCATGATACTTTTGCAAATCGTTGTCAGCCTTGGCTTGTCATTGGTGATATGAATGATGTCCTTTCTCGTGTGGAAAAACAAGGTGGTCATTTTTTTCAAAGTAGAGCAGATAAATTTAATAATCATCTCCAGTCGTGTAATCTTATTGATTTAGGATATGTTGGACAAAAATATACTTGGGTTCGCAATTCCTATCCTAGAATTGCAGAGCATCTTGATCACGCCGTTGCTTCTGTGGAGTGGAGGGTATTGTTTCCCAAAGCGGTGGTTTGGCATCTTCCCCGTGTATACTCTGACCATTCTCCTCTACTGGTAAAGTTGGGTGGTGTGTCGAGTTATGGGGGTGTTCGACTTTTCAGGTTTGAGGCTGCGTGGATAACGGATTATAGGTTTTCTGACGTGGTCAAAAATAATTGGGATATTATGAAACACCCATCTGAATCTTTACGGCTTATGGAGGAGGCCTGTAGGGCTTTTAATTGGTATGTCTTTGGGAATATCTTTCATCGAAAGAGAAAACTTTAAGGTCGGATTGATGGGATTCAACGAAGTTTGCAAAGTTATGATTCGCACAATCTTAGAGTTTTGGAAAAGGAGCTCATTTCAGAATATAATCATACCCTTGCTCAGGAGGAAATCCTATGGTTCCAAAAAAGTAGGGAACATAAACTTATTTTTAGGGATCGAAATACCAGATTTTTTCATGCCTCCACAGTGGTGCGTCGGAAGTGTAATAAAATTGAGAAATTAAAATTACGTGCAACTGCGGAGTGGTATGACGACCCTGTTAAGGTTAAACATGAGGTTTTGACTTATTTTCAAGACTTGTTTGCGAGTTCAGCAGGTAGTGGGGACAACGGTGTTAGCTTGAATCATTTAAAACTTCAACAAGCTACTGTTAATAGCTTGAGTGGGCCGGTAACTAAAGATGAAATTTGGAGTGCTCTATCTTCCATGGGTAATCATAAAGCTCTAGGTCCTGATGGTTTTCAACCACTTTTCTTCAAAACTTTTGGCATGTGGTGGGTGATTCGATGACTAATATGGTTCGGCAAGCTTTCAAGATTGGCAACATCGATGATCGGCTAGCTGAGACATTAATTGCTTTAATACTGAAGGAACCTTCTCTTGTCTCTATTACACAATTTCGACCGATCAACTTATGTAATGTTAGCTATAAATTGATAATGAAAATCATTGTGAATAGATTACGTCCTTTTCTTAAGGATATTGTGCATCCTTTTCAAAGTAGCTTCATCTCGGGTCGAAGTACAGTTGATAATATTCTGATGGCCAGGGAATTGATTTATACGATGAAGCGGTCAAAGAGCTAAAAGGGCTTAATGATGGTTAAAATAGATCTCAAAAATGCTTATGACCGCATTAACTGGGATTTCCTTGAAGGTGCGCTATCTGATTTCGATTTTCCAACGATCATTATCTCTCTTATCATGAACTATGTCCGGAAATCTTCACTCGCTATCTTGTGGAATGGTGAACGTCTTCCTATATTTCGTCCTCAGAGAGGTATCCATCAAGGTGATCCTCTCTCGCCTTATCTATTTGTTTTGTGTATGGAAAAACTTGGTGCTATGATCAATTCTTCGGTAGCAAGTCGGGAATGGGCCCCTATGTCTTGCTCTCGTGGTGGTCCACAATTATCTCATTTGTTCTTTACCGATGACATCATTTTATGTGCTTAAGCTACTGTTAATCAAGCTCAGGTTCTCAACTCGGTCCTTGAGAAATTCAGTGCGACTTTAGGCCTGAAAATTAATGTGAACAAATCAAAGTTCAATGTTTTGAGTGGGGTTTCCAGCTCTCAACGTGAAACACGTGGGGAGATTCTTGGAATTAATTCGACTGAAAACATTTGTAGATATTTGGGTTTTGACCTGGGAGAAGGCAGGAGGTCTGTTGACAATTTTAGTCATTTGGTTAGTCGTATGAGTCAAAAGTTGTCCAGTTGGAAAGCTAGCCTTCTTAATATGGCTGGTAGAGTTACTCCTGCTAAAGCCACGTTAAATGCAATGCCTAGCTATTTAATGCAAGTCACTTGGTTCCCTAACAGAGCGTGTAATGCAGTTGATCGGATTGTGTGTGATTTTATTTAGCACTCCTCTGACGATAAGAGAGGTGTGCAATTATTCTCTTGGGACACAGTTACTAAACCGAAGGCTGCCGGTGGTCTGGGAATTCGTCAATGTTGACCTATGAACATTGCTTTTCTGGGTAAGCTCGTGTAGAGCGCTCATGAAAGCCAAAGGAAACTATGGGTCGGACTGATTTGTGGAAAGTACGCCAACAATTTGACTATGTTGGATTGGACTAACAAGCCTAACTGTTCTCCAATTTGGCGTGACCTACTAAAGGCGAGGGCTGAGATTATTGAGGGTTTTTGGTACAAAATAAGAGACAGCCGCTTACTTTCTCTTTGGCACGATCCTTGGTTAAGGAACAAACGGCTGATTGATCGTGTTCCATCAGTTGACGATAATGACTGGGACCTGATGGTTAGTGATATACTGGACGACACGGGCATCTGGAAACTCCATGAACTTAGTACAACTATTCCGGGTGAAATCAGAGACGAGTTTCCGTCCATCCGTCCTCCGGTGGAATCTTGGGCTTCATACGAGATCATTTGGGAAAACTCTACTACTGATCGCTATTCCGTCAAGAGTGGGTTTCAATGGTTAACGGGGGTGGAATCTGCAGGCGATGATAATTGGAGTTGGATTTGGGAGATTCGAGGGCCAGAGAAAGTGAGGATTCTTAGCTTGCTCATTTGGCATGGCAGAGTTCACACTCAAGAGCTTCGAGGAAGGAGAGGAATTGAAGTTTCGGACTTATGCGAGCGATGTAGGTCTGGTGCCGAGACAATCTCTCACCTTTTTCGAGATTGTGCGAAGGTCAATGACCTTTGACAACGGTATGCTGGCCTATTTTCCGATACGTTCGTAAGTAATGCCCCCTTTTCTTCTTGGTTTAAAATTCATTGTCAAGATGTTTCAGTGTTGATGAATGATTGGCGGCTTGATATTAGTTTTCTTGCGATTATCTGGTTTATTTGGTGTCTTCGTAATAGAGAAGTTATTGCAAATGTTGAGATTAGTCAGGTTGAACGATTTATAATATGATTCATGAGTGGAATTCCTATCTAGGGTTGGACAAGGTTAGTATTCCAAAAAGCGCTCGTCTGGTAGCCTGGAAACCTCCGAGAAATGTTGCTATTGCTTTGAATGTGGATGGCAGTGTTCTGGGCAATCCAGGAGATGCGAGTAATGGTGGCGTTCTTAGAGACTACCATGGTCATTGGTTGGGCGGCTTTTCTGAAATTGTTGGTCAAGATTCGAATATGGGTGCAGAGTTATTAGCTATTCGTATTGGTCTACTTGTTGCTTGGAATCACACCTATAGAGATATTTGTTTATTTTCGGATTCTTTAGAAGCTCTCCGGTGCTTGGAAAGTACAGACTGGACTTTTCATCCCCATGGTAATTTAATTGGTGATATCAAAGCTATTCTCAATTGGGACTGGTTTGTCAGATATGAGCATATTCTTCGGGAAGGAAATAGTGTAGCCGATATTCTTGCTAAACAGGGAAGCCATGGACGAGAACCTTTTCAATTTTGGTTTACTCCTCCGGCATTTGTGAATGCTGCAATTCTTGGTGATGCTGTTGGCGTCACGTTTGTCAGGGACTAGTTCTCTTTTCTCTTTCCTTTGCACAAAAAAATTGAAATATAAATGTCAGATGCCGATTTGTTAAAAGATTATATCTTTATTTAAAAAGTGGCTCGAGAAGATAAGTTCTTTGGTTTTTAAATAGAAAACCTTTATTTTGGTGGTCGTTAAATATAGTATGTGAATAAAAAAATATAAATGATTTTTTGTATAGGTGACGAGGGAATGGAGTTAGTTAAAGTTCAACTAAACTGCTTAAAATAATATTATTTTAAAATTTTAAAATAATAAGTTATTATTTTAAAAAATTAATATGACATTATTTTGTAACGTAATCACAAGCCATTAATTTTCAAAATGATAACATTTTTAGGTATAAAATTAAAATGATGTCAACTCATCTTTGCTTAATTCAAAGTTAATAAGTTGGATAAATTTAAATTTGGTTCAAATAATTTAAATAATCCATACTCTCGTTTCAAAATAATATTATTTTAAAAATTTTAAATTTAAATTAACCCAACTCAATTTATTAACTTTGAAATAAGCAAAGCTAAGTTTGACATTATTTGGATCCAACTGTTATTTAGAGATGACAACAGAGCTTGAATTCAAGCTCTTTTTGGGACCCCCCTGTTTGAAATACACAGGTCAAATTATGGGCTCCATTTTTTAAAAATTTTGGGCTAATCGTGACAAATAATGGCAATACAACGTCATTTTGTCACAAATGACATTATTTTAACATTTTAATTTTAAAAATAATTTGGGCTGATCAAGTTGGGCTAGGCTATTACATTCAGTGTTTTGAAAATCAGATCAAACTGGCCGGTTGGATCGAAGAACTAGTAACTCGGAGCATGAAACGGTCCAGTTTAGTCCTTATTTTTTTAAGTGATTAGCCCATTCATTTTACAGTCAGACCGGTAAAAACCTCTTAACCGGTATAAGAAAGGATCAGCCGGTTTATTTAAAATGCCTTTATTTTAGAAAGTCAAAAGCTAAAAACCAAAACTCAGAAGGAATTAAGAACAGAAACAAGACGTACGCCACTCTTTCTCAAGTCTTAAGTCTCATCTCAGCCACTGCCACTATTTATTCTTCATCGGTCACTATCCTTAGCAGTTCAGGTCTCTCTCTCTCTCTCTCTCTCTCTCTCTCTCTCTCTTTTAATAAGTTTGTGTTCCATTTTTCCTATGTTTCTCCTAGGAATTTGCATGTTCATTTCTTTCGGGATTCAGTGGCTTTTTATTTTTATTTTCATTCTCCTCTAGGTAGAAGTTAGCATCTCTTTGGGTATGTTTCTGGATATCAAATTTTGCATCTGTTTCCATATTCAAGCTTTGAATTTGATTAATAATTCTTAAAAATATCTTTCATTTCTCTTTTGACTTAACTTTTCAGTCTTC
>JANITX010000210.1:41609439-41640522 GCA_027564395.1 Erythroxylum ulei | reverse complement strand
CGTTTAATCAGTGCAGTTGCCAAATCAGTCCGTTCAGTAATCAGTTTTCCGGTACCAATTAATCTAGGACAGCCATAAAGGCATGTACACTAGCACCCGTTCTACGGAAGCGGGATGTTACATCCCTGGTCATAGCAAACACCCTTGCTTGTGCCTGACCCCTTAGCCTTCTTGGAGGAATAACCTTCCTCGCTGCTGCAGAACTGCCCACCTCAGTGATTGGCCTGGTTTTCACTATTTTTGCTCTCCTCGGGGCGTGCAACTACGACCCCTTTACCTCGGTACCTGGAGAAAGTCCCTGATCATGTGTCTCTTCTCCCCGTATCGAAAGCATGCTCCAAGTAACTTAAAGCACTCTCCTTTGTAAAGTTTCCCACAATGCTTACATTGGAGGTTTGTGTATTTACTCCTCCTCGTCCTTCCAGTGGCTCCCACATTTGAGGCTTGCCCTAAAATTGCCTTTGCTTGCTTGTTTTTAGCAGAGCCACTACTTCCCACTTCATTCTGTGTGTGGTAACTCCTTGTACTCCTCTCACGCATTGGCGCACTCATTCCTTTCTTGGAAGACTGCTCCTTGTTCTTCCTCTTCCTATTCACTTCATATTTTATATTCTCCAATTTATCAGCCTGAAGTACAACATCTATCAACTGCTAGCAGTCACAAAAGTTGTGGATCAGGACTTTCTCCTTAATCCCCAAATGAAGTCCCCCCTTAAACTTGTGACACTTATCCTCCTCATTAGCGCCATATATAGTGACAGTTGGGTGAACTTCAACTCATATTCACTCACACTCCATGTCAATGCCGATGGTAGGACCTGACTGTAGGGCACTGACTCCCACCAATGGAGCGCATCTCCCTAAAGTAAACTGACTGCATAATCTAACTTCTCCTCATCCGAGCACTTCATCTGAATCAGGACCCTCTCGGTCCTCTTCAACTATGCTTTAGCATCTTCCAAATTTGTAGTCCCATTGAAATCCATAGCCCCATACTTGCAGAGCTTATCATATCGCCCACTCCTCTCCACTGGAGCTTGCATCGGAACTTGTGACCTTGCCCATGACATATGAGAAAGCTTGAGCAAAGGCTTGAAAGAAATGCGGATCCATGGAGTTCACTTGGGGCATAAAAGGAGGCAGTGGCACTCCATGTTGCACACTAGGTGCCTCAGAATTAGGAGCAAAGTGTGTTCCCGCATCTTGCGGAACCTACGATTCATCCGTACTTTCATGGCGAGAGCAAGATCGAGTCCTAGCTCCTCGAGTGCTTTTTGAGGTGGCATTATCACTCCTTCAATGTAAAACCATTTAAAAATATTTATCTCATGTAAAATGATTTCAAATCATGTAAAACAATTCAAAGTGTTCATTTAAAACCATGCATGCTCCTTTCGTAATTTAAAACTACCTAATTCATGCCTAGGATACTCCTAAACCTAGTCACTCTGATACTATAAGTGTTGGGGCTCGTTTCTGAAGCCCAAAATCAGGAGTCATAAAACGTGAACGTATTACCCCATAGGGTCATGACAATGAAATCCCATTAATCATCATCAGTTCATCTTCATGTTTTGATACCATAAGTGTTGGGCCCCATTTTCGAAACCCAACTCCGGAGTCATAACCAAGTCATACTCTTCCAACCGATTCCCTCACTTTCCTTCCACCAATCTTTTTCAAGTCAACGCCAAAGGCTACCAATTTTCATCGAGAGATAGGAAAATGTGTTAGGAATCTATTGGTTCAAGAATCACTTCATTTGGAGGTGGGATGAAGAAGTTATGGCCAAAAAAATCAAACAAGATTTTGTTCTCAATCTTATTGTACCTGTTTTGGGACAATTGGCATAACTTTCTCTAGAGACATCAGGTTAAGGTTATCTTAGGATGGTTTTTAAGAGGACTTCTATATCTACAACTTTTGTGAAGACTCCAAAGAGATATTTTGCCATTTAGAGAATGCAATTTTCCGAAGGTGGACATACACCTCCACCTAATGGACATGCACGGGGTCTAGAGTGTTTTCCAGCCCTGTGAAGGTCCGTTTAATGGACCTAATGTCCTTTTAATGGACATGGACAAGGCTAGGGGCATTTCTAAACCCAAGAAGGTCTGTTTAACGAGCCTATTGTTCATCTAATGGGCATAGGTGAAACCTAAGCCACTCCAAACCCTCTCCAATAGCTCCTACATCCATTCTAAAATTACTTTCACTCATAATCTTCCCAAATTCACCTATTATAATGCCATATCACTTCTTAACAATTCAACCACCAAATTGATCTCATCAAACTCTCAAACCTCAACTCGTTTGATTAATCACATTCAACTACATCATTTACTATAGCTGTCCTGATATACATCTTGTCCAGCATTACGAACTTATAAAGAACATATCTCTCAACTCTGACATCCAAAAATTTCCCACTTTGGATTATTGGAAAGCTAGAAAGATAATCTACAACTTTCTAGAAGACAACTTTGTCCAATTTAACCTAGATTAATGCAATTTTCCCCTTGATGTCAGAACACAATTCCTACCTCTTTGAAAAGCTGGAAAAAAAAAAGCAATGTAAAGACTTGGAAAGTCATGGACAAAACACCAACATATTTCATTAATATCAAAAGAGAAGATTTTTACAAAGCTTTAATAGGCATTTCAAGCCATAATACATCATAATCCAAAAATACAAAGTTTACATAAACTAGAATTTGCTCAAAATGCGACTAAAGGCTTGTTTTACAAACTAGCTTAAAATACAAAAACATTGCAAAAGTCGAGTGATGCCTGGACTCTTGGTTATTCGATCTCATGCTCTTCACCTAAATATGGGACGGGAAAAAAATAAGCAAAACCTTTGAAATGTTCATTTGTCAATACAAAGTTCTAATTGAATTCATAAAATGCATCGTTCTCAAATTCTTAACCAAAATGAACAAACTACAAATCATGTATGCATCAAACTTGTTAATATATCATAAGCACATAAGCATATCAGAATGGTTTGGGTAGATCCATAAACATGGTGAACTACACATTTCCACAAAATGGTCCTGTGTAGTTGTAAACTTGACGTACTATCGCAATCCCACATAGTGGTTTTGCATAGACGTAAATATGAGGGAGTTTATGAAGGAGCTTCGTGCCACTAGCGGGCAGGTAGGAGAAGTCTTTAACTTGGTCAATGTGCACGTGACATAGTTGAATGGACTACACCAAACCCACATAACATGTAATTCATGAATTGAAAACAGTTTGCCTAAATGGCAGATTTTGGAAACTTGTTTTCCATGAACATGAGATATTTCGAAAACCATTTTCGAAAACATGATTTCATAAACATGTTATCTTTTCAAAAAAAATCATTTTCAAAGTCTTTTCAATTCATATATCAAACAAATAGCAGTTTCTCAATTCATTCAAGAAGTAATAAATGTAACATTTATGATGCAATTGAAATCATTAAACTTCCTTGATTAAAAGAAAACATTAGTGACTTATTTACTCTATTATAAATATGTACCCACCTTGAATTTCTTGCCTAAGAAATTGGCTTAAGGATATCTTTCCTCTTGTTCCTTTTGCCTCTCTTGATCCTCTTCTTGATTTCTTTCATAAATGACAAAATTTCCATTCAATAGAAATTCAAATTGAGAAACCAAAGAAACATATTCATAAAATTGATCCTAGAAAGCTTAAACCCATGCGTTTCTTATGCTTCATAGACTAAAACCCTTCCAAAAATCCAAAAGATTTAAAATGCACTTACCTTGAATCTTCACCAAATAACAAGTTTCTTGTCTCAAAAGAAATTTCTTTTCTTCCTCTTCCCTTTTCTCTTCTTAAATAACTTCAAAATCTGTCTTAAAGGCTAAGACAAGATGAAACCTAGTTGACCTCCCTTCTTTTCTCTTCTCTCTCTTTTTTTTATGATTCTCTCTTCTCTCTTTTTCTCATTCACGTTTTTGCTTCTTCTTCAGTGCAAGATAACCTTTCTTCTCCCCTTTTTACCCTTAATGAGCATAAAATGTCCACTTTGCCTCTTCTCTCATGCCTTATAGTCCTTATCCTTAAGTGACTTGCCTAAAATGCCTTTTATGTTATACACTTTTAACACTTTAATTTAACTAACCCATGCAATAAAATCCTACCAATTACTTTAGAAAATTTAATCTATCAAGACCTCAAAATTAATTTAAATCATGCTTATTGATCAAGAAAAAAATTCGGGGGCCAACATAAAGGTGTTGTGATCAGAGTAGCCAGTTTAAAAGAGCTTTAAGCTCAAAATTCTGCATGTAGAGCTTTGCTTCGTAATTTTTGTATCTAACTGAGCCCAATAGGCTAGTATCTATTTCTGTATCTGAAAGACACTTGGTCACAACAAATAATAATGAATTTGGAGTCTCATATGCATCTTCATTTGTATATTTATGATTATGAAATCTTTTTCTGAAATTGTGATGATAAAGTGATATGCCATGATAATGTGATTGATTGGGTTATACATGTTCTGAAAGAATGTATGTGGAATGCGTGTCATTCATTATTGAGATAGAAAATGTTTGTGAAAATAGTTGGTTGCCTGATATTTGTGTGTTTGACTTGAGTGAGATCATCAATGATGGTTCATTCATTGAGTTCGCAAAACTCATCAAAAATTACAACGTGGCTTTTTTCAGGTACGAGACAGGAGACCTAGTTCCTAAGATTTTCTAGAGGAACATTTTGGATTATGATATGGCTCAAAGGTTCGTCAGCTAACATCAGAGGAGTTATATATTGTATTTTGTAGTTTCTTTGACATTTAGAACTTTTGTCTAAAGGATTATAAATATTTGTTTCAATGACTACAATGTAAACTTTTGTCAATGAATGAAATGAAGTGTTGAGGTTTTAAGTATTGTATATTCTTTATGACGCCATTGTCATAGGATATGTTCTTGAATGTCCTCTGGATGTTCGGGTATATACTCTATGGTAGTGGGATATTACATAGTGCATCTGGAGCTTCTAATGCATGTTCGTTAACTAATATGTTACATCGATTAACCAGTGCATCACATATAGTCGCTATAACGACTAGTTCTTGCCTCTACTGGTTTATAGGTGACTAGTTCTTGCCTCTTATGGTTTATAGGCGTCCCAAAACATTATAAATAAGTGATTTATTATTGATTATAGAATTAAGAAGGTTTTAGGTATTGTATACACATTTCAAAGAGCTTTTTCAATCATTTAAACATTATTGTCTTATATTTGTATGAGTGAGTCATTTTGAGTTGTCAAGTGAATCAGTGAGATGTTTTTGAGTTGTACTTTTGTTGAGGTATAGGATATTATACTTAAGAGTGTTCAATGCAAAATTAAGGTTCCTCTTCACCATGGAAGAATATTAAAAGAAGGGTTCCCTTTTACCAAGAAAGATTATGCAAAGGTTATTCTTCACCTTAAAAGAAGAATTATAATGAAATTCTAAGAAGAGTCTTGAGAACGAACTTAGGCAAGGATTGTTTATCGATCCATGATAAATCGATATACATTCTCTCCCCTTATCATTATTAAATTATTGCTCAATTGTTTGATTAATTTATATTAAGCAATTTCTTTATACTTATTATATTGATTATTGTTAATTGAATACATTAGTTAGAAAAATTATTGAATTTTGTAAATGTCCACTTCGTCCCCCTCTTAATTGCTATTAGGGACTAACAAATTTTTTTAGCCTTACTTAGCCTACAAAAGTTATTCCAAAGGTGCTTGATATAGTTATTATTGATTCGGTTGGGCTAAAAGAGGCTAGAGAGATAGGGGATATTTCTATATATTAAGGATAAAGGAGAAAATTTTATAGAAAATCAGTCAAAAGACCCTTTAAGGTGTGAATAAGTGGATACCTCAAAATTGTTTAAAAATAAATGGGAAAGCCCTTTAGTTAAACAAGGGAAAGAATATGATATGGATACTAAAATAAAAAAGAAACCAGGTAGGAAACTAAAGAAAAAAGAGGGCATTAGGCCTTCACCTCTACTCCATGATCTGAGCGTGTAATGTCAAGGCTATTAATTGCCTAAAAAAAGCAAAAAATTCATGATTAAATGTAATCTAAGAATTTTTATATAGTTGAGATTTTGAAAACTTAAGGAAAATAAAATTTAAAACTACAAGTGGTTGTTTGGTAAGTGTTAAGGGGTTCTATCAAACCACCAATATTATTATAATGGTAGGATTACTATTGGTTATGACTTAAAAAGAGTAAAGATTCTCTGAAGGATCTTATTGACCAATTTATCCCTATAAATGTTTACTTGGATTCTGAATGTTTGAAAATAACATTTATCTATACTACAAAGCATAAATTCTGAAGAGGCTCACTATGGAGTGATCTAGAATCTATGAGCTTGTTTGTTAAAAAATCATAGTTAGTTGGGGAGGATTTTCACATTGCATTACTTCCTTAAGAGACTAGAGGAGATAGGTTGAGCAATAAAAAAAAATGAGAGCCTCTAAAATTTCTTGATCTCAACTGAGTTCGTTAACCTTAAATTTGAAGGATCTTACCTCACTTAAAGTAATAGACAAGAGGGTAGCTAGTTAATTAAAAAAAGCTTCATCATAAATTGGTTAATCCTCAATAACTCTCTAAGTACAATAATAGTAAGGCATATTTCTATAAAACTCTTTATTTAAACCATTCCCTATTGAGGTTACATTACGTATCAATAATCAAAATCTTAAAATTCCCTTCAGATTCAATAATTTTCTAATAAAGATGGATGAATTTGAGGAAGAAATTAAGGAGGGGCTACGCTTAGAGGTGTAGGATTTTGAACCTTGCAAATGCATAAGAAAGCTTTAGATTATTGAAATTGAGTTAAAGAAGCTATATGCCAATAAAATTAAGAATATAGTGGTAGCTATTACGATAGAGGTGACTTATGCTCTATACAATATTATATTGAATTATTCCTTAAAGATGAAACTCTTACAAGTAGGGAAAGGAAAGCTGTTTAAATTTATTGAAAAGCCTTAGAAAATCACCATTTCTTACTCAAACAAAAAGTCAGGGTTAATTAGTTGAAATAAAGACAAAAACTTTAAATCCTACCATTAGTTTATCCTATAGAGAGAATATCAACAAAATTTGTTCTTTGATGAACAATGATGGAGACACCACTTGAGCAATTTGAAATCAAGGATTTAGTATTAAACCATTTAAGGAACTTTCTTAGATCTTCCAACCATGTTGGTTCCTTTTTGTAGGAACTCAAAATATTCATTCCTGAGTCTCTATCACTTGTTCAAAAGGAGTCACTAATAAAGCAAGTTAGTGTCATGGTTATCAAGAAAGCTATATTCAATTTGAAACATGGCAAAGCTCTAGGGCTAGAAATATTAAATGATTGTTTTTTTTAAGAACTTGGAACCTAAAAGGGGATATGTTCGCAAAAATAAATTTGAAATTCTTTACTAGTGGTAAAATGTTTAAGGAGCTGAACAAAACTTATGTGATTCTTATCCCTAAAAAAACAAATCCTATCTCTAATTTTTGGCCTATCTCTTGTTGCAATGTAATCTATAAGATCATTTCTAATATGTGAGCTACCAGACTAAAGGAGGTCTTTTGTAACTTCATTAATATAAGTCAAAGAGCCCTAAACAAAAAAAGGAGCATTAGTGATAACTTGCTACTACATAAAAACTTTTTAAGAGTTGTCAAGGTAAAAAGGTACTAAAGATTTACTCTATGAAAATTAATTTTAGTAAGTTAGATATTCATCCTATACTCTTTAAAGGCTTTGAAGTTCCTAATTCATTTCATCCTTTGGATTGAAAAGTGCATTTGTAACCCTTTTTTTTTTTGGCTATGTTAGTTAATGATGAACCTATTGCATACTTTAATGGGGCTATAATGTCTAAGAAAAGAGATTCTATATCCCATTATTTTTTTCCCATTTATATAGAAATACTCACAAGAATTATCTTCTTTGAAATAAAATAAGAATTGTCAACTACAAGTCAAATTGTTCTCTTGTTACACCATTTTGTTTATAAGGATACGCACTTCATAAGAAATACCAATATTCTCTAAATATTTATTTAGTTTTTGATATTCTCTACTTCAATCAAAATAAAAAATATTTTTGCAGTAAATTAATGTTCATAAGAAATTGAAGAAGAAGAAACGTAGAATAGTCTTCAAAAAATTCATGTGAACCAATACATTTGTGTACATAGGCTTGATAACTTAAAAGCTTGACCTAGACACCAAAATGTATAATATGAAAGAAGATTGAATTTGCTCAATTGATATAAGAGGAAGTGTAATAAATTTCTTCTAAGAAACAAAAAGAACAGGGTGAAGAAGTGGATAAAGGCTAAAGTAAATTAAATTCCTTTATTAATTTATTTAATATATGAAGTTGAGTATGTCCAAAACGAGCATGCCAATTCATTAGAGTAGGTGAATCCACTAGCATAGCTTCTCTGGATGCATGTTCTTAATTCATATTCTTTATTTTCACTTTGTCCTTGAAAGAGGATTCTCTTAGTTATATGATCGCTACTTTTAAAATGAGTAAGGCAAAATTTCAAATAATAAGAATTCTCGAAGTTAAATTTTTTAATGGACATAAGATTTATATATATATATATATATATAGATATAGATATATACTTATAACCTTAACCATTATCAGCATATAACTGATCATTACCCTTAAATAGACAAATAAGTTATGACATGAAAGTTTGCAATTGTGTTTGGAAACCAGACATAAGAAGAACTCTATATGAAAAGTTGGCACTTAAAATATTAGCATATGAATTTGCTTGAGAATATAAGATATGCAATTTGGAAGGTATTGATGATGATACTTTTCTATTATATGATTATGTACCCAGGACAAGGGCTTTGTCGTGTGTTGCCATCAAATTAACATCAGTGTTTTAAAAACTGGACCGAACCGGCCGGTCGGACCAAAAAATCAGTGACCCGGAGCATAAAACGGTCCGGTTTAACCTTTATTTTTTGTGAGTGGTTGGCCCATTTATTTTACGATCGGACCAGTAAAAACCTGTGAACTGGTATAAGAGAAAACCACCCGTTCACGTAAAATAACTCTCTCTCACGTCTCTCTCTTGCGTTTGTCAAATAAAACTCAAAAGTAAAATAAAAGGAAGACATCGCCGCTTGAGAAGGAAGACACCGCCGCTCTCTCAAGCCTCATCTTACCCACTGCCGCTGTTTGCTCTATTTATCAGGTCTCTCTCTCACCTCTCTCTCACATCTGTCTCTGTCTCTGTCTCTTAGGTAGCGAAATTGGGAGCTTGCGAAGTGGGGACTGGTAGTGCTTCTCTTCCTGGTCAAACGCTTCTGTTGGTTGGTTCACGGCTCTTCTTGCTCAGCTTTTCGTTACTTTTTGTACTTTTTTAGATTTAAAAAAATAGAGGAACTAAAGGTTATGTGAAATTATTATTATATTCCGTATAAAACAAAAGGTTAAAGTGAATAGGACTTTGCAGTACTTGTTAAAGCAATTCCTTGATAAAAGAAGAGTTAATGATGTGGCCCACCATAAGAAAGACCTTAGATTTTTTTTGTTTTTTTGCTAAGAGACCTTAGCTTTATTAGACCTACAGAGGAGCTTTTCATGGATCAAAAACTTCCAAGGTTGCTTATCTAAGAGGGACGGTCGTACTTTGCTTCAAAATTTCCCAAGTTATTTTGTTCTGTTTACTGTGCTTCCCCAGAACATCTCTAAACTTTATTGCATCTATTTATATATTCAAGCTTTGAATTTGATTAATAATTCTTATAAATATCTTTCATTTCTCTTTTGACTTAACTTTTGAGTCTTCACTATTATTATACTCTTTTTATCTACTAAACTAGTCTTGTCAAACTTATGTTGTGCAGGCTGCAGAGTCCCTTTCCTACGTGCAAAGTGCAAACATCAACATTATAGGAAGTTCATAATTTAGAAACCTAATGAGACTAGTTCTCCAAATGATTCGAATACTCCTAATCCCAACACACAATCATCCGGACAACAATCCAAAACGAACTCAGTTAATCCACATCGTCGAAAAACCGATCCTACATGGGAGCATTTTTCTTTGCATAAAAATGGTGCTACTAATATATTAACTTGTCTACATTGCTCATTGGTTTTTAGAGGAGGTGGCATAAATAATATGAAACAATATCTTGCTGGTGTACTTGGTCAAATAAGTCCTTGTAAAAAGGTTAGTCATGATGTTTGTCAAAAAATGTTGAAGTCACTAAGGCAAGTGCAACAAAAGAAGCGAAATGAGGATTTGAATGAAGCATATGGTGATCAACCTGAATCTCAAGAGGAAATTCAAGAACTACAACAAATGTGCTCAACTAAAAGACAAGCACTTGGCAAACGCAAAGAGAAAAGGAAAGTTGTTGATATGGAAAGATATTCATACTGTGCTCTAAGGACAACTCCAAGGTCTCAACCAAGTTTGAGAAGTGTGTTATCTAGTAAGGAAGCAATTCACAAGGCATATATTGCAATTGCTAAATGGATTGTTTATGCTTGTATTCCTTTCAATGCAATTCAATCTCCTTAGTTTCAAGAAGCTTTAGATGTAATTGTTGCAATTGGGCTTGGGATTAAAGGTCCATCATATTATGATTTGAGGGTTAATTTGTTAGGAGATTGTAATAGAGAATGTCAGCTACTTGTTGATAAAAATTGGGAAAATTGGGCTAAAACAGGTTGTAAAATTATAGCAAATGGGTGGAGTGATCACAGATAAAGAACTTTGATAAACTTTCTAGTTTATTGTCCAGCAAGTATAATATAATGAATTTTGTTTGTTATTATACAATTTAAGCTTTTTAACTTTATTTATTTTTTTACAGGTATAACATTTGTGAAATCTTTTGATGCTTCAGATATGGTAAAAGATGTGAGATCATTATTTAATTTATTTTCTGAAGTTACTGAGTGGGTTGAAGCGGATAATGTTATTCACGTAGTGACAAATAATGCAGCAAATTATTTAGTAGATGGGAAATTGGTACATGAACGCTACGAGCATATATTTTGGTCACCTTGTGCTGCACATTGTTTGAATCTCCTTCTAAAGGACATTGGTAATATGTCTCACATTGTAAAACTTGTTTCAAAGGCTTCATCTTATCTTGGTTAAGAAAAAGGGAAGGTTGGAGAGAGATAGTACGTCCACTGGTAACTATTATATTACTACTAATATAATATTTTTAAAATTTTAATCATATTCTTTAATACTTTTAATGTTTGTTATCTATGAGTATTTTGTTATTTGATAATTGCAAATTTTTTGTAGATGAATGGTGGCGATTGTATGGGGGTAGTACTTCAACATTGTAAAAGTTGGCTATTCGTATTCTTAGCTAAACATCTTCCTCTTCTGGTTGCGAGAGAAATTGGAGCTTTTTTTAACACATTCACATAAAAAAGAGATATAAATTGGAGCATCAAAGGCTATATGATCATGTTTATGTCACTTACAACTTGCATTTGAAGAATCGATATTATCGTTTTTTACTTTTAGTTAAACGTTATTAACTTATTTATTATTATTTGCGATGTCCAACATAGTTATATTTAAACTCTTAGGTTGCCAAACAAAAAGATGAAATATGATCCTATTGATTATAAATTTATAGACAAACTTGATTTTTGGATCATTGAAAACGATAAATTCCTAGAGCTTGGTGAGGAAGATCTTGAAAATGCTATTTATCAGGAAAATGTATTTCCAATAATTGATGAAGCACCACAACAACATGAAGGTTATTATTAATTTAGTTTGTAATATAATATTAAAGATTAGATATATTATTTACAAGTGTAATTTTGGCTAATATTGTTTATTATGAAATTAGGTGATGAAGAAATTGTCGAACAACCAAATTTGGAATTTGTTCAAGATGTTCATATTGGCAATGATGAAGGAGCATTTGATTTTTTATGATTTCAACTTGGATGAATATTATAATTAGTGATTTTTTTAATCTTTTTGATGAAATATGACTAATAAGCTTTGTTATCTTATTTTGTGTTGTGTTGGTGAACTTAAAAAAAACTTTATGTTTTGAAGTTTGAAGGTTTAAGTTAAGTTTAAAATTAGATAAATAATTAAATAGTATGTTTAAAAATTATTTTATATAATATATATATATATATATAATAAAAATTTATATATTTATTAGTCATTGGTCCGATTACAGTTGAACCATTAACTCTTAAATCGATTGCTTCTCCGATTTTGTCATCGGTCTGAATTTGAAAATATTCGTTACATCGTTATCCTTGCTATTCCTATATTTTCAATATCAGCAAGTGCAACAGACTAAATTGGTATGACTTGACCGCGAAGTAGACAGAAGATATAAAGGGGTAAGAAAAAAATAGACCAAAGACGCAAGGACTCGGGCAATGGGCAATGGGCAATGGCCAAAGGCCGAAGGCCGGTCCTAAGCATGTAAGCGTGGGATTAACAATCAAAACGTTCGAACCCGTTAGAGTAATCGTCGTGCAAGTTTTTGACAATGTCCACCCTAAGACGTGGGAATAACATAAGTCAGTATCAAAGGCCCGAAATGCTGGCATAGTCGCTCGGCTCTGTTTTAGCCCAAACCCGTCGAAAGTTCCGCCCGAACAAGATTACCCCACGAATTTTCATAGTATAGACGGAAAAGAATTCGAATGACTGAAGTGAAGAAACTGAAGCGAAAGCCAAATTCTGAGGACGAAGACACGAACAAGATGTGTTTTGAGATAACGCAAAAACACAGGAGGGGAGGGTGATGCTTTTGGTGTTGTAATATTACTTCGTCAGAGCAAATACATTTTTGCAGGTTTGGACCTCTCATTCGATTGGATCTCGTACTTTTCACGTAGCGTTCGCTGGTGCTCTTGCTGAGTATTAAGGTTACCTTGTCTTCCTTCTTCTGCTTGGACCCTTTTAACGTATGGAAGTTTCGTTCAAAACTTCGAAGTTGATAACTCGGGTTGAATTCCGTCTATAGTTGTTTCTACTGAGGAAAAAAAAATACCGAACCTTTTCTTTATAGACATAAACTAGTATATTTGTGTTCTTTTGGTATCTGCTTTTATTTCTTGTCATGTTGGGTTGTAGTGAATTGGAAATCCAATAATGATGGAGAGAGCAGAATCAGGGAAGAAGTTGTATACACGTATGCGACTCTGGGAATTTCCAGATCAGTATGTGATTGAACCCACTGACGGGTCCTCAGGTTCCCCTTTGGCGATCACCCGGGCCGATGGCTCCATGAATGTGATAGGTATGCTATTTGTTTTCACATAATTTCCTAGTTTGTTTCTGCGGGATTCTATTTTTTCTTTAAGGTAATGAGATGATGGTTTTGGATCTCCAGATGGAGTTCCAGAATGCAACGCTCTTCGAGTTCCTAAAATTCAGACCATTTTTGGGGTTGTTGGAATGCTAAAGCTTGTGGCAGGTAATACAATAATTGCAAAAGTCATCTTAAACTAAGAAGCGAAATTTTACTTTCATTTGCTTCAATGTCTTTGTTGGCTCAATTCTTTACTTTTCCACGGCTCATAGATATCAATTCATTAGTTATATCTGATGATCAGATGTTTACTTCTAGTAAGTTGTTGTGTGTTTTGTTCTTTTTCAACTCCGTAATTGGAAGTTTTCAATTTTATAACATAACAATGGTTCTCGCTATGCCATTAGGATCATACTTAATAGTTATAACAGAACGGGAATGTGTTGGATCATATCTGGGACATCCAATCTTCAAAGTTACATCACTGAAAACTTTTCCTTGTGATCACTCATTAATAAGTTCCTCTGCAGAGCAGGTGAATCTACTCTTGTCTATCGTCCTTTCTGTTCATGTGACTGCATAATCTTCTCACTTCTGCCTTACCTTTTGCAGAAAAAGGTTGAGAATGAATTTGCTGCACTGCTTAAAGTTGCTGAGCGCACTTCTGGTCTGTATTTCTCATATGATACCAACTTAACACTAAGGTGAGTGTTTGCTTAATTTCACTGGCATCTTTTTATCTTTAGGGAATGATGTGCAAACCACTCATGTTAAATTGTTGTCGAAACCTTAGATCTGGCAGTTGATGTGAACTTGAATTTCCTTACTATCCTTTAATGATTAAAAACATGGAATGCATGCTAAAAGCTTCAGATCTTGCAATGCCATAAGAGCTGTAAGCTTCAAAGTTTCATGTTTCACATGGAAAATACAGAAGTAAATTCATTTGAAGTCTGAAAAATGGAGTATTATTCAACTCTCAGTTGTACCACAAGATGGTTACTGAAGATACAGTGTTAAGTATTAGGGAGTTAGCAGTGTTTGTAATAAGAAGCTAAATTAAGAAACATAGGTTGTCCCATCAGATGGTACAACTAAATGATGAAGCATTTGATCAGCAGGGTTCTATGCATGCTTATAAGTTTCCTGGTTAAATTAAAAGGATGATCTCTTATATAACAGTGCACAGCGATTGCATGATTTGGGTGATGAATCGAAATTGCTTCCTCTTTGGAGACAGGTGAGTCACAAGACTTGAAATCATTAAATTAATGGGAGATCTTTCTCTTAAAATTTCTTTTCTATTGAACATTGCTGGATTCTTTAGTGGCAGCCGTAGCCTCTATAAGTACAAGCCTTTGATTTTGTAGTTTGCTTCCCTGTCCACATTTCCTATTATGTTTGATTTCCATACAACACAATTATGGTTATAGGGTATATTTGTTACAGGCAGAGCCAAGATTTCTCTGGAACAATTTTATGTTGGAAATTCTCATAGAAAACAAGGTTGTGTTCTGTTAGTTCCAATCTTATTTACATTCACAATTCTTACTCTATTTTTTAAGTTTTAGGTTAATAAACTGCTGATACATTCATTGATCTGTTTCCTGCAGCTGGACCCATTCCTTCTTCCGGTTGTTCAAGGAAGTATCCTTTTGAAAATTTTCACCATTTGACATAAAAACTATTCCTAACAATACTTAATGTTCTTTTTAGTTACATTCTCCTACTTAATAGCTAACTAGGCTTTCAGAACTTTCAAGCAGCCATTGGAAAGGAAATTGTTGACGTGACTCTAATTGCTAGGAGATGTACTCGGAGAAATGGTATCTTTTCCATGTTATAAGTTCTAGTCTGTTCCTAATCTGTTAGTCCATTTTTCTCACTGTAATAACATAAGAAACTCTCTACTATTGTTGTTGGAGCATTTAAGCACATTATCTGCTTAGTTGCAAGCTAAAATGCCAAATTATATCCAGCCTTGGAGATATAAGAAAATCATTAGCCTTATTTTGTAATTTGATTTAGCTTATGAAAATCTTTCTTAAGGTACTCGCATGTGGAGAAGAGGAGCTGATTCTGGCGGTTATGTTGCTAATTTTGTGGAAAGTGAGCAGATTGTACAGATGAATGGGTTTACAGCATCATTTGTTCAGGTAAATATTCGATATAGTTTGTGTAGTTACTACATAACTTTGAGGCCCCTCTTTTGTTTAAAATGTTACTGGAAATTGTACATGGTTCTAAATTCCAAAACGAAATAATAGTATGAACCTTCTTATCATGTACTTTCTCAAAATTTTAAGAAGTATAATACTGAGTCAAGTGTAAGAGAGTGCTGCAATGCTCGTATTGACGTATAGTAAGTAATTAGGACTGGCTTTCTGTTGATATATCTTTACGGCTTGTGAGTTTCTTTGAATTTTTGTCAAATTTAGTCTCAGCTCATTTTCTTTGCTTTATCGCTCTTCCAAAGGTTCGGGGATCTATGCCATTTCTTTGGGAGCAGATTGTTGATTTGACATATAAGCCTAAATTTGAGATCATTAGACCAGAGGAAGCTGTAAGTGTTGCTTGTTCATTGGATGTTTTGTTTTACACCTATGGCACCTATTGATTCCGAGTGTATCACTTGTTGACCAGCCTCGAGTAGCGGAGCGGCATATTCTTGATTTGAGAAAAAAGTATGGGAGTGTATTTGCAGTTGATCTCGTCAATAAGGTGCACACTGTCAATAAATTTGGATGATTAAGATGTTTGATTTATTGGTTTTCCTTTTTTGCCTTGTATATTATCAGAGACGTTTTCGTTATTATGTTTTTAAACTATGCTTCTCGGTACATGAAAATGTCAAGGAGTCAAAGCGCATTTTTGTTTCTGAGCACTCTAGGACAATTTCTTATTTCTTATGCCCCTTCACTTCTTATCAGCATGGAGGTGAGGGACGTTTAAATGACAAATTTGCAGAGTCAATGCAAGCTGTGACTAGTGATGATGTAAGGTAGAACTCCCTTTCATCTATCATCCTTTTTCGTGCTGCTAATATACTACTTTTTAATGGGAAATATCCTCTTAATGTTGTAGATATCTGCACTTTGACTTTCACGAAATCTGTGGGCATGTCCACTTTGAACGGCTATCTATCCTTTATGACAAGATTGCTGATTTTCTTGAGAAAAATGGGTATGTTTATACATGTTCCTCCAATATTTCATGAACTATGATGGTTTGACGACAGCTATTTAATGCAAATGCATATCTTGGTTTCTACCATCCTTTTGTCAATGGCAGGTTCCTTCTGTTGAATGAGAAAAGTGAAATATTGAAAGAGCAAACTGGGGTTGTAAGAACCAACTGCATTGATTGTTTAGACCGCACAAATGTTACCCAGGTAGTTGACTTCTATCATATATGTATATAATCCCAGCTTACTGCATTTTTCTTTGCTTTCTTTGTATTCATTTGCTTCACTTAACAATCACAAGTTATGTTTGCAGAGCATGATAGGGAGAAAATTGTTGGAACTCCAACTGAGAAGGATTGGTGTTTTCGGTGCTGAAGAAACTATTAGCTCACATCCAAATTTTGATGAAAGCTTCAAAATATGTGAGTATGTCAGCATTTCTATTTCTTCTAAGAGTAATTCAACAGAGGTCGGTACTTTTCCTTCAATACTATATTGCTTCGTTTAATGTATTTGTTAATGGTCTGTTTGACCTTTAGTGTGGGCTAATCATGGAGATGACATAAGTATTCAATATTCTGGCACTCCTGCTCTGAAAGGGGATTTTGTAAGGTATGTTTTCATGCATTTATTTTCAAGTTCTACATGCTCTGGCTTTAGTATTAAACCAATGCACTAAACTCTAATAGTGATTTCATTTGTGAATTTTCTCTGGAGCAATTTTGGGGTAGAACCTTATTCTCTGTTGTAGTGCACTTTTCCAACTTAGTCATATTTTGAGAAGTTGTTGAACTTTTTGGAGTCAATAAATCATCCAGACCTTAATCACTGAGTAAAGTTTTCCATTGAATCGTCAGTTCATTTGGTATTAAAATGATTATTATTGGGATGTCCCAAATTGAAATTGCGCTTCATATCTTATATGACATCAAGTTCATGCTTCCAGAAAAATGACTTCATGAGGTGAAGTTTGTTGAGAGTAAATATATGATCATAACTAGGCCTCACACAAGTTAACCTTTTGAGTTGAATGGTCTCTCAGAAACTTGACGACTCATCTCAACACTCATGATCAGGTCTGTCCATATGGGTCATAGAGTAACCAGGGAGCTTGGTTGGTGACTCTTCCCACCTAACATCCTGGTTGTCACAGAGGAAATCAGCTATGTTGGTTTAAAGGCTATTCTGGTCTGCTAGAAGCAAGGAAGGAAATGGGAAAAGCTCATAGATATCATAGACATAGTTTAAAAGTTCCTAGTATAGAGAAGGAATTTACATTATCCTAGGTGCTTGTGTCAATTTGCTTGATGTATCAATATTTGCTATTTTCTTTCCTTGCTTTAGTCATCCTTTTTTCGATGCCGTCAACCCTTGTTTTCTTTTAGTGCTTTTGATTACAATCTTTTTCCATATATATCCAGGTTGCTAAATATGTGATGGTCATTCTTGTATGAACTGTATGAAAACACGTTTCTTGCACTTCAAGCTCATTGCCTACTGTTGAATTGCAGATACGGCCAGCGGACCATGCAGGGGATCCTTAAAGATGGTGTAAATGCCCTTGTCCGCTATTACTTGAATAACTTCTCTGATGGAACAAAGCAGGTTAATATTTTCATTCTTGATTCAAATTTGAGTTTGGAAAGTCAGTATAATTCATAGCCGTTTTATGATTGTTAGTAAAATTAATCTCTTTTTTGGTCTGTTATCTTAGGGATAACTTTCACTTTGTAGAACTTAATCAGTTATCTTAAAGATAGAGATCCTTAAGACACTATATACTTCCAAGCTTTCTATGGGTATTCAATGACTTTCATGTTTCTGAAACAATATTTTATACGTCATAAGGTTAGATTTCTTTGTTATTATGTAACATATATGTGGATCTTGATTTAAACTTCTCATTTTTCGCCTTTCTTTTTTTTTTTGGCACTTGTGAAGGATGCAATTGATCTCTTGCAAGGACATTACATTGTTTCTATAAGTCGAGATATGAGCCCTCCATCTCAAACAGGCGGCCTTGAGAGTGTAGCTGTGAGTACCAATCAAACAAACTTTTCCTTCCAAGTGTATTTTGCAATAAGTATACCAACTTCGCTGAGATTCTCTGCTTTGTTGTGGAGTTATTCCACATGACAACAATATTCATTAAGCCCATGATGACGAGTAACCTTTCCTTGTTCTATTCCTTCAACATTATGACAAAAGCAATAAACTGCATTTTGATCACCATGGTACTGGAACTTCCATTCTTGATTTTTGTGAACTTGAGGTTGATCACTGACGTGTGTGAATTATCTGGAAATTGTAATTTGATTGCATGTGCCTCTACATTAACTACCTCAGACTAACGCCAAATTGTTTCTAACAGTCTTTTCCTCTGGCTTTATCGGTGGTCTTGATTGGATTCCTTTTTGCCATGATGTCGCTTAGACAAGGTGAATTTGATTGAAAATGTCGGCAAATCACTGATTGGTTCATAAAGCATTCAAGACTTTGCAAAATTGTTGCCTACCGCTGACCATCTGTGTCAGCATTATCTGACCTTTTCTTCTCCCCATCTCCTATGCAGCTCGTTATGACCTTCGGCACTTGTTCTTCTCAGTTTTGTGGGCAGGCCTTAGTGTTGCCAGTGCGGCATTTGTTAGAGCCAATGGGAGAATTTTCTGTAATCGGCCTCGTCTGCATAAGCCTCGACGTTGATTCGAATTTCACTCTGCTCGAGGAAGTACAAAAATGATGTGAAGCTCTCCGCTTGCTGCATATTGTACTGCTTCACACGAGTTTTATTTTCTTCTAGTGCATATAGTTCAATTATTTGAATGCTGCCTGTGCAAAAAGGATCAGCAATTGGTTGCAATTTGCGCATTTGTCAACTTCAAATGCCCAGTTCTTTATTCTTCTCTGTGCATTGGGTTTTCCTTGTGCTCTGTTCCAACTGGAAACTTTTGGATGACATTTTAAAGGAATATCTATACAAATTACGCCTTTTGTATTAAGAGCCTACCATGTGCAAAAGTTTGTAGCATATCACTTATTTAATTGTTCATTGTAAGTTTGTGTTGTAACTCGTAACTGCGGGTGATCATCGGTGCAAATTTGGACTTTTGAAATAGCTGATCAAGCAAGCACTAAATTTTTAGTGGTGCACATTACAAGATATGAGTAGGTAGTCAGCGGATTAATTGTGAAGACTGCGGACCCCACATTTATTGCAATGGAACTAAAACAAATCCATAATCTACACATCGTGATTTTGGATTATCTTCAAGGAGAAGAAGCTTGACCAGCATATGCATATGGTGGCCAATACAGGTGGAATTCAATCTTGTAAATGACTGTAAGACCTTTGGTATCCACTGGAGACGATGTGATGTAGCCCTGCACGAACAGAAAATCACCGGTACCACCTACCACAGGATGATCGGCAGGCTTGATGTTATTTGTGCCACCAGCTATGGAGATTGAACCTTTGTGATGCTTCAATTTTAGAGTGATCTTAGCAACAGAAATGCTCCTTAGACCATCAAGACTAGATGTTGTGGTAGTTCCTTCTGCAACGCCAACACGTCTCGAGGATCGGTTGGCTGTAACCGTCAAAAGATCTTCAAAAACATAAAAAGTGCCAAAAGGGGTTGTAGCTTCACTGATGCCTGCTCCTGCCACACCCTTCACTATTATGTAACCGGTTTTGTTAATGGTTTCATGTTGGTAGAGTGAAAAGTGCAGCGATTTTAGTCCTTGGTGGTGGTGGTGGTGGTGGTGGTGGTGGTGAGAGGTGGAAGTTGCATCCAATACAAGAGCCAATAAAAGGGCAGAACAAAGAAAACAGTAGACAGACTTGATCATGGTTGCCGTTTGTAAGCTTGAAGACGAACTTTAAGGGTGTTTCTATTGATTGATCGAGGCTTAGAAGATCTCTTTTTAATGACAGAGTACAAATGGAGAAGTTGAATAAGTCAACAAAAAAAGGGTTAGGTTCCTAGTGAATGGAATTATCGAAACATGATTGAATATGAGTAGGTAAGACTTGCATTTCAAAGCATAATTCTGTCACACTGGTACATGTGGCCTGACTTGGAAGTGCCATTCCAGAACTTTGACCAGCAAACGTCATCTCTTTGCATGCCGCAGAAAATGGGCAGAAGACTTTTAAGTGACAAAGCAGACAAGTTTGACCCACACTCTACCATCTACAACTTTATAATATTGTATCTCACACTTTCACCAGCCTTGAAGTTGCAGACTTGTCTAGCTAATGCTCTCTTAAACAGAAAAATTCTTCGTACTCATTTCACAATTTTGCCATTTGCACCTACGTGTTCTTATTCTAACTGGAGCCAGTATAATCAGTAAACTTAATTCACCATAAACAAACTCTATGAGAATCAAATTTATTGTAGTCATTCTGATACAAATGAATGGCCTAAATATTAAGGCACGACTCCAGTATATACATATATATATATAACAATTCCAATTCTCCAAACTAACGGTAGACTGTCTCGAAGTTGTTAAAACTGCTTCTTTTTCTTCTCCAAATACGAATGGTGGCGTTGAAAGTTCAACACTGCCCACACCAAGTGCCACAGACCAATTTCAGGCCATAATTCATTAGGAGAGTACAATGGGCATGTACTAGTCTGCCAAAGCAAAAAGTTGCTAAGACGAGTCTCTCCTGAACTTCGAACAAGGATGTCAGGATCAGGAACTACCGCCATGTACAAATGCTTCTCAATGTCTACCAGCTTTATGCTAAAGCACTCCCCCTGCATCTTGTCTCCAGCTTCGACCGGGAACACATTATTTTCTATTCTACTTGGCCTCAATTCTTGAGCTTCATCCCGTTTATCTTCACAGGATCCTGGGAAAGTATGCTCAACCACACCATTCCTAGTCTCTTTGACTCCTTTGGTCACACCATTTGCAGCTTCTGCATCACCGTTGCAAGAAACACCAGCTTTCAACACTCTCGACTCATTGGCATCATGTTTGCAAGATTCTTGAACAACATGCTTAACGGCATTATCACTCTTCTTAGAATCTCTGTCTCCAAACCCCATTTTATGAGAATTACATGGCTGAGTTACCTCAATTATTTCTTTACAGGATTCTTGAACAGCATGTAAAATCTCATCAAGTGAAGTATAGGCTACGCATACTAAAAGCGAATATTTGGTGTTTCTAGCAGTAGCCCTCATAGCCTTTTCTGCTGCAACTCTAACAGGTTCACTCAACAGTTTCAAATTGCCTATAAAATAGACTCTGACACCATATTGGTTCACAATACTTTCTTCTTTAAGTAATTCCTCAATCTTTTCCAGCATCAGATTCATTAGGTTCTCAACCTCATCTGGCCGCCTTTTAAAATTTTCAATGCTAAAGGCATAAATAGTCACATATTTCACCCCTAATTCATAGCAGTACTTCAGCATGTTCATGAGGGCCAAAAATCCAGCCCTATGACCTGCCCCTTCTTCCAGGTTTTTCTTCTTTGCAAATCTCCGGTTTCCATCCATTATGAAGGCAAAATGAGTGGGTATAGGACCCATAAATAGAATGCGAAACATACACCTTCTTAAAAAATTACCCAAATTGCTAAATAATTCACTCAAGCTCCAGGCAGTGTGTGTTTTCATTTTGTTCAACATAAATACTGCAAGTATAAACCCACCTGCTCACGAGGAAGAAGCAAGTTAGTTCACATCAGTTAAGTGGATTCCTCGAAAGATAGTAGAAAACAATAGCAAAATGATACCGAGACAGAAGCTGGAAATGAACATCCCCAAAGTAACATAGTTCCAAATAGAGAAAGAAATCACTTAAATACTGAACAAGACAGATCCACATGTGGATTCACGCAATTGAAAAATCTCTATCAGCTCTGAACCACGAGAGATCATAACTACATAGTTCGCCTTTTATCTCAAACTCAGTAATAGAAGGTGCCCGTAGATCTAACAGTGAACTATTAATTTAAATCCTTTAAAGTAAATTGATCACCAACTCGTTTAAGTAGCTTACTGTAAACAAGGATGATTGAGCAGTAAGCTTATGCTTTGCACATCAATCAAGATCACGAAATCATATGATGATAATCATCAAAGCATGTCCAAAAACGAAACAGAACATTGGGAAGGTGCAGAAACCAACACCTAATAATGAACTCTAAACCAACACAGTTATCTAACACATACTCGCAAAAACATTCGACGGCAGTTAAAACGAACACGGTTTCATGTGAAAGCGTTCAGTCCTGGCAAAAGCAAACAAAAACCCATGTCTGAAGTGGAAACTTTCAAGCCTAGAGAATCAAAAAAAAAAAAAAAATAGAAGAAAGACAGAAACTTGAATCAATTCAAGCTGGTTCCGTTGAAAAAGGAAGAAGTAGAAAAGTTCCGATTGAAGAAACAAGACATAAAGGACGGAAAGACTTACCTTATCGCCTTAAGCTCTATCAATGCAAATCGTAACCCAAGTTAAACCCTAAAAGCAAGAAGAATGTAGAAAACAACTGAGCTGTAGAATAGAATAGTAGGAAGTCATATATAGAAAAGAGTGAGTCTGAGAGAAAGGCGGACACTTGTAAACATTACAGAAGTAAGAAGTTTTTGAATATTGTTTTCAGAAAAATACAAATACGTATTATATATATATATATATATATAGTGTGTGTGTGTGTGTGTGTGTATTCAGATGAGATAAGAGAGAAACGGAGAACTTAAATAAGTTTAATGTTGTCGTTTTTGGGGTGGCTGTGGAGGCGGGAAAGTATCAGTGGACTTCCATGACCTCATGAGTGGTCTGGTCCAGTTCAAGCCCAACACCTTACCTAAGCAAACCTACCCTTTATTTTGGAACGTATTTGACTTTAGGATGAATTAAAATTTTAATTAATTTTATAGTATTAATTGATCCAAAATAGCTTTTTAAAGGATGTTTAATTATAAAAGATTGCTTCGACTTGTGACCATTAACCAATGCATGATACCCTCGTGTGAGGGAACCATAACCATACTCCATCTCCTCCCATTTCACAATGTACAGTACCTGGTTATCTTCTATATTACTAGTACTTAGCTACTTACTACGAAAGGCTCATCATAGTTCTAATTTTAAGAGAACATGTGTCCCTGGAAACATTATCTTCTTTCCCCTTATGCTCATTCTTTGCTTCTTATTTTCCTTTAGGTTACTAGGCTTGGTTTGAATATAGCTTTGGAGCTTGTTTATTTTCGATGCTTTGTATACTACCTTAAGAATTCTACGCTTTATATGAAAATATTTCAATGTATTTTCCATTCTTTAGTTATCTATTACAATTATTGGTAATTGAGCTTGGCAAGACACTTATTCTCTCACTCAACTAGATTATCTCAGCATTCATCTGAGCTCCAATTTTTGTATACCCCTATGCCATCTTTCATTCCACTCTTCACACGGCTTGTATAGGCAGAACTCAAGATGTACAATTAGCTAGCTGGGATAGTGATCTTTCATGCTTATGTATAGAGCAATTTAATTAAGAACCACTTGAAGCTCATTCCTAACCTTTTGAATGTTGGAATTGTTTCAGCTTCGCTTTTGCAAAAGAGACAAATATTAGGCATATTTAGATATTGCAGTATGCCTATAATATTTAACTTCCCTTTGACAACCAGCCACATGTGGAAGGAGGTTTTTAAAAGTAAGCATTTATCCCACACTAATTTAAACTCCCGTTCTACTACAAAGAGCCATCCCATATGATTGGTTAATATACTGTCCATCTCTTGGTCTAATCCTCATCCATCCATAATGAATTGGGGCTGTAAGGAGCCAAAAATTGAGTGATAGGAGCTGGAACTCCTTGCTATAGATTATCACAAATCCATATTTTAACCTTTTGCTTAATGAGGGATCGATAGAATTCAACAAAGATATATAAATAGGACTTTTGTATAATGGACCAACCAAGCTCCACTTATCAAAAAGAATAGAAGCAGTTTTACTTACCCTTTACAAGTTCTTCCATGGCAGCCCCCGATCTTAGTAGTTGCTTGATACCCTACGAGAAAGAGGGTTTTTCTTGCCAAAGGAATTCAATCATTATTATCAATATAATATTTCTACTAAATTATCATTAATCCTAGCATATCAAAAGAACCCAACCATAAAAAATATGCTAAATCAATAAAATAAGATGTTTAGAGATTTTAACTATGAAAATGAAAGTACTTAAAGCAACATAACCTATTTTGTATTTTTTGGGCAAATGATTTACACACACCAAATACCACTAATCAACAAGTATAAAAACGATGGTTGTTTTAAAAAAATACTACCACTGTATACAAAAAGAAAATACTACCATTATGCAAAAAAACCACAACACTATATAAAAATACAATAACCATATATGTAAAGCAAATACCATCACTTTATATAAAATAATCTTAATCGGAATTCTAATAAGAAAGTTTTACCCAATTCTCTAAATTAAATATTAAATTAACTACATTAATTTAATTTTGTATATTATTACCAATATTTTAGTTTAATTTAATAAATTAGTGCATTGTCTTAGTATGAAAGATTTTGATATTTGGTTGATTATTTTGGTATTTTTAATAACATTGAAAATTTTGATTTAGAATACAATTTATTTATGACTTTATCGCAATTAAATGTTAAAAACATAAGTCTCCCTTATGATCTCCCTTATCTTTAAAAATATTTTTATTATTTTAATTCGTTTATAAAATATGTTAAAATTCTGTCAAGCTATTATAATATGTTATTAATATATATTGTTTTATATTTGACTATTAGAAATGAGGTTTGTATAATATACCAAATCAACTACATTAACAGATTTTTGTTAAAGTATATTAATAATATTACCCTATTTTTTAAGTTCTTAATATTATAAGGTAATTTAATAACAGCAGTATGTTTTTTTAGGAGTGATCCCATAAGACAAGTTTTCATCCTTTACCCAAAATCAAACATAAAGATGGTAGTGTCTTTGTTTAGCTAGTTTGGTAATACTTATTTTTTAATATACTCTGGAGTACTGGGCTTCACTAGCATCTGTTGTCTATCAATTAGTCCCATCTTTGTAAGTCTTTCAATATTCAATTTTGATGCAACTTTCATCGAGTAAGCCTTTATGTAGTGAAAGATATCTAATGGAAAGAGGAAAAAATTACGTGGAGTATGAGATTGGTAAAAAAAGGAAAGAACAATATGGTTGTTATTGGCCATAATGCTTATGGTAAAAGTAGCAACGTTATGAAATATGACAATATCTAAGAGAACTGCTTGATGATTGAAAGAAGTGTGGAAAGGCTAGTGAAAAGTATTAAAAGCAAGACTAGATGATGAAGAAAATGATACTTTATGTGCCTTTCTTGGGCCAGAAGAACATGGTTTTGTCATGCCCATGACTTTGATTGCTTAGAACACTTTCTAGTCAACTGACTGAAAAAAGGAAAGTAACTGAGCGGCCTATTTACACAAGGTTGGAAAAAAAAAAGAAGAGAGAGAGAGAAATGAACACCAAAACTATAAGCTGGTGAACTTGAAGTCCACTGATAATATTTCATTCCTCTATCTAACAGACAATGACCAAGTGATGTAACAGATTAACCCAGTTGTTGCAGATCATTGAAGAAACGACAGAGAAAAAGACTAACTTTTGTATTTGCTTCCCCTGTTCACAACGACATTTGATTGTGCTCAATTCACAAGCACCATTAGTATTGCACACAAAAGAAAAGACAAAAATTAGAAATCATTCATCAGAAACTCAGGAAAACAAAAAGAGCCAATGGGTTTTAAACAATGGCTTTTTAGCTCATAATTTTTGAAATTAAATATGATGGGTAGGCTGTTGGCCTTGGCGAGATGTAGAAGAATGTGCAGAACTGGAAGAACTTCTACTTCCTTTCATTGCCTCTACCTGTTCCAGTACTTCAACTACTTCTTTCATGTGTGGGCGGTTTTTAGGATCAGCTTCCAAGCATCTCAAAGTTATCTGTGCTGTCAGATGCATTGCTTTTGATGAATACTGGCCATCTATTCTTGCATCCATAATGTTCTTCAACTTTCTCTTTTGCTGGAGAGTCGGTTTCAGCCATTCAACTAAATTTTGCTGCCCTTGTGGCCGTTTTGTATCAAGTGCCCTTAAACCTGTCATCATTTCAAGCAACACCACTCCAAAGCCGTATACATCACTCTTCACATACAAGTGACCTGTTGTTGTTCAAATTTTGGTAAGAATTTGATCATATCAGCAGTCTAAAATGTCGACATCAAGTTTTCAGTGTTTGAGCAGCATTTAATATTTACAGTTTTCATGCCTCTCACAGTATCTTATTCCTGAACCACGTATAGTCAGCTTACCAGTTTCTGACTGCTTAACCTTAATTGCCAGGCAGGATAACTTCTAAATTACAATGCTAAAGTTTTCCCAGTATACAGAATTACCTGTAGCTATGTATTCTGGCGCTGCGTAACCATAGGTACCCATCACCCTGGTGGTTACATGCGAGTCTCCACCTGAAGGTCCCAATTTTGCTAACCCGAAATCTGATATCTTTGCGTTGTAGTTCTGAATCAAAAAACAGAAAGAGAAACAGAAAGGGAAAAGAAAATGCAATGTTAGAAAATTATCACTAAATCAAGATAAAGAAAAGGATATTCATAATGACACATTTTTGGTAGACGAAAAGTTCGCATTCCTGTTTCATAAAATGTTTCTAATTGCACTTATGTGCATCAAAATTTAGCTTCATTCGTATCATAAATTACTCTATTCAGTACAGTTATAATTGTCTTTCGCCTTGCGAAAATGGCACATTGCAAATAGTGAATGATAAAAGATTCAGGAAAGGTTTGAGGTGGAACTAACCATGTCAAGCAGTATATTTGAGGCCTTGAAATCTCTATAAATGACCTGCTTGTCTGAAGTATGAAGAAAAGCCAGACCTCGCGCAGCTCCAATGGCTATTTTTAGACGTAGTTTCCAAGATAAGGGTTCAATAACGGGTCCTGAAACACAAACAGAACTCAGAAATGGACCGGCAGTAGTTTCAAAATTTCCAGAAATATTTCTTACTTCTGAAAAGATGATTTTCCAGGCTTCCTTTCTGCATGAATTCATACACAAGGAGTAGCTCTTTGTCCTCTAGACAAAATCCTAGCAGCTTAACGAGGTTTGGGTGTGACAGCCTTCCTAGAAAGTCCACTTCCGACTGTAACATCAACAGATAATTAGCATCTGAAAGACCCAACCAAGAATGGCTACATTACTTGTTCACCATTGAAAAGACAAATAAAAACGAAGAAATAAAAGCTGGAGCGTAAAGGAAAATGGACTTCACACTGTCGACTTCCCGTCAAGAGCACGATAAAAAGTCGTATGAATGGGACCCCCCCGCCCTACTTTAGAAAATAATTAAAGGAAATAAACACTTTTCCCTGGTCATTCTCTTCTACCTGAATTCTGAAAGCAGCATTACGAAAATGGGAATACAAAATCATGAAGTTAGTAATTCAGAATCTTGTTTTACCTTCCACTCGTTAAATCCTTGCATACTTTCAGAATTTAATTTCTTGATAGCAACCACCATCATAACACCAGATTTGGAAGGGTTAAAAGTTCTCTCATCTATCGATCCTTTATAGACCTTGCCAAAACCTCCCTCACCCAACAAAGTGTCTGACTTAAAATTCTTGGTTGCACTCTTCAAATCTGCAAAAGTGAACTCCTTTAAGTTTGGGAACTCCAGTATTTGCCCATTACGAAGATGCTCCTCAATTCCCTCGCTCACAGCCTCAGAGAACTGACTTTTGTATCCACTGCTGCTGGTGGCCGAATTAGGAAACGTACTGTTGCCTGAATTTTGGTTGGATGTCCCTTTTCAACCGAAAACCATTCAAAGAGCATCAGATCAACCAACAAAAACTAGCAAAAAACAGAGGGAAATAAAAAAGAAACAAACTTGCAAGACCCGGAAAGAGTAAAAGCAACCAAATAAATACCTGGAGTGCTAGAGGGATTGGTGTTGCTAATAGGGCTAGCATCAGAAGGAGATGTTAGACAATTGCCCATGTTGACCTTGCTTTGGATGCTATATGGGGATAGTCTAGAAGAAACCTTAAGCAAAGCAGTGTCTTTTGTATCAGTTAGGCAGAAGGCTTCAAGGCAAAAGCTGAGAAAGAGCCAAGAAATGAGGGAACAAGGAGAGCGAAGGAAAATAGTTTTAAAAAAAGTTAGGCTTTGAAAGCTTTTGAATGATGAAGGCTTTACTCTTTTATGGTTGCTTTTCCAAGGCAACTTGCCATGTTTTGTCGTGTGTTGTTTTGTCCAAAGATTTTTGGGGGGTGTTTCCAAACTTTTGCGTTTAATTTGGTATAAACATTTAAGTATATACGAATCAAATTTAATAAAATAAAATAAGAATTGATATAGATGATCTGATCCACACACGTTATAGATCGATCTATCTATTTTCTGTTAAACAGCCTGTAATGACTGAAAGTGTAAACTGTTGTTGTCAACTGCCGTGTCAGTGGCCAATCATCCACATTTTAGAGTCAAATCGGTGTTACTTAACCCTCACCAGGCCTTATTCTTCGCTGCTTGTATCCATGAACAATCATTTAATTGGAATGTTCAAGTCGCATAACAAACAAGCATCGTCTTTTAAATCTTCTTTTTTTTCTAATTTACATAAAAAATAAAAAATATATAGAAACTTCCTCTTAATTAGAATTTGAACCAAATGAAACACTTTTAATAAATCTCCTTAAAACATTAAGGTTATAATCTGACCCCAATTGTCTAGTAAGATTAAGAAATTATGAAGAAAAAAATCAGAGGAATCGATGTATTCTAGGTAAATATCTGGATTGACGCAATAACTCGCAAATTATATCAATTAGGTACTTCACACTAGACAAATCTTATACAATAGGTTCGATAAAAAAAATATAAATAGTAGAATTTAAGTACAGAAGATTTTGACCCCATATCTTTCCACTCCACTAACTCAACCATCCTATCACCTTTGTAAACAAACATATTCGCCTGATTGTTGAACTAAAGTTTCTCCATTTATATCTAGTCAAAGTGTACTAATTTCCAAGTCTTACCTATAAGGTGGTTGGTAAACAAGGAAGTTGGATGCCTGGCACGCTGATTCCACCAATGAGACAATTGACTCCTAGTGGTAGAGGCCGTACGGCGAGTACCAACAGTAACAAAAGATGTCATGGAAATCGGATTTTAGATTCTTTGTTTAATTTTACGATATTTTATTCTGTCCTATAAATTTTAACTATTTATTTATACGTGTTTTGTGTGGGTCACTTTATAAACATAAAATTTATATAAATAAATAGCTAAGATTTATAACACATAATAAAATATCATAAAATTAAACTAAAGATCTTGTCAACAAAAAAAAATGATACTGCCATCATCGCCGTTTTAGGCACAATAAATACGAGAGGAACGTGTCATTCGGTTTCCATGACTTTGGCACTCGAATCCATTCCTCTGTGGTCTTAGATTCTTCTCCTATCTAAGTTACATACCTCTCGTCTCGTAAAGATTACGAAACCAGCGAAGTATAATCCAAGAATCTTGGGGTTCAGACGATTGTATTTTTGTCACGTCGTTTTACGCTTAAATGTACATAAAAAGACATCTTGTTAGGACAAAAACAGAGTTGAATTAGGCTAACAGAATCGGAGGATGTCACGCCACAATCTTGTGTGTATGAGACAGTCGAAGTAAAATTTGGCATCTTTATAGACTCCGTAGCTCCATCAGAACAAAATCGTGGCCAATTTAGCTCTACGCAGTGTTACTTTCTGGCAGGACATAGTGGTTTACTTTGAAGCCATGCAGAGTCTTGGATAACCTTTTTATGCCTTTTTGCTTAGAATTGTGATTGATAGATACGCACATACATAACGGTATCTGGTCAAAAAATTATGTAAATTGCTTAATTTTGAAGACAGCTGTAGTTTTAAAAATATAATATAAGATGTGCGCTTAAAAAATAAATAAATAACATAATAAAAAGATTATGTAAAACTTAAAAATGAGTAATTTAATATGTAGAAAGACAAAACAAAATTATTAAATATTGTTTTTTATTGAAAGATTAGCAAAGAATATCATTGAAACAACTCATTAAGAAAACATTACAAAGATGTTAGAACAAAAAGGCAACTAGGATAATTTCCACCAAATTGAGGAATCTATGTTGATCACTCAATAAGTACAGATGCATGCTCTTACTATATTCTTCCTAGTGCGACAGGTGTCTATTATACATACAAGTGATTATTATATTGATCGGGTTGTCAAAACTCTAAAATAATACCGGTTCTTTAAACTTTTGTAGTAGTAGTAGTAGAACCAAGTCAAATATCTAAAGAATTGAACACTAATTTTTTTATTTCAAGCAATAAAATTAAATGGGGGATTTTTTATTAAATAAATGATTAAATACAAATAAGATGAAAACAAATTAATTCAATTGAATTTAAATATGAG
>JANITX010000210.1:41554176-41565570 GCA_027564395.1 Erythroxylum ulei | reverse complement strand
TTTTAAAAATAATTAAATAAATGTCTCAATTTTTTTAATATACACTTAAAAATAATTAAATAATTGTCTCAAAATCTTTAATATAATTACAAAAAGGAATTTCTTATTCCCCGAAAACACGAACTATATAAAATTTAGGGTTATGGAACCTAATGTCTAAATCATGAATCAATCAATGGTTATCTAAAATTTACGTTGGGATTTTCAATGAATGTATGTGAGTCCACAAAGAACGGACTCTTGTTAGTGTGTAAATGAGTAGAGACTGAAAGATGAGATAAATATGATGAACTGATTCTTGCAAGTCAAAATCTTTGTAAAGACTCGGCTCCGACGTAACCTTGAGTCGGGGAGGTACAGAAAATAGATTGATGTTTAAACAATATCTACTAATCTCCATCAAGTTTTACATTAAATAGTATAGCAATCATACATCACAAGAATTTCAACTGTTGCTGTTCGTATAAGAATTTCAACTTGCTCATCAACCTTGGCCTCTTCTATCTATGAGAAGGACGGGTTGATGGGATCATGCCGTCGTTTATTGGTACTCGTTCCAAATCCCTCACCCGAAACTTTCCGAAAACCTTTTCTTTGACAAGAAAACTTTCCCAAAAGCAGCGGTGACGTCCGATCCTGATCTCTTTGCAATGATTTAGGTACAAACAATCCCATTTCACATTTTGTTCTCTTTCTTTCAATATGCTTTTCTATTTACTATAAACAAGTACATGACATATTTGCAAATATACAGTTTAATTATTAAAATCTGTTAATATTCATTTTTTAAAAATTGGTCACTTGAATTAATAAAAACAAAAAAGATAATGTATCCTAAAAGAAAATTTCTCCACTTTTATATTCAGCCTATCCTCGCGAAATCTGCACTTGGCTTCATGTTCTTCTTTGTAATCTTCACAATTTTGTATGTTCATTGGTGGGTTCTGCCTTTTTAATGAGTTCACTTTCTTTGTACAAAAGCAAAATGAACATCCAAAGTTGTAAGAGACATTAAATTATTTGTTCACATCATAAAGTTATACAAAAAGGTCGCGGAGAAGAGAGAAAAAAAGATGATTTTATCTTGAAAAACCCGTTTTGCTTCATAATAGCACTACAACAAAGTTGACATTAAGCTATAAAAAAAAATGTGTCGCTATCGCTAAATCTCTCTAGTTGAAAACTATAAGCGATATTTTCAAAAATCATTGCCAATAGTCTTTGACTAAGCTTTAGTTTAGTAGTAAAAACTATTTTTGAGGAATTGTTAGCCAATAGTTTTCGCTATGCTTTTTTGGTAGATAAATAATATTACCAACTTTTCCATAACGATGGCCAAAAGTTTTTAGCTACATTTTTTTAAATGTAACAAAAAAATTTTGGCTACGTTTTTAGAAATGTGGTCAAATGTTTTTAGCTACATTTTCAAATATTTGAAGGTATTGACCAAATATTATACAATTTTGAAAAAAAATGTTTATTACATTTTTAATCCATATTATTGTGTATAATGTATCGATATATTTTTTGTAAATTTATTATAAAAATAAATTGTACAAAAATAATTAAAAATTTGAAACATTGTATATGAACTGAAAAATATCATTAAATTATACAAACAAAAAGAATATTCTTTGTATACAAGATTTGAATTACAACTTTAACAATTTTTATAGACAAAATAATAAATAAAGAGGTCAGTTTACAAATTATAAATGCTTAGATTACAAAAAAAAATTGTAACATAACTAGAACAACTAGCAACTTGTAATGATTCAAAAGACCTAGTTAAAATATACTAAAAAATTGTGAATATTGAAACAATAAGTTCTAATTAAAGCAAACATCGCATAACTTTATGGAGAAAAAAGTATTAAATTTATATTATAATAGAAACAAGAATTGAAAGAAAAAAATGTAGGAGATGTAATTAATGTCATTCGTTTTCCTCTTCATTTTCATAATTTGGTCCAAGTAATCTTCTAAATAACTTATCATGTTTGGCTAATTTTGCTTGAGTTTCTTGTAATTCAACCATAAGCATCTTATTTTCCTCTTAAAATTTTTAAATGATTGTTTCATTTGATGAGGTCGAAAATTTTGGCTTAAGGCAATAGCCAAGACCTTAGACATAGCCAGAATATATACCAAGTACGGTATTACAAATGTCTTCTACATTGACCTCATTCCCCTTAGACATAGATTTTTCTAATAACTCTTGCATCTTATTCTAAAATTAAAAAACGAAATCAATATTCAATCCAAATATTATTACTTACTACTACATTAATAAATAAACTAAAATATTAAACAAATTTTTATACTTACATAGTTATTTTCTGCTTATTCTAACGTCCACCGTTTACCTTCCTTATAGTGAGTGACTTTGTATAGTGTGATCCTGTCACACTCTTGTCCATGTAATTCCTTCTTACTTTGTTTTATAAAAAAAATACAAGACACAATTAATAATATAGTGTTTATTGATATAATTATAACCTACAAACAAAGATCTTACATATTCAGTTATGATAACTGCAAATGATTTAGACCCCTAATTGTGAGGTGTTTTCATTTTTCCTCTACTGACCTTTGCCTTCTCATAATTTTCATAAATGAAGAAAAATTGATTAGGTAGTCATTAAATTATATAATAAGATTAATGTAAGCAAATGTGAAGGTAAAGAAAAAAAACCTAAACTTTCGAGTTAGCCCAATAATCACAGAAATTATTCTAATTTTCTTGAGACATTCATTCGGGAATATGTCTTTATGCCTCCAAATAAAAAAGATTTAGAATGCTGATGCAACTTAAAATGATGATCCCTAATCCTTTTTTCAATAATGAAGTTACGTAGTTAGAAACATTTGTGTTCTCCATATTGACAATATTTAATTTCAACCATGAAAAATAAGTAAAAGCATGATTAATCTTAAAATAATTGAAACAATATTACATATGGTTAAATATATTGAGAAATTATAGCAACTTTATCCAAAGCATTTTCAAGCAAGTTGTCTTCTTTCAAGTCCTTAACATGTTCGTACAAGGTAATTCTATTCTTGCAATAATCCCAAGTCACTTGATAATTTTGCATATCAGATCTTGTCTACAGGACGACCTTGCTAAGTATCAATCTGCATTGACAATTTGTTATTCATTGTAACATTCATTTGTTGTAATTAACAATCCCTAGTTTTACCTCTACAACTTTTTTTTAACGTTAGCATTGGACCTGACAACAAATCAATAATGATAGGGAAATATTAGAATATATAAATATATATTTGAACATAAGTCTATTTGTAGACCTACACTACTTGCTTCATTGTTGTTTAAGGCAAAATTAAGTTGTGTATGACTAATTTCATTGATGTCTGAGGTTTGTTTTTGTTTTTGTTGGCTAGGAACTAAATTGATGCCACCAACTAATTGATTTGGTTAAGGTTGCAAATCCCTCAGTTCTATAAGTTCCACAGCTGCTACCTTCTTCCCTTTGTTTTTGCTAGGTCTCATTATACTAGATATCTATAAAAAAAACATAAATTTTTGTAACATTACAATACATCCAATCATCATTATCAACACACATTTAATCATTAACATTAATGGCATTAAAATAAGTTAATCATTAACAATACACACATGTTCAACATAAATGTTACCAACATTACGTTTAAGACAATATAAAAGCACTTTCATGATACATTCAATCATCATGATCAAGATCTTGAAAATCATCATCATTAATTACATTATGATTCAACTCTTCATCGCTATTATATTCAGCCAAAGTAGCATCATTGTCATATAATTCATCCTCAATAGTGTCTTCATCTCTTTATACGACAAGATTGGCTTATACTTCATTTGCTTATAGCATATTGGGATCAACATCTATCCTATGGAATAATGATATATCCGCATCTTCTATTTCAAAGGCGTCAGATTTGATTCAATCTCTTAATAACTTCATCACCATCTTCACTCATTGGACCATTTTCCCTTTCACAAAAATCAAAAAGATTTCAATGCTTAAACTTTTGAACAACTTTTCAATTGATGCTCATTATAATGTCGTCGAGGTAAAAATACTTGTTTCACTTGACTTACAAACACATATGGTTTATTGTTATACCACATGTTACTAACATTGATGCTAGTAATATTGCCATTCACTTTTATATTAATCCCCTTATCACCAAGATTAAACCATTTGCACTTAAATAAAACAACCTTTTTATCCTTAGATGTAATGCAACTCTATTATTTCTGAAATGACACCATATAAGTCATTAAAATCATCTTTATGTTGTCCCTCAACACCAATCCTACAATTTTGACTTCTAAGTCAACTGTTAAGATCTTTTATGTGAAATCTAACTCCATTAGCAATGAAATCTGTATATTTTTTCTCACACATATGAAGCCCACATGCCAAAGCATGTAATGATGTCCTCGCCTTTGGCACTTTACGGTTATGTAACCGTAATATCTGTAAAAAAATTAGAAGTTAATCTCATCTACAATTTTCATTTGCTTATACTATTCCATAAATAACTTACTTGAGTCCGCAACCATGATGGGAAGTTAATCTTATGTCTTCCTTCAACATTAAAAATTCCTTTGCTTGTAATCTCACCTTTGTGCTCTCTATTTGAAAAAGTAAATAGATGTTAGAAAAGATAAGTTGAATGATAAATTTAAATATGAAATAATGAATAAGAAGTAATATACACACTCTATATATAAATCGACTTCCTTATAATTGCTCAAAATATACCAATGACTAATTTGCAGTTTTTCTATAGTTAACTCCACATATTTTTATATTTTAAGTGGCCTTATTTTTTAGGAGAAAACTGACAAGTCACCATCTTGATCAGAATCAAAGTTACGTTCTTCTCCATTAAATCTTGTCTTGACGTCATTTAAGTTTATAGAACAAAATGTCAAGTATTCATTTGATACATAAGCCTCTGTAATAGAGCCTTCAAGTCGACTCTATTACATGTATAATGCTTAAAAGGGCCTAAAAACCTAAACAAAATATAAAACATTAACAATTGCTACTAACTAAATAACTAAAGAAAAAAAAGTAGAAGCTAATATAAATTACCTTTCAATCAGGAACATCCATTGAAATTGAACCAGTTTATAAATTTTGTCCTCGTACAATAAGTAAATTACTAAATACACCATAACATAACTTAACAGATTTAAGAAATTAACAAAAAGTCTGCTTCTTTTTTTTTATGTTGTAACATGCAGGTGGAATCATGTATGACCCATCACCTCTTCGTTTCAAATGCAAATCTTTTCTTATATTCATGCCTTCCAAGTCTAATCTAGCTTTAATAGTGTCTTTTGATTTGCCATCAATTCCCATAAATTCTCACTTTTTTTCAATATGCATGACATGAAAATTATGCTTTAATAGCAAATCCTTCCAATATGGAAAATTGAAAAATAGGCTTTTCTATTCCAATTAAGATTTAAAAAATCGCTTTGGCTTTCTCTTACTTGGGTGTTTGACAAAATAGTTGATCAACCACATCATCACCAGACAAGTGCAAAGGAACTTCACTATGTTCTATTTTGTCATTAAACAAGTATTATTGGTGTTCGTACATCTTATTATAAAAATTTACGACTTATAACCGAAAATTAAACCAATTACAATTTTATCTTCTTAATAATCTTACTTTACAAACTGAAATAGAAACCTTAATAGAACTGGTTTGTAGTGAAAATCCACTAGATCATAAAAAGAATACTAATAATCAATTGGTTGAAATAAAACTAAAAAATCCTACATAAGAAATTAATATTAAAAATAATATTCCATATACACAACAAGATGTACAAGAATTTATTAATGAATGTTCAAAATTATTACAAAAACAATTAATAGCACTAAGCATTAGTAAACATTCAGCCCCTGCTTACTATGTAAATAATTATTCCGAACAAAAGCGTGGCAAAAGAAAAATAGTAATCAACTACAAAGAATTAAATAAAGCTACTATGAGTGATGCATATAAATTACCTAGAAAAGACTATATTATTAGTAAATTAAAAGGATATCATTGGTTTACTAAACTCGATGCAAAATCAGGTTATTAACAATTAAGACTATATGAAAATACAAAACCATTGACATTCTTTACTTGTCCAACACAAAAACATTATTAATAGAACATATTACCTTTTGGATTAAAACAAGCCCCTGGTATTTATCAAAGATTTATGGATAACAATTTAGAAGGATTAGAAGCAGTGTTTTGAAACCCGGACCGGCCATTGAACTGGAAGCCTTACTGGTCACCGGTTTGACCGGTTCGACCGGTTCAACTACCGGTCAAACCGGTGTGACGTCATAATTATACAATAATTATATTTAATTATATATAATATTAAAAATATTAAAAATACAAAAAAAATAAAAATTTATTGAACCAGTGATCGGACCGGTCAATTGACCAGTTTTGATCGATTCTCACTGGTTCAATTGAGAACCGATTTTTAGGGGTGAACCGGACCGGATAGCCGACCGGTCATCGGTCGAGCCAGTCAGACCGGCCGGTCCGGTCCGGTTTTCAAAACCATGATTAGAAGAATTTACATTAGCCTATATAGATGACATTATTACATGTTCAAATAATGATAAGGAAGATCATTTTAAAAAGGTAAAAAATGTTCTCACTAGGTGTCAACATAAAGGACTAATTTTGAGCAAAAAGAAAATTAAATTAGCACAGCAATATATTAAATATTTAGGTATAGAATTTCATAATGGATTCTTAAAATTACAACCTAACATTCTTGAAAAATTACGTCATTTTCCTGACACATTAAAAAATATAACTGAAGTTCAAATTTTCCTTGGATTATTAAACTACATTTCTCATAATGGATTTCTTAAAGATTTAGCTAAAGAAAGAAAAAAGTTACAACTTAATGATTATGGCCAGCGGAAGACACTGCAACGGTACATATATTAAAAAAATCTTTTCAAGAGATTACCAACATTATATAATTATAATACTAAAGATACATTACTAGTATAAATCGATGCAAGTATAGATAAATTGGTTGGCTGTCTTCTAGAAAAATCACCCAAGTCAAGGAATTATCTCTTATGTAAATATATTAATGTGACTTTTAATGCCAATGAAAGGAAAATATCCTATCCACAAAAAGGAAACACTTACATGTATTAAAACATTAAGAAAATGGAAGGTTGATCTATTACCTGTTAAATTTCATATTCAGACATATTCTAAGAATTTATATGGAGTTACTAAATATAATATTAAAACAAACTACAATCAAGGATGCTTAATCATATGGCAATTAGAATTAAATCAATATAATTTTTTCAAATATGTTATATAAAATCTTTTGCTAACAGTCTTGCAGATACATTAACAGAGAGTGGAAATAGCTATCCTCAACCTAAAGGAGTCACTAAAAAAGAAGGAAATCGAATCATTAGACCTACAATAACAAGTGAGAAGTGTAACCAAAGAAATTAATTAGTTGAGAACAACCATTACCCTTCTTGAAAAACAACAACTATCAATTGATCAACAACCCAGTGTATAACCAACCATCCAACCAATTACTCTGCATCAAATTACCCAAACAGCTTTACCTAACATTCCCGAAAATACTACCAGTCCATTATCAAATCTAGCTACAGATGTCTCCCAAAAAAAGCATGTCTTCAAAGACTCCAAAGTTTTTGAAGTTCTACCAGTCCATTATCAAATCTGGCTGTAGTGTTTGCTTTGAGAACTTCTAATGGATGAATGTATTGTTTTTTCAAGACTGCAGTTGGGGTCTTTTGCTTTAGATTCTCTCCCTCCTTATGTCTCATCATACAATCTGTATCTGTCATCTGCAGTTCGTAAAAGTGTTGATGTATGGAAGAAAATGGAAAAAGTTAAAAAGTAGTTAAAAGATTGGAGTTGGCGGCGATCAGTATTCTCTGATACATTCATAGCGTCTGTTGCTTTACGGGTCCCTTTTCGGCTGCTTATTGAAATGATATAAATTTAACTGAGACCAAGCTAGTCATTTTAAGCTATGATTTCTTTCGTTACCTTGTCATTCCCTTTATGTCGTAGTCAGAACCAACAGCGGTAAAGCAGCCCAATTGTCTGGATTAAGCTTTGGAGTTGATTTTTGAGCTAGTTGTAGCCACGTTATTTGTGGACAGTGGTTGAGGAGTCAGCAAAAGCACCAGAATAATAATGGAGTATGACAATTATCAACAAGAAAATCACGTGAAGGGGAGACACTGGTCAACCTGCAGTAGTAACAGAAGGCAAGCTGACTCCCTCACAATCTGGTCGGGCCGGATGTGGGGGCAGTTGGGGTGGCTGATTCCATCTTATTGGGACAAGAAGGCAAGCTGACTTGGTGCATTCCAACCTTTTACGCCCGAATTTGCTTACTTGTGAAAAAGTCTCCGAAGAGGATACCTGCAATTTTATCGAAAAATGTGTAAAAGAGCGTTAAAGAAAATTTTATTTTTGACTCAAAACTTCAAATGATTAATTAATAACCCTTTTCTATATATAAATCAAATATACAAGACTTAAAAAAGGGGTTAGTAATAGCTATATAATTTACTACCTTGTAAAAATGAGTAATTGCATCTTAGACTTTACTTTTGGGAAGACAAGATTTTTTGATGAGGTCCTAAATCCACAATCTCCTATAAATTTATTATAGTTTTGTTTACAAAGCAGTTTTCAAAATCAAACCAGAAAATATAGAGAATTACTAAATGTGGCAAGCACCAACAGTGAGGTTGTGCACTATGATTCAAATCACTCAGAAGTAAAAAATTGAGAAAAATAAAAAATGCTATACGCCTTAACAAAGGAACAAATATGAGGGACTGTCAACACATTTATAGACATAACTATCTCAATAGTTTCAATAAACCATAAACACCTTCGTAAAAACAAATCAGAACACAATTAAAGATAAGTTTAGACTCTATTAGTGGTGGGAGGCTCGCTTTCTTCAGTGTCAGGAATTCGAGTAAGGATTTAAATCTTTTATTTAGATTCCCAAGATTGTTGGCGCAATTTCTAGAAAATCAAGAATTGGAGTATCGATCATATTTTTTTTCAAGATTCTCAAAATTATAGGTGATAAACACGTGGGAAATTCTTAATACTAAAACAATTGTTACCATCGCGCAACTCTGAATTAACGGAAATACTGAACATAAAATCCTCTGTTAGAAAAGACAAAAAAAGAAATACCAGAAAGGATTTGATAAGTTGGTTGTAAACCCTCAGATTTGACTAACATCAAAATCCCCCTAAACCGGACATATCGAGCAAAGTGACCTGAGATGCGGCGGAAAATACAAAAGCTATTTCCTAAGAAGAAAATACAATAACTGCAAGGCATACATTGGTTCTTCTAATCTCCATATTAAAACTCATTTCTAAACATTCCAAAGGTTGACGAATATCCAAAGCATAGCACCTAAATGGAAAACTTTAGCAATACATTTATCTTATATTGATAAACCAGTAAAGCTGGCCATAAAGCAAGAACAAAGTTGGAGTCAGCACAAGCTTTCGCAGCAACTTTCTTCACTCTCTTAGCCAGCATAAGCATTCCCAGTAGCTTTGGCTTACTTCACTGTCTAGATCTTGACTCTGCCCGTCTAGCTTCATCTGCTGTTGAAGGAAACAACTCTACATACCTTGATCCAATCATCATCTTATCCTTGCTCATGGCTCTTTGGGCCTCATCAGCAGAAACAAACTCCACATAAGCCTCTCCAGTAGCTTTCCCATCTGGCCGGCAGGCTATGTGTGTCCTTTCTTCAATCAGCTTGAAGTCTTTAAAGAATCCAATTATCTCAGATCTTGTCACAGAGTAAGGAAGACCGCGCATCTTTAGAATCTCTGTAAATTCCAGTTGATCCTTGTCACTGAACCTCTTTGTTCTGGATGGAGGAGGGCTTCCATGATAATCATTGTCATATATTCCTTCATAATTTACCTCTGCAGCAACAGCATGGTAATAATCTTGTCTTTTGCACCTAAAGACTTCCACATATCTTCTCCCCATGTTTTGTCGATCCCTCTGCAGAGCAAAATCAACCTGTATAGGTCCCGCAAAGACAACAAAGGCCTCCCCGGTGAACCTTCCATTCTTGTTAACCAGCAACACATCGACAATGTCCAGTCCAGCAAAAAACTTGAAGATATCAATATCTGTGCAGTTGAAAGGAAGTCCTCTAAGACGAACAACAGGAAAAGGAGGAGGCTGATATCCACCACCATAGCCATAAGGCGGGAAACCAGTTGCACTGCTCACTGCGAAGTAGGGATTTGATTCCATCATTCTTTGTCTCTTTGAGCCGACCTCGTACCCATCCGAAACCCCCCCGCTTCCCAACATTGCCCTTCAATAATCCGTACCCAAAAGAAAAAATCCCCACTCAACCTGTTAATAAAGCCATACCCAACCCACACTTCCCTGATACCCAAAAATCCTACACAATGCTACTTGTCTACAAAATAAGTATAGCATTTGGATACCCTCCTAAAAATAGCTACAGAAACTACCCAAACATATAGCAAAGCGGAAAAGAAGTACTCATGTAACAAACAAACTATGATAAACTGCTAAAAACCTTACCATAGTAACATATAAGGTCACACCTCATATTGGTGAACATGAAAACTCCTAAACTCCTAACACAACAAATGCTAGTTTCACAATTCACATTCATGCTTGAAAACTCCTAAACTAGTTAGCTTCAGCACGTACACCAATTATATTTTTAAATCCATATAAATGCGTAAAATCATGTCAATTTTAGGCTCTCAAAAGCACGAAACGTTTTCATCTTTCAATTGAATCCGTATTTGATTATAATTAATTGGTAAATAGCGACTAAGATACTAAAGCTAAATGGTTTTCTGCGTAATTTCCCCCGTCTACTAAGATAACAAACAAAAGTTCAAATTTACTCCCACGAAGTATTTAGGGGAAAGCAAAATAGTCCAGGGAAAAAAGCAGAGACTCTTCTTTATTCAAACCATTTTTTGGGATAAAATGAATTCAAGCAATCACATTATAAACTGAAATACTGATTTCAAAATCGGATTGAAACTAAAATGCTAACCAACAACCCTCGAGTCATTATTACAACAACATGAATATTTTTCATCAATTATACCGGAAAAGAAAAAGAACCAAAGAGATCCATTGCAATCAAGAAACCCGTAAATACCTAACAACACAAACAACCAGTTGACGACGAACAAAAACGAGATTATGTGAGAGAAAGCGATACTAAAGAAAGAGAGAATTGCATATATTTACCCTCTGGGTCCGTACATCTTCAA
>JANITX010000210.1:41515680-41527777 GCA_027564395.1 Erythroxylum ulei | reverse complement strand
AACTCGCAGGGCAACTAAGAAGGTGAAGGATCCAACCAAGCCAAAGAGACCCCCAAGTGCTTTTTTCGTCTTCATGTATTAGATCTTATTGGTTTTTGCTCTAAATCTTTCATTATTTCTTAGTTTGGTTCTAGATTAGATACTTTGTTTTTAAAAATTATTTTTCTAAAATTTTGTAATCAATTACAGGGAGGAGTTCAGGCAGCAGTTCAAGGAAAAGCATCCTCATAATAAATCTGTTGCTGCCGTGAGTACTCTTATCCAAACGGATACAAAACTGCGTTTGACTTTAGCTAGCATTTAATCTCTCAGCCGGTGATATGTAATTTGTCCTAGATATACTTTTTTTAATATCAAATTTTCAACACGTACGGTGTGGTTGTTTATATTCAGGTTGGCAAAGCTGGAGGTGATAAGTGGAAATCCTTGTCTGATGCTGTGAGTATTTTGTGGTTCTCAAGTTTCCATCATTACTTTTCGAGATTTTAAAACTTTTAAAAGTTGTAGGGTTTATTATTTCTAAATTTGGTCACAAATTTTGAATCAGGAAAAAGCTCCGTTCGTAGCTAAGGCTGAGAAAAGAAAGGCTGAATACACCAAAGATATGGAGGCATACAACAAAAAACTGGTAAGCTCTTTTATCAGCGTGTTTCATTAGTCTTTTAAAATGTTCCTTTCATATTTCTTGTTTGTAATATTCCCTATATTAAAATTGAGTTTTGCTATTGTCTGAAGGCTGGTGGAGCAAATGATGATGAATCTGATAAATCAAAATCTGAGGTGAATGATGAAGAGAATGAGGACGAGGAGAGTGGAGAGGTGAGATATCTGGAGTTAAGATTCTACAATTATTATTTTTAATGTACTTTTTTGGAAGTCTTTTGACTGTTCTCATATATTTTGTAGGATGAAGAAGGTGACGACTGAATAACTTAGGAGATACAGAGGATGCAAGAAGCAGTCAAGCAGTAAACTTGCGTAGAATATAATGACTTGCATTTTGACAATTTAAAATAGTTAGTTTCAATTGATCAGCCTGTTTCGAATTAGGGTAGGACAATATGGATTGGCTTCAGGACTATCCTGAAGTCATCAAATGGTTATGTACTTATATCCTGCTTATAAAATGATCAGATGGTTTAGTTTGATGTGTGCTGGCTTCCACTTTTCGTTGCTTTTGGAGTTAATTGAACCAGCGCATCCAATGGTATATTTGATTAGTCATTAATTCAATTTTTTTTCTGTTAATTAATATTCATTTGTTACTTGTATATGTTAATCATTTAAATGTTTATGGAGGAAAGCAGGCAACTGAAAGGTGGTTTGAGTTTATCCACGTTGTTATTATCTAATAATGAACGTGGGCCAAAAAGTAGTTGCATATCAAGGTCTTGAACAATATTGTTCATGCATTTACTTGCATTTTTGTCCCGTCAATATTAATGTGTGGTACATTGAAATTGCAAATTTTTGTACAGCTCGTTATCCTCAACAGTAACATCAAACGCAACGTAAAACTCAACATTGTCCATAGTGACAGTTTTCCACAACCTTCCCAATGAGTTTAACTTCAATAAAAGATGAGGTCCTGATTATCCTCAACAGTGACATAAAACGCAACGTAAAACTCAACATTGTCAATAGTGACCGATTTCCACAACCTTCCCAATGAGTTGACTTCAATAAAAGATAAGGTCCTGTTTGGTAGGAAATTTATTTTCCATAAATAAACAAGCGGATCAAGGTATCTCTCTCTCAAGCATCTTCAGAAGTTAGAGTCCGTATCTGTAGACAAGTTGATTACAATTTCTAGGTTAACCTCGTAACCCTTGGTAATTCCTAAGAAGGTAAGCAACCAGCTCGGCTGCAAGTTGAGTAGGATGGGGACTTTTCCTGGGAAGATATTCCTTGTCACCGGTCCTCCTGTGAGTGAAAACATAAATATTCTTCTATTTTATGCTATGGTAATTTGTATTCAGAAACAATATGTGCAGGGGTTTGTCTGAATCTGAGGTGGTGTTTGCAGGGTGTGGGTAAAACCACTCTGATAACAAGAGTTTTTGAGAGCCTAAAATCATCAATGCCCGACTTGAAGATTCAGGGTTTCTTCACCCGTATGTATCACCGTTTCTCAATTGTTGATGCTGGCAATGTTATTGGTAGCTACTAGCTTAATTTTGAGTTTTTATAGGTGAGATTAGAGAAGTAAGTGAGAGGATCGGGTTTCAGGTTGTCACTTTAGATGGTCGCACCGCTCCACTCGCCTCTTCCTCCATTTCCCAGTTAACAATTAACTCTCTACAATTCATAAGCAAGACTCTTTTCTTTTTTTTTCCCCAGTAGTTTTGATTTATTACTTCCTTTATGCTGTTGCAGCCCGGACTCTTACAGGTGGCCTGCCGTCGGCAAGTATAAAGTGGATGTCAAGTCGTTTGAGTCTGTGGCCTTACCCGAGATGCAGGTCTCATTTCTTCTTTTCCTTTCCATCTCCCGTCATCTTTGAGTTTCCAACGTGAGGCTTTGTGAATCTTTATGTAGCTGTGACTTTCTCGTGACACATCAAGCCAAAGGGTGAGGTGTGGGATTGAACCCTCGTATGCAATTTCCTTGTAACAATGAACTGCTCTCTTGTTTGAGCGATTTTAAGTCTCGTTAGTCGGATCGTTCCCATTTTACTGAAATGAAAAGAAGAGTAAGCACTCTCGCAAGTTTGATGTTATAATAAAATGGCTATTGACTTCTTGCATCCTGTATATTTATAACATCAAACGTGAACAACTATTTATAAGCTTTCGTAAACACTCATCTACGAAAGACTGGATAAGGAAACAACAAAAATAATCACATTGTTCTCATATATGCGGTTAATTGCGATTGTCATATCAAAGAAAGTGTAATTCTTCCTGCTTATCCCTCTATTTACTCTTTTTTTTTTTCCAGAACAATTTGAGATGGAAAATATTGGTTTTTTTAATAAAATGCTTTTCTCACCATAGTTTTAGATACTAAAATGGCGAGAGGTACCATCCTTAGATATATTGATTGGCTTCAGTTGAGTTATCTCCTTCCGGTATCCAATTAGATGAGGAAGGAGATAAGAACAATGAAATGACCTAAAATTAAGTGCTTTTGTTTACTTTGCTAGAGATTACAAAGGCTTCTGCCCAATAAGATGAGGAAGGAGATAAGAACAATGAAATGACCTAAAATTAAGTGCTTTTGTTTACTTTGCTAGAGTTTACAAAGGCTTCTGCCCTTATTATATATGCAGTCACGGTGTCATGATAATGTTGAATTTGTTTATAGATCAGAGAAGATACAGATCTCTTCATCATTGACGAAGTTGGGAAAATGGAGCTTTTCAGTAGACCCTTCATTGATGCTGTTGAAAGGGTTCTGGAATTGAATGTTCCGCTGCTGGCTTCTATTCCCCAACCGAAATATTCAAGTGATCCTCCAATAGGTAACACTTTGCTTAGATACAATTTACTTCCATTGGATAACAAGTTTGTTTAACTGAAGTGGCTCAAGTACTTGTCAAAGTGGCGTCAAACTTGCAAAATTCAAAATTCAAAAGTTGAAATTGAATTTGTCTTGCTGGATGTGAAGTGGGCAAAAGTTGAATAATTTTTTTTAGCTTTTTTGCTGTTTCTCTTATGTTTTCTTTCTCCTCATAATTTGTATGTGATTAAGCTGTACGAACTCCTGCAGTTGCAAAGTTGAGAAATGAGCCAAGGGCCACCATTTGCACTCTCCACCCGAGTAATAGGGACGCAGCCAAAAATGAGTTATTCATCAAAGTGGTGGATTCACTCCACAAGCCTTAGATGATGCTTCGTTTTGCACATCGTCCCATCAGTTCCTTCCACAATTGAGTAGTTTCCGATCAAACTTTAAACTGTCCGAGATGCAGATTCTGACAGCTTGTTTTCTGATCCTCTGATGTGGTTATCCTCTCTCCACAATATTGGGACACATGAAATCTTCTGTGCTCGTAAAGGTGTTTCAACTTTGTGTCATTTAATTTTATCCATACATTTGTGTAGATTCTACATAAATGTGTAGATAAGATTTAATAGAATATGGTAAGAACTGGTTTACGAAAACAGAGGGTGTTTGTGTTATGTCAGTTCAAGACTCTTTGAGTCCTTTGCTTGTAATTGACCACAATACAAAGTCAAACCTGGAGATATCAAGATGAATGAATAAGAAATTAATCAATATAACATAAATCTCACAGAATAGAGGTGTTTATTGGATGCAAAACGGAGGTATTAACATTGCTTATATCACATGTATTTGTGGAAGTAAAACATTAACTTGAAAGAAGCCAATGAATATAGGCTCATAAGCTTCGTTCAGAAGATCCAGAAGCACTGATAGTATGCTGAGAAAGATTATCAAGCAAAGGAATATGCATGTACAAGGGTCGTTTACACTTGTTATGCAATTATTAGTCCTGCTATGGCGGAGGAGGACCTGTCTCTGTCTTGCGTTTAAAAGCTTTAAACAAGACGCATTTTATATTAAGTTGAGAAGTTGCACAATCCTATTTTGATGACAACACATGTTATTATTCATTTTTAGATGTTCCCACGGCGAGTGGGTTGTATATGTGAAACTGGCGAACACACGAAAGAATAACTCCTGAAGTTGCGTTACAATAACCTGAAGCTTGCTTCGATTTACCATGTATATCTCATATTACAGAGATAAACTGTCCCTTCCATTTCAAATCGACAAGAAGGAATATGCAAGAACAATTACATATTATAAAGTTAAAGTTAAAAGGAGGAGCTTCAGGGCTAAACTTAAGAAGAGAGTCTGAACTCTTGAATATGAAAGACTTTGAACTGGTGAAGGATTATATAGACATAATCATGAAGGTGGTAAACCAGATTAGGTTGATTGGAGAAAAATTAAAACCAGAGTAAAAATTTGTAGTGAAAGTGATAATGACCTTTCCAAAGAGATTTGAACACAAAAATTCTTTACAGGGAGACATGGGACTTGTTCGGTTATATTTAATTGAGTTCGTAATTCTTTTTTTGCATGTTGTTGAGCAAAGAAAGTCAAGTCCTATAAAGAGGAAAAAGTAACTAATATAAAAATGTTAGTTAATAAATTACATAACGATTAAATAAAATTTTAATTCTTAAAAAGTTCAAAAAATTATAATTTTTTGAAAAATATTTTAGCGATAATTAAGTTTAGAGTTCGTATTATAATTTAAGGTTTTATAAATATAATATTCAGAAAGTACTAGCAAGTCAAAATAACATGTCTCAAGAAAAAGGAGGGATGAATAAACATGTTACCGTCGAAATAAGGGAGGAAAAATCATTCAGAAAAAGGACAAGTTGTAAGTATTACCATAAGTTTAGGGGGTTGGAGCATTCTGATTCCTCCAACCCTAATTTCACTTAATCTAATTTACATATTTATGTGGACCCACGTAAACGTGTGAATAAAATTTAATAAAATAAGGTAGGAACTAGCTAATTGAGACAAAGGATCTGATCTCAATTTAAGCATCCTCCGTATTGGTACCAATAGAGTATAGGCAATGTAGGACTTGTAAACCTGTTCGTAAAAATTAATCACAGAAAGCAGAGGAAAAACTTTAGCACTTCTGTACTAATATCTATGGACATGATGTATGCTTTTTGAATAGCACTAAAAATTAAGTTGCAAGTACGTCTATCTCATTCTTATAGTATTGTCTAGTGAATACAAGTATTGTTTCTTCAAGGACTACAATTACTAGTGATAACTTTCTTTACATTATTTAATCAAATAAAATGAATTATTGACTTAAAAGAAATCATTAATTAAGCTAAAATTACTAATATGAAATAATAAACTAAAGTAAATAAACAAAATAAAATAATTAATTGATAAATAAGTTCTAAATGCGAAGTCCCTCTTCATTCTTCCTATTCCTAAATTTATCTTGATTTAATGATTAACCCTAGTTTCTTAGACTAATAGAAAGTTCAAAGTTATAACTATATTCTTTCTCAAGAAATACAACTCCTAACTTTAGGTTGATTGATTGCAACCTCTTTCTAATAAAAATCCTTAAGAACACATTAACTTGTTAATTCCTTTATTAGATTTGACTTTAACTCATAAGATTTATGCAAACCTATCTCTATCGTTTCATGTAAATCTTATTATTTCTTATTATTCATGCCACAATCTATTCATACATGCTATTTCTCAATCCCTGTATATTTAATATGAAATTGAATCAAAATGCTAGAAAGTCTTAATTCAAACAAAAGAAGTATGAACAACACAAGAAAACTTGGGTCTTTTATTAAATTAAAGAATCAATTCAAATAGATAGATCTAAGGTTCATTCCATCTAGATTTATCCTAGTTTGGTTCATACTAAAATAAAGAAAGCTTTAATTACCAAAAAAATAAAGAAAGCTTTTACACATATGCGGAATTATTTGAAATTTTGCATAGAGTTATTAGCAAAAAAGAGGAAGTTGAAGGAGTTAGTGATTATGACGTTAAGTGGAATGTGTTTAGCGATTCTTTAAAGCAAGTTACTAGAGAACCATAAAGATTCTGGAAATTTTACTATCCCTTGTTAATCTTAAAAACAGAAAAACGCTTTTGCCTACCTAAAGGCTGGCAGTAATATAATGTCTTATTCTTTGTTTAGGAAACTAAGATTAGGTGAACTGAAACCTACTAGGATAAGTTTATAATTAGCAGACAAATTAGTAAAGCATCTTAGATGTATTATAGAGGATATATTTGTTAAGGTTGATAAGTTCATCTTCCTAATTGATTTTTTTGATTCTTGACATGGAGGAAGATATAAAGGTACCTTTGGTTCTAAGTCTGACCCTTTTTAGCCACTGCTAGGTTGATTACTGATGTTAGTGAGGGCAAGTTAGTGCTTAGGGTTAGGAATGAAGAGATAATATTTAAAATGTATAATTTCATGAATCATTTTGTTATTCCCTAATGGGACCCAAGAGGGAGAGGGGGATGAATTAGGTGAATTCAAGATACTGCCTTATGTTTGATGCTTTTAAGAAAAGTGTCACAAATTATCATAAATGAAAATATAAAATGAAAATAAATGAATTAAATTATAAAATAAAGAGCAAGGGAAGAGAAACGCAAACCAATTTAAAGTGGTTCAACAAATAATCCTCGCCTACATTGACTCCCAAGAGTCGTCCTGAATTTCCACTATAGATCTTCTTTTAAGGTGAAGAATACCCTTTTACAATCTTTTATTTTGGCAAAGAGGAACCTCCTTTTTAATCTTCTTCCAAGGCACAGAGGAATCGCAAATCACGAATAGTAAACCCAGTACAATGATCTCAAACCTAATAACCAACTAACAACTCAAAATCACTTCGATGCTATGATAATCACAAAAGGTAGGCTTACTTAAAATGAGACAAAGAATGCTTAAATGATTAAAAAATATTTGGAAATGTGTGTATAGAATACTTGAAAGGATCTTAATGTTAAAAATAATGACAAAATATTTATTTATAGTTTTTAGGGACCTAAAATAGCAGTTGTAGCCAAGAACTAGTCGTTCCAATCACTATATTCGATACACTAAAGGCTCCAAATTCATTAGTTGTTGGAACATTGATCAACTAATATGGCACATTGGCTGACTAATACATCAACTAATATTGTTACAAATTCTCAATGCACCGAATTGAACAACTTTAACCTATATTGGTTAACCAATCACCCCAAAAACATGATTTTAACAACTTTAAAAACTCAAAAATATTTTTTTAAAATCCAAATATTATTAAGATACTTCCTAAAATGTTCCCTAATGTTTATTTGAAATATTAAGAGGCTTTTATAGTATAATCAAAAGCTTCAATGCCTTTTAATAAATGTATAAGCTTATACAATGAAAAAAAGAGAAATGTTTATGCATGGTGAGCCTCTTAGATCATCAAAGATGATCAAGATGAGCTTACAATAAGTAATATATGAAATAATCTCGATGTGTTTTGATTTATTGCTTAACTTGATTATAATCTTGAAGATTTCAAAGCATAGTCTTATTCTTATATTCCTTCTCATCAATAACACTAAAATAACTCGTTAATAATACTTATGTTTCATTATCATTAAAACTTCAATTAGAACCTCACTTGGTTCAACAATACCCACCTTTTTTATGATGACAATATATTTGTGATATTAGAAAGTATTACAAGAACTTAGTTAGACATATTATAATCCATATCAGTATAATAATTAACTCCCTCTTAAATCATGCATAAGAGAAAAGAAAATAACATAAATCCATATCATAAACACAACTTAATAGAGAGGAATATGTAGCAAAAATAAATATTTTCAAAGAGATATAAAACTACATTTACTCCTCTTAAATTATAGTATTTATCTAATATATCACAAATTTTTTGCCCCCTTTTTGGAATGAAAAAGATTCAACTAATTGAAGGTGGGAAACAAGACTCAATTAATCTATACAATTCATCAAGGTGATGCATCATGATGTATTAGAAAGAGTCAAGCTCTACTCACAATATAATAATCTGATGCTTAATGGCAGTAAAACAAGCATCTGGCGGGGAGCGATGTTAAGGGTAAGATGTAAGGGTCCCATCATCTGTAGGTAGCTTGATAGTGTTGCTTAAGAGGGGCTTCTTGGAACCATCATATGATGGGTCCTCATGAATTGGAGATGGATGCTAAGGTTGAAGGTGTTGGTGCTAATGTGGTCTAGTCATTTATCCATAAACCAATTGATATCTCATTCAGCAAAGAGTAGCAAAATAAAAGAAGAAATTAAATTCAATCCTACTACCAGTGGGAGGAATTTAGAAGGGCTGAAAAATAAGGCTAAAGATGAGAGCATATGAGATATTTTGTTTCTTCTTTCTAGTTTAATAAAAGTGAATCGTATTGAGCAAAAGAAAATGACCAAGGTGAATAGTTTGTTCTAACATAAAGGTAGAGAGAAACCAAAGATCATCGTGGACTAGAAAGGTAAAATGATTACTAGTGGAGACAAAATTATATTTAATAAATAGGTGGTCGAAATGAGGGATAACATGGAGGCCATATACATTATTGGGTTTTCTATAGACCTCATCAATGGGATCTAATTCAAAAATAAATTTGACTCTGTCAGACATAGAGGAAGGGTGTATGGAGTATTTGGTGTGACAAGTATAGTAAAAAATTCAGTCAGGTATAGGAATGACTAAGATCTCATTTATAAGGTTAAAAATAAGATGGATGTCAATACCATACACTTTAGAGAAACATATGAGTGACATCACGAATGACGTTAGGACAATGATTGGTGTAAAACAAATGAACATTGTAGGACTAATCCTACAGGTCCTAGTAAGGAGGGTCTTCCCAACCTTGATCAATAAAATAGCACACAAAACCATAATTCTTAAATTGATCTAGACTGGTAGGAGAAATGATATTGTTATCATATAGTTCCGGGGAGGTATAATACTAGAATTGAGAAGAAGTAGTATCTAGGTATTCATCCTCATTAGGAGATGTGAGGGAAGAAGGAGGGATCTTAAATCATTATCAAATCCTAGGAATCCTAGAGAACGTATTGGTAACTCTACCTTATGTGTGAATCCTAGGTGTAGGATTAGGATTTCCTATATTTCGTCTCATAGGTTTCAAAGAAGGGCTAAGGATAAAGGTAAGAGATAGGGAGAGGAAATACAAGCCAGATTGGGGGGTCCCATTTAGCAATAAAGAAGGAGGGCAAAAATGGGGCTCAATTGGCAGGGGCTTTGTGGTGGTACAACTGGTTGTAATCATAGGAGACTCTAAAAACTTTGCTAGAGAAGCAACATAACTATAAAGAAGGTCTTAGCATAGGAGGTTTATAGAAATTGCATAAAGGTGATGTGGAGGTGCAGCAAATAAATGGAGCTGTCTATTAGAGATGGGTGGTGGAGTTGATGGGTAATATATGGTTAAATTGGAGAGAGAGAGTTTGGAGGAGAGAGGACACCAGAGAGGCTGGAGATTGGCATATGTGAGAAAAAGAAAGGAGCGTCTGGTTTTTTTAAGAACCCGATATATTGGTCAACCACTGTGACTTATTGGTCGACCAATATATGTTTCTGATTATAGATAAGTGTCTCCATTTGACTGCTAAGTGGTTTTGGTTGACCATTATAAGTAACTAGTTGACCATTATGTTTTATTGGTCGACAAAGGACGAGACCAAAATGTCTGAAAGGTCTTGAGACCAAATTAATTCAAGGATTAGCAATATTGGTCAACTAACCTATGAATTTGGTTGATTAGTAAAATCTAGTAATTTACTTTAAAAAATTCAAAGAGACAAATTGACTCAAAAAATAACCTAAAAAGAATTTATCTAAGGAAATTTCCATCAATCATCCCTAATTCTCTTCTAATTGAGCAAAATCTATCTTCTCTCATAAATTTAATCAAGATGTCGACTAATTGGTGTTATGTATGTACAAACTCCAATTTAATATCTCCATTTTACACATTTTCTTTTGTAAAATGGTAATTAATTTTTATATGCTTGGTCCTAAAATGTTGAATAGTTCTTTTTAAGGAAAATGACATTAGTATTATCACATTTAATCAATATTTTATTAATCCATATTCTTTAAGTTGTTGTCTTGACCAAAGAATTTTAGCATAATAAGTTCTGGTTGCCGCGTATTCAGCTTCCATCATTGATAAAGTCATTGAATTTTATTTCTTAATAAAATAAGAAACTAATGCATTTCTTTCAAATTGATGGGTCCCAGATGTGCTCTTTCTATCCAAAATGCTACCAATAAACTCTACATTTGAATAACCAATTAAGTTAGATGTCATATTAGTACCAAAGTCCTAGTGAAATGATTTTGCACAAGTGTTTAAGGATGCACGTAACAGCTAATAGATGTGATTCTCTAGGGCTTAATTGAAATCTAGCATATAGGCAAACATCAAATATGATATCGGGGCTACTTGAGGTAAGAGAAAATAAGCTTCCAATCATACCATTATAGAGCTTTACATCTATAGGCTTACCCTTTTCACCTTTATTCAATTTTGTTGTCATTCCTATAGGTGTCTCCACTGGTTTGGCTTGATCTATTCCAAAATGGTTTATTAGTTCTTTCATGTACTTTGCTTGATTTACAAAGAAACCTTCCTTCATTTGCTTGATTTGGAGTCCAAGAAAGAAGTCGAGCCCTCCTATCATACTTATCCCAAACTCCCTACTTATGCACTTAGAAAATTCTTTACACATATTCTCATTAGTAGCACCAAATATAATATCACCAATATAAATTTGAACGAGTAGTGTGTTTTAGTAAAAAGTGTAGTATTAACTTTGCCGTTAGAGAACCCATTTTCTATATAAAAAAAGCACTTAGCAACACGTAGTGGAAGGGCGTATGGAATAATATTTCCCGACCATAAGTGAGATGAAATATGATTGAGAACTATGGAAATATTATACATTAATGAACCTTGGATTACAAGGTGCTCCAATTAACCATCATTAGATAACAAACTACACTGGATGATGAGGGTGGAGAGTGAAATCCAAAATGAAGAGGATGAAACTAATCAGTAGCTAGTGGGATTGCGAAATCAACACCTACCAAGAGAACCAAAACAAAGAAACCAAGCAGTAGGATATGGAGAGCAAATGCAAGACTTTAAAGGCCATGATATAGTTGAACTTCATATTGAATCCTTTGGTTTTATAGTAAAAATGGATCTACACCTATTCTTAAACTGGATAGCAACAATAAAAGATTTCTTTGACTGATACTATATGTCAGCAGATCAAAAATTTCAACTTGCAAAGATTGATCTCATTACAAAAATGACTTAAGAGCAAAAATTTACAAGGAGTTAATGCAAAGGATTTATATCCTTAAAGATGCATATTGTTGGGTTTTGGATTTTCTGAATTTCTTAGAATTGCTGAATTGGTTATTTATGTTTATTTGTTGGTTGATTTTTTTTATTTTAGAATTGGGTCATTAATTAGAATTGAGGGAAGGACTAGAAATTGAAATTTAAAGAAGTGTTAGGATTA
>JANITX010000210.1:41457442-41476498 GCA_027564395.1 Erythroxylum ulei | reverse complement strand
AGGTCAACATAAAAAAGCTTAACAAAGATTCCAAAGACCCTATGATGATGGGGAAGCAAAATTCCATGAATGAATTATTAAAATGTCCTGATCAAATAATGATTAAGTCAGGAGATAAAGAACTCAGGAGGAAAGATGCAGTCCTAGTAAGCAATTAGAATAGGACCATTGAAAACATTAATTCTCAGCTGAGAGAAAAATCAAGAATGTTCTGGCTTAAGGATGGAGAGAGATGCACAAGCTACTATTTCAACTTCATCAAAGCTAGGAGAAACAAAAACCAGATCAAATTCTTGATAGAAGGGGAAGGGAACAACTTTTTTAATCAAGATAACATGAAAAGGATTGCCTATAAACACTAAAGGAAGCAGTCTGGTACTGATGTGAAAATCTAGAAAACTCCAAATGATCTACCGGGGGAAATAAAAACAATCTTAGATTAGGATAAATTAGAGCCAACAAAGGAGGTTACCAAAGGGTAGATCAAAGACTCCTAGTGTTCCATTCACCTTGACCAAGCTTTTGGCCCTAATGGGTTCAATGGAAGATTTTTTCATTAGAATTGGGATATCATTGGTGAAGTGTTGTCAAAGCTACAAAGGAGTTCTTTCAAGAAAGGAAAATCATGAAGTAGAGGAACAAAACCTACATCAACCTCATCACTAAGTAAGGCAATGCCAACAAAATTGAGGAATTTAGACCTATAGCCTGTTGTAATGTTATATACAAGGTCCTAGCGAAAATATTGGCTAATAGGATAAGAAACAACTTAAGCAAAATTATCAATCCAACATAGAATGCAATTGTGAAAGGGAGAACAATAGGCAACATATACTACTCTTGTCATAAATTACTCAAAGGATATAACTCCAACACTTCCATGAAAAGTTGTACACTAAAAATAGACCTTGTAAAAGCTTATGACTCAATAAGTTGGAAGTTTATTACTAGGGTACTTGAAGTTTTAGGCTACCCAACTAAATTCAAGGAATGAGTCAAGGAGTGCATCACCACAACTTCCTTTACAATACTGGTGAGTGGAAAGCCAACCAAACTATTTAAGATAGGGAAAGGGCTTTGTCCCCTTGTTTGTTCTTGGCATGGAAGTATTGTCATGCTCCCTAGCAAGGAATATATCCAATAACTAAGATTTCAAGTACCATTACAGATGTAAAGCTTCCAAAATCTCACACTTAGCCTTTGCAAATGATATTTTTTTATTTTGTAAGGCTGAAGAAATCAATCAAACTACTAATGGACATCTTGGAGAATTTCAAAACTGTGTCAGGACTAAGTTGGGATCCTGCTAAAAGCAGCTTTTACTTGTCAGCAAATGTCAACCAGGAAGTAGCAGCAAGGGCAATGGAGATGGGCTTATGCTAGGCTACCTATTAAATACTTGGGGTTCTCATTTCTCATAAGAGAATCAGTGCCAAAGATTGCAATCGTTTAATGGACTCATTCAACAAAAGAATCAACCATTAGTGCAACAACTTTCTAAGCTATAGGGGAAGACTTCATCAAGTATCCTCAATCCTCAACAACCTAGCAGCACACTAGATAAACCATATTGCTTTACCCAAAAGCATCTTGAAAGAGATTGATAGGAAGTTAAGGTAGTTGCTATGGGAAGAACCAACAATCAACACTATAGTGTAAAGCTGAGATGGTCTAAAGTCTGCTCTCTAAGGGACTTTGAGGGCCTAGGCATTACCTTAGCAAAGATGATAAGCAAGGTTTGTATGGCAAAGAAACTTTGGTGGTTATGCAAGCATAAGGAGGAGCTTTGGGTCAGATAGATGCATTTTGTTCATATAAGAAGCGACAATCTATGGAATATACAACCAAACCAAAGTATGTCTTAGACATTAAGGCAAATCTTGGGCCTTAGAAAGTGGATGCAGGAACTAATCACACATAGGATTGGAGATGGAGAGTCCACGTTGTTTTGGTTTAATAAATGCCATAATAGAGGCCCTTTATATAGGATTGAGGAAATCTAGCACTTGAAACTAGTAATTACACCAAATACCAAGGTAAAGGCACTCATTAGCAACAATAGAAGTGGCCTTTCCACTACAATAGAGGAGTAGGCATAATCTTGGACAGTCTTCCCCTTTATCAACTTGACTCCTCCAATAAAGACCTAGTACTTTGGCAAATCAATGGATCAATGGAGTTAACACCAAGACTTGCAGAGAACATCTTCAGCAATAACTGAACATCAAACCGAAGTGGAAAAAACTAAAATGGGACAATGATATCAACCAATCTCATGCTTTCATTCTTTAGCTAGAGATAGGTGGAAGGCTAACTATAAAGGACAACATCAAGTTTGCCATCCCATCAAAGGACTGTGAACTATGTCAGAGGCATATTGAAACTATAGACCACCTAATGGTTGATTGCTGCTATTCAAACAACATTTAGGAGATTACAAACAACATTCCCTAGGAGATATTTGTCATTATGAGTGCCATTATATTGCTGCTCATTATGACAAATATGTCAGAGGCATATTTGTCATTATGAGTGAAATGAATTTATATTTATTTCCTTAAAAGATCCAGCTCCAAGAAAGCTCAACCTAAAACAATTACATCTTGGGAACAAACTTTGGGACTTAGGAATCAAGTGATCAGGGAATTCAAGTGTATCATTAGGAATGGAAGAGAGAATTATTTTTAGATTGATAATTGGTAGGAATTCGACCATCTTTTCTTACTACATAACTACAACTCTTTAAGATCATCACTCACTGATTCAACAAGACTTGTTGCAATAACAGATGGGATGAATTGGAGTTATCCTTTTTATGCTAATAAAGGCTTCTTTAAAATTAGTGAAAGACTATTGGTTCTTAACCCTAACTAGACAAACCAGACATTTGGATTTGGACTATACACAAATCCAAAGCATTTACAAAACCACTCTTGCATGGAAATATTTGTCCCAACTAAGTAAACAGTACCTTGGCATAAGTTGGTTGGCAAGATAAAGCCTCACCAAAACTTCATCTATTTTATGGCATCTATCCTGAAGAGATTAAGAACCAAGGACAGCATAAAATTCAATATGCCATCTAAGTTGTATGCCTTAAGCGACAGAGATGATGAAACAAAACCCTTAGTACTTTAAATCTCGTCGCTACTATAATTTGACAAAGTATACTTAATCTATTTAACCTGCATCATAATCAGGTTACTTGGAATGGGATTTTCGACTGGATAAGCAAGTTACAAAGCTTGGAGGAATATGACCTTATCATCTTTAGAATGGTTTTCCAATTGTGTAATTTATGCCATATGGATTGAAAGGAACCATAGAGTTTTTGAAGGCACCAAACAAGGTGAGCAAGAATTCTGCCAATGAACTCTAGCTTGGATTCGAGTCATTGATGTTGAAAGCTAGATAGGGGAAGCTCAACCAGCACATAACTCTTACATGGGGTCAGTTACAGCAAAAGAAAGCCACTTTCTTTTATGTTGTGATTATCTATTGCAGCAAGAATACAAGATAGCCTAGAATTCCTTGTTGATCTACATATTTGCTTGCAGGTACACATATAATCTCCAATATGTTTAGCTTAACTTGTAATTGACATAAGCTTTATAACTTGTGATGTTCCATGAACATGTTTTCAGGAGATACTCCTAGATTTCCTTTTGGAAGAGCAATATAATTATTCATTTTCCCAAAAAAATCTCAATATAAGAGTTTGAGGCATACCAAGGTCCAACATTTCACTTCCAATGTATGGGATCAGAGGTTTGGGTATGATGATGGTTGTGTGTCCAGCATATGCCATTAACAATGGCAGTGCAGCAATTGAGGGAAGCAGTAATTTCCTGCTCTTAATAATAAGGGAAAACTTAAGTTATCAAAAAAATCAAAGTTTAGAAATTCTTACACCATAAAAGAACTACTCAAGGAAATAAGGTTTCAACTGTTAGTCAATAAAGTGTTAAGAAATTGAAGAAACATAAGAGAACTCACACTCTCCATGGAACATCAAGGACATCATCCACAAAGCCCAGCAAAGTCATGAAACAGATGCATGCCAATGCTGCATTGTATTCAACAAGCCACTGATCAAATGAAGCGGTTAGCACTGGATCAATATGTTACATCAAATAAGTTGCATATTTAAAGATCCTGAAAGAAAAATCATAGATCAACCTAAACAAAAGAATGACTACATGTTAAAAGATTTACCACCCTAAACTTGAGAAACATTTTCCATTGAATAACAGTTTAACAGAAAAAGTAGGATGGAAGAAGTATCATGGTCAAACTTCAGATATCTGAAAATAGGGCAACAGGGCAAGCAATCTCTCCTTAAATATATCCTACTTTAGGGTAATGAGATTGCTGAAGGTCTAAATTAAGTCCAAGTATTTATTTTTAACATTATTCAACCATTGTCCACAGTTGTGCTATTTGCATTTTAGATATCCGAAATTACATATATCTAAAGCAACTTTTATCATATAATGTACACCAAGACATCTAAACAATGCTCCGTGATTATGTATGAGAATTCTTACATTGGAGTCTGCTGTGAAATTAAAATATTGAAACAGGATTGCTAAGACCAAGAACACTATCCCAACAACAATACCAAGAGACTCTGGCCTGCAGAACAAAAACTTCTATTCGTGAGAACTTGATAAATAATAGAAATTTGAGCATTTAACATACAAAATATTCGTTTGCTATCAATAAAATACTACAGATGATATATTTTACAATTGCCTTAAAAGTTTTTAACTTGGATAAACACGGGAAGGAACCTTCTTTGAACATCTCCATTTAAAAATCTGTCTACCAATCCAACAGATTGAAATCCAAATCAAATAGATACCCACATCGCCCTGAAATTCAAATCCAAGGAAAAAAATTGATTGGAATTTGATATAACTCACACTTTGACAGTGCCTTGAGGGGTATCCTTCTTGTTAATATCAAAACCAAAGAGATTCCTCCTCAAAACGTATCTAGAGGCCACGGGAATAATTTTCACAGTCAAGAAGAAACCCGCAAGACTAAGAACAGCATTGATGAGGATTGACCGTTTGAGATCATGACGGACATTGTAATGGTAAAGGAGCAAATAAAAGTACGGGGCTAAAAGGAAAAGAGAAAGATATACAATAAACCCAGTTTTGGGAGGTGAAATTGGCGGATTAGTAGTAGCTGTTTCTTGTGGCTGTTGATGGGTTTCAACACGTTCCTTAGTCGTGCTTGCGTTTGTCAACGCCGAAGCTCTCTTTCGAGTCGTCATTTTTCTATATCTTCCTTTTCTGTTTTCGGTTTATGTGTATTTGTTCTTACGAGTTTAGCGTCTTCACTCTGCCTTGTCTCGGTACCTGCCTGTGTCCGTCACAACCCAAAAAAGCACTGTTACGAAAGTATTATGTAGTTAAGCACATTCGACCTATGTTTATCGAGAAAGAAGTCAAAATCATTATCAGTTTACTCGCTTTTATTAACATTCTTATTGGTCGGGTCGGTCACGCTGGGCCTGGATACAGTCAAGACGACCCGAGGGCCGATCGGTCGATTCTTCAAAGATCAATCTCACAACTAATGACCATGTCAAGCCCAAGCCCGATCCACGCTCTTCTCAGTCCATCTGCGTGTGGCAGACTCCCATGCAAACACAAAGACCTAAACCTAATATCCATCCATATATAAGGGAAGATCCCACCGTGATAAAGGTACGCAATCATAACCTAGTTTTCTCTGTATTCAGCAGCCTTACCTTCACCAAAAACCTAACTTGATCGTCGGAGGGGCTAATCGGGAACCAACCCCCGACGTGCCTTCTTTGTTTTGCAGGGATCTCAACCACAGAAAGCAGCCAGCTCATGGATCCAAACGGTAACGTTCCGTTCTGTCAGAATCAGGCAGAACCAATCTTCTTTACCTCGAGCTTTGGCGCCATGTTGCCCCCCATTTTAGCTATTCTGATGCTCGTTTGGTCCTTCACAGTCCTGATTGCTTTGTGGATCATGCTTGGAGCCATCTCGACTGTTGAATCGACGCTCTTCCTACAGTGATCTAGCTATTAGTAGTGTTACTTTAACCTCTATTTCTTCTCTAAATTATTTAAGCATAAGAAAGGTATAGAGAAAATGAGTGGGAAGGTAATTTAAAGGAAAAAAAGTAAACAATTTGGACGCTGGATGCTCTTCTTACACTGATCTTTCTCACTCTGGATGCTTGAGATGTCTGGACGGAGAGAAACCCAACTGTTAATTTTAGCGTAATGGACAAAGAAAAAGGTTTTGATATTATGCGTATGAGATAGATGATAACAGCTGTAAGTGAAATGAACAAACCGATTTAGAAGAGCAAAGATGGCTAGATGGGATCAACTGATAGAGAGATGAATGGTCTGCTCATGGCCAGATGTTTTTCTTGCCTGATGATGTTACAGCTAAGGAATTACTTGTCCTTGAAATAATTTGACTTTTTTGTTATATTCTCGCAACAACGCTAATTTCCATATAAGCTTACAACCATTAAACCTTTTCTTATATATAATTAGATGATTACTAGCAGGTGTTCACTGCGCATGCGCAGAGATTTAGAAATGTATAACGCCCAGTTAATTTTGGAAAATAAAGAGTACGTATGTATAGGTATTGTTATGAATGATTAAAATGTGTGAATAAATATTGTTAAAGTTAGAATTCGATGGGAAAATTTTGAAATGTATAAAGTAAAATTCGTTATAATATTTTAATAAAGAATATAATAATTGCCAAATTTAATATGAATTAAAATAAAAACAAAAAGGTTTTGTCATTTTACAGAATTTCCAAGAAGTAAACTTGCAGCTACTTAATTTATCTCCCTTTGTCTATGTGTTAAACACCTCTATACTCAGGCTTTCAACTACCCCTTTAATTTATGAAGTGAAAATATTGCGAAAAAAGTTTATGATAATCTGGGCTTTTTGTTGCGGTCATCAATAAAAACATCTGAGCTTGGCGTCAATTCTGGTTCATTTTCTGCAAATATTTTTTTAAGACACTATCTAATTCTTGAAGAAGAAACAAGAATGTCTTCTAAAAATATAAACTACCAAAGTATTTTTTTAAAGTGAAGATCACCTTCTTAAAAAAATATAAAGAAATATAATAATTTATTAAACACGTAAAAATAATATTTGAAATAAATTTATTGCACTTAGATAATAACTTTTTTATATTTACATTATAATTAATTGTTATAATAAAATTATAAAATTTAAATTAAATTCTCTTATTTGTAGGGAATAATTATGACAACATTATCATTGCTACATATTTTTAATAAGGATATGTTGGTTCGTATTTTATATCTTTTATTTAATATAAATATTTTTGTATAATTTATAGGTAATTTCATCTTACACTTTACTATAAATGATTATGCTATAATTTATAATTTATGAATGTTAAAAAATACAACTACAACTTTTTCAAATTCTCTTAAAATAAATATATAAAAATTTCAAAAATATATTAAACGACCGGGTCAACTAAGATTCAATGGGTTTGGCCCGCCCACGAGCCACCAACCACTCTTGGCCTGCCCGGGCCGGATCATTCCAGTCCACCTGGGTCATGGGCCAAGCTTATCTGAATTTTTTTGGCCAAGACGGGCTGGGCCATCCCCTAAACTTTATAGGCATTGTTGCAGATACGGAGAATATTCAAAAACAACAAAAAATTTCAGCAACTTCGATTCACCCACGATAGTGATTATCCGGGTGAAGGTAATTCCGCCTTTTAAGGAGAACCTGATCTTCTGTACTCCTACTAAGTGTTCTATGTTCCTTTTTGTTCTCAACCATCTAATTTATTGCACGAAATGGTTGAGATCAAAGGGGTACTAAATAGGTACAAAATAGGAGGTACGGAAAATCTGTACCCCTTTTAAGGATAACTACTTGAATCAAGAACAAAGATTTGGGGGGTACATTGGTTTTGTTATGGGAACAGTACATGAGCATTAGCATGTCTCAAGTTGCAAGGGTATACACATGATGGATATATGTGCCTGTAGTGCACTGTCGTAGATAAGTATTTTAATTCACTACTAATTCCATGCTTCAGACTTTGTGTCAGGGAAAATTAAGGAGACTAACTGTTGGCTCCAAATGGCGGAATAACTTCCTACAAATTGCAGTTGAGTATTCCCACAAATTTGATGACTTTCTGCTTCCTGTTATGATTACGTGTAAAATTTTCAATGCCATGTCAACTTGTTTTATCAATAATTGGTGTATTCCTCACCCTATTTGTGCAGGATATTAATAATGCATCACGTAACATGGATAGTAATATACTTGACATCTCTTCAGGACTCTTACATCTTACTGGCAATTCATTAGTTCCAGAGTCGATCCATAGAAACTACCTTGATGATGCCAAGGTTCTTCAGCAGGTGGACAAGAAATTCATCTCAACTGTGGCTGACAAGATACTTTCTGTTATAGATCAGGTGAATTAGCAGTGTTTTGCTTCTTGTTGACATCGATTCACTTGCCCTTGTTTCCTTTCTTAATAACAAGTCTCTTTCATCTAAAAGTAATTTATTTCATTCCTTCGGAAAATAAGGACCTCTTATGAAATCAGACATTATGATCTTGAGAATTTTTAGTGGATTAATGTTTTAAATTTACTTCACCATTGAAAATTTGTCCTAGTCAGAAGGAAGAAGTCATTACTGGCTATGCAGTACAGTTAAGTTGCAAAACCGTACACATCTCAATGACTTTATTTTTGTAGATGTAATCGATTCCATAGACATGAACATATGCACATAGAAGATAAAAGATAAAGAAGTGTTCTTAAGTTAGTTTTGGCAAAATTACTGACTTCAGTATGGAGCTTATCCTACAGCATGCTGCAGATGAAAGAATTGGATTAGAAGAACTTCGTCAAAAGGTAAACATGATTTTGTAAATTGATCTTGTAGAATGATGTATGCTACAACTCAAAGGCTAATGAATTTTTAGGTACTATCAGGTCAAGAAAAGACAATTACCTATCTGGATGCGGAAGAAGAGCTGGTAAACTTCTTTTCTAAAACGTGTGAGGTTTTGTTGTGCACTGCTGTGAACTGGTTTTATTTAAGAGTTTGTTAACTTCAACAGATACTTCCTGAAATGGGTTATCAACTACTGCATAATTAAGCTGAACAAGAAAGAGGTTGGGGTTGGATTTGCAATACTGAATCTCAAAGTGCTGCAACCTGTTGTTTTTATAAGGCTGAAGCATAATACGTAAATAAAAGAGAAGAGAAAGTAAAGGTTTTGGCGTAGAGCACCATTATAACACCATATTATTATTGATAGCAACAAGCTCATTATATAGAGCTGAAATATTGTAACAGAAAATCTTAGATATTTGCTAAAGATCACAATAATATCTCCAAGTTTATTCCTAAAATCAAGCACTAAATATTATAATCAAATTTACTTAAGATCTGATTAATTTGATCTGCAACCTAAGGTATTTTCCAACACAACCTTCACAAAGTAATCTCTTTCTCCATTAGTCATTTCGCGCTTATCTGCACCAACATTAACATCTGCTTTCATACTGCGGAGTTGTTATAAAACTCTTTCAGTAGTTTGAGATAGACTGGAATGAACTGGAATAATGTGCATGTGTCCATTTACTGGGAGGTACGTCAAATAGTAATCTTTGTTCTCTGCATCACCATATGTGATTTGACCACTGTTTTGTCAATAAGTTATTATCTTGCTTGATATTAAGATTTTACTAATGTAATCACTCCACAGGAATCTGAGTATGCTTTCTTTATGTTTGAATATAAAAAATGAATAGTCTATTTTGCATTTTCACTTTTACATAAAATGATCATTCCTGTTTCTTGTTACCCTTTTGTAAGGAGTTTGTTTACATGCAGGTTCCCTGCATTTTAGGAGTCAATTTATCAGACTGAGACCTTGTGGAATTTCTTCGCCAGGTAAGATGGAATCTTCACCCTCATCACACCGTCCGGTCCCACGTCGATATGGGTGGTTTCTATTTCCTCCCCTCTTTTTGTCCCCTTTCTCCTTTTTAAGTGTTTTGAGTTTCTAATTCTGATCCTATTGCAATCTTTAGCTTGCCGATACAGATGGTTCTTCGAGTCGTCAATTTTAAATTGTTCTGGACACTAGAACTTGTGTTGATGAAATTGTCCTTGTTTTCTTTCGATCTTCTGCTAGGTGCCATCATGTTTTGAGACGCTTTGCTACCGTCAAAATGTGCACTCATTGTTGAAGAGCTTAGGCAGATCTCACTTTGATTTCAAGTAAATAGTAGCTTGAAAATTTTATTATCCATGAGAAGCATACTTGTCAATTTTTAAGAGAGATACACATGCTTCGAATAACTGAACAAGCCTTTTTATGCAGGGTGGTCATGGGCGACCGACATCTATCCTGCTCGTCGACTTGGAGGCATTACACGGACAAATAGCCAAGCTTGGGTGTTAGATAACGACTCAAGTAAGTGGTGCCATGAGTTACGCAGACAGGAGCTCAATCTAGAACGAGCCACAAAGCGTTTCAATGCTGCTAGAAGTTAAAAGTATCGGCATGATTAATCATTCTCTAGACTTGACCCACAGAGACATTTGTAATTCATTGTTAGCAATCTGTTGTATAGCTCACTTGTAATAATTGAATACTACCTCACTTGTATTTTGTGTATAATACCGCAACTTATTTGAAGGTAATGGATAATATATAAAAGTTTCACTTTTTTCAAATTAACATATATTCACAAGATTTTCTCTTCCATGAAAAGCACCAGCTTTATCTTTAAACGCTGTCTGGTTCCTGTGCTTTCACGATTCTCCTTTGCAAGAATGAAAATAGAAGAGCGTTCCACAAAATTGAACTGATAAGCTACCATCACACCTAAAACCATTTCTTCTTGTCCTTATGATAGTTGTCGTACTCCTATACTATGTTGCTAATTTTGGAATTTCATAAAGGCTCCTTTTTTTTTTCCCTCCCCTTTAGCAGGAATTGCATGGAGGAGCACATGATTCTACCAGTTCCACCATTGACACGCCATTAAACTTAATGGTGGAATTGGTGGGATCATGGAGACGTCCTTTTCTAGATATATAGAGCAAATATGGACTGTGTGTAAGCATATCGGTGACATTCCTTATTTTCACAAGTACAAAGATCCTGATTGAAGTCCTTTTTGTGGATACATCAAAATGAACGATGAGATAAAAGGCCAATAAGCACAAACCAACCAAAAAGGTTACGAGATTTCCAACTCAGAATCGTAATGAAGCCATAGTAAATACTGATATGCCAGGAATGGTAAAGTAGTGGTACAGCTGAACAACAATTAGAACAAGTTACCTCTTTTCTCCTTTTCATTAGCTTAACAACCTTTATACTGCAAAGCCCATGAATACTCTGTAAATTTGTGAATTAAATTAGGATCACCAGATGGACTGAGCATCACCCTTGCATGCCGTAGTTTTCTGCTTCTTCATATAGATTGTAGCTTCCAGGCATCCCCATCTTTCCAGTAAGATGGTCATCTCCTGCATTGACTTTAGTAGTTATTTAGAGTTCACAGTTAAGGCCATTACGAGTTGACTCAAAGGTAGGATAGTATTATAGGAAGTAGTTAAAGTTTATAATTTCATCTTGTAGGTACTTTAGCATAGGAATACCTACTTTTATGATGCAATTTATCCATTATATTAAACTATGTTTTTTACAAACAAGATCCCTTATGTTATGCATTCACCAACATATGCCAAGAATGCTTTGTAGGAGAGCATGCTAAAAACAATAAGACAAAGGCTCAGACAAAAAGCATTAGTACTGAAGTTGTTGCAGTGAAAATTGTAATAAGATGATAATTACTCTTTTACTGGTACCTGTCAGTCATCCCTTACTAGTGTATGAGAACAGTGCTATCTTTCCAGGTTATATGATGGCTAAAGAAGGTAAATCAACAACTATCTACATAATTGGATTAGGTAACACACCCAAGAAATGTAGTTCAGAGCTTATATCCGGGCTCCGAAAGCACAGATCTTCCGGCCTTGGAGGGTTCTGCTGGGAGTGAAATATTTCTGGTTTTGTTTTCTTCTCATTCAATGAATCAACTTCTGTCTCCACTTCGGACTCTGGATTGTTGGATGGCACAACCATTTGCTTCCTTTTTGATCGAGCACGCCTGTTTTGGAACCAATTATACACATTTGTTTCAGATATTTGTCCATGCTGACTAAGTTCAGATGTTATGTCTTTGATCTTTTGCTTGCTCGGAGTTCCATTTCCTTGATCAAAAATACGCTCCAAAATCTGAAGTTGTATGGGTGTTGGAGTCCATCGCTGTCTAGCGCTAATTTTGTGCCCGGCCGTAGCCATCAGTGGATCACAGTATAGGGTACCTAGTCGGCCTCCTGAAATTTATCACAATAATGGAGGGCCAATCTTATCATCTTCAAACTAATTAACAAGGACAAAGATGATGATGAGATTTACTGAAGGAAATCGACATTCAGCATCAGAATTTGTAAGTAGATCAAAGTATCGGTGTTCTCGCAAGTCAAAAGCAGCAATTTTTTTTGGAAACAATCAACTGGGGAAACTTTCGGTAAACATGGTCAGAAAAATTAGAATTACAACAAATCTGGAGTGATTGTACATGTATCAGAGGTCTCCTTTTGACAACAGAGGGAAAGATAAAAGAGTATGACCATGAGAACAGAATAGGACCTGCAGGATCTTGCTGGGCAGAAAGGGTCTTATGCATCTCCACCAACTGTTCACATATTGTAGCGTAAATAGCAATTTGCTTCCTGAGAGTTTCCAGTTGATCATCTGTCATAACCTTAACGTATAACATTCCTCCATTGGCATTCCCATTCCCATTCCCATTTTTTCCATTAACATTGACACCAGGATTTCGACTGTCTCTGTCATGTAGATGTAGCTGTAGCTGTTGATGGTGGTCTTGGTTATTATCCCACTCCATCATGTTGTCTCAGTCATAACACAAGAGCCACTTCTCCCAGCAAAAGAAAGGAAAGCTTTAAGACGCAGGTAAAGTCATTAGTATTGCAGCTGTAGTGAGTGGGGAATTGAAAAAGAAGAAGAAAGCAGAAAGAAACAGACAAACCTGTGAAGAAAAGTTTATTGTTGTATGGTCTTGGTGTGGGACAGTGTAGTGCAGCAGACAAAACTTTTTTGCCAATAGCTAATTTTGGCACCAAATCTTGCATCATCAATCCTTTTAGATCCATCCATGGATGATGGGATTTCTAACCTTGAAATCCACCAACCATGAGATGACTCCTACTTAGCTATAGTAAATGACAAAACAATCATGGATCAAAGAAAATCCAAGCAGTTAAAGTTTTAACCAACAATGAATGCCGTGAGGTCAACACTATCTAACTCGCATAAACAAAACGCCAACTCTCATTATTATTGGGCTGGAAGTAATTCTATCTGAGCGCCCTCTACACTCCCAGATGCTATCCAAATCCCAGGAAGGAAGGTACATTTACTTCATGTAATTACCAGCCTTGTGACTTTCCACATGTTTGTCTATATTCATTTTGTTAGTACGTTACATGTAATATGTATAAATATATAAATAAAATAAAATAGTTATTGGACTTAAATTACGTTGATGTGATCACTGGTATCCATGCATTGTAAAAGAGCTTGGTGCATCCAACGACAATGGTCCATTCATTATATGCTTTCTTGCTGTTCTCAACAAGTGTGCCAACTGAAATGGTCCGTCCGATCAGCCTGGAGTCTTCTGGTTTTGGCAACAAACAAACAATTACATGGCCTGCCATGTGCAGCTCTCCACGATGTGGCAAGGGGAATTTGGTTCAATCCGTAAGGAAATTTGTGCTGTTACAAAATCCTTTATTTTCGGTCAACACAAAACTAATTACTAAACCAACTTCCTACACCAGAGTTGGAAAATTGTTAAAAGAGTTTTACACAAGGTTTTTAAATTGTAAATTTACATATTGTATTAAGAATTATATTAATTAAGAAATATGAATACAATTGTAATACAGTCCATAATTTAAAATACTCATTATCTTTATTTATTGTCTTGGAGCTAATGAAGTTCATTTCATTGTCGATTATACAAGTCTGTGGTCTTAAGGGCAAGGAATACTGAATATGAGTCCAGATCTTCTGTCCAGTTTTACTTTATCTTATTCTGTCTCATGAAATCTCAGCCATTTATTTTGTAGGCCCCACGCGAGTTCCATGCGGGACCTACATAAATAAATGGCTGAGATTTATTGGACACAATAAAACACCATAATATTAGACAGGAGATTTGGACATAATATAGCCTGTAGAAGTGCACGTCGAAAATAAATCATTTTGAGTTGGTAGTATTATAGTAGAACTTAGAAGCTTACGAACCAATTAAGGCACTAATTGAGGCAGTTGGTGTAAAGATAAGGTAGTTGTTATGAATAAAAAATATAGTGGAATATGGGACCAACCTCCCTACCTGCCACAAATAGTGTTTCTGGTGTGAGGTTGCACTCCAATCCAAGACAGTTTATTGGCCTAACGTAGCTTTTACATATGGAGTGAAGATATAAAAGCTTTCTTGGATTCTTTTTATCATAGTCGCTCCTTTCGAGGATCTTTGTTAGATCCTTACTTGACCAAGACAATGCGGCTTACCTAACACGATTTAGCAATGTAACATGTAGTATCAACCTTATTGAGTGTCTCGGATTATCCATTAAAGGGAAAAAAATGAAGTAAATGCGGAATAACTGATTTCGATTTTATCAGAAGTTTGGAGGAGTTTTTCGATGTCATAACGAGCTCGATTCACCGAGACCTTCACGAGAACTTCTCATTGGCATAAGGTTAACGTCTTTCTCCTGTTTTCTTAAAATGTAAACTCTCTTAACGAGTTAAAAAATTCGGAAGCTTACGAATGATATGAGCAATTGTAGGAGATTTTAACCTATTTATATAATTTTCATATCGGGCTTCCTTATCATATGCCCGATATGAATCTGGTCCACATTAGTCGGGATCCATTTTCCTCCTGAATTTTGACCCATTGACTTAGATCATTCATTGAATCACTTTATTATCTTTGTCCGAATCAAATTATGTAATTTAACAGATAAGTTATTGAAAATCAATTTTTGAAAAATGTCTAACATTCTCCCCCCTTGGATAATAATTAATTGCAATATTGACTCAAGTTTAAAAAAATTTAAAAATTATGTTAAATCACGCTACTGTATTGGTACCAAGTTTAAAAATTAAAACATTTGATCCAAAAATAATGAAGGTCCAACGTTCTTTCCTACAAGGCTTTCGATACTGAAAAATACATCAAACACATGTGTCATGTGTGACACATGTAACATAAATGAAAAAATGGAGTGACAAACTAGGATAATACATGTATGATCTAATATATATCATCTTTTGTTTATAGGTTTCGATTTTTCTATACTTTATGCTAAACTACACCAGAGAAATCTTGTATAATACTAAACAATATTAGAGAAAACCTTTATATTCTCTAACTGAATGTCAAATTGTATTAGAGAACCTTTACAGGATTGAATATTTGTATCCCTTATGTTATGTTAAAACTCATAGATATCTTATTAAACTGTATGTGTCTCAATGACATAAGCTTAGTCAATCTGTATATATACCCAATGACCTTTAAAATGTTTCACATGTATTATGACGTTACACAGTAACAGGTATTACTAAGGATAAAAAGATGATCATCTTTATTAATGAATCACTATACTGCCATAATACATCAAAATATATAATCTTACAAGGAGCAAACATAACGATCCCTAAATAATAGTGTAAAAGGACTTCAAAACACCCATACTGTATACTTATCTTTCAAACACAAGTGGGCGAAGTCTTTTAGTTAAAAGATTGGCTAATATCTTCTCAGTCCTGATCTGATTCACTTCAACGCCACCTTTTTGAATCAACTCCTTAACAATCAAGTATTTGACCTCCAAATGCTTAGACCCTGTGATATTATTATTGTTGTTGGTAAACAACATAACAACAAGATTATCACAGTACAACCGAATGAATCTAGCCACTGAATCTCCTACAGACAACTTAGAAATCAAGTTTTTGAGCCAAACCATTTATGAAGCAGCCCTATAGCATGCATGGTAGAGGAAGTTACTATTGTCTGCTTGACACTCTTCTACAATACTGCACCATCTGCTATCATAAAAAATTAACTTGAAGTGGACTTCGATCATCTAGATATATAGTAAAATCAGAATTCACATATCCCACGAGGCTTAGATCATTGATCCTTCTTTATGTCAACATATAAATCTTTGGTATCCTTAAGTTATCTCAACACTCATTTAACTGCATTCTAGTGGTCTATACTTGAGTTAGCCAGATATTAACCCAACAGTCCAACAACAAATTTAATGTCCTACCTAGTGCACACCTGGGCATACATCAAGCTACCAATTGCACTAGAGTATGAATCACTCCTCATAACCTCTCTCTCAACTTCATTCTTTGGACACTGTGTTAAAAAAATATCTCACCATCTGAGATAGGTGCTACAATAGGTTTATAATCATCCATATTAAAACTTTGTAACACTCACTCAATGTATACACTTTGTGACAGGCCTAATGAGTGTTGAGATCTGTCCCAGACAAAAGATACTTTACCAATGTCCTTCATGTCAAAATTCATGGCCAAAGTTGCTTAACTTCATGCAATATGGTCAAGTCATTTATTGTGAACAATATATCATTCACATACAATAGTAGGAAGATGACTTTGTTCCCCCTGATCTTGTAGTACAAGCATCTTTCAACTTTATTTTTCACAAAGATGAAAGAGGATAGAATCTCATCAAACTTCAGGTACCACTATCTAGAAGCCTATTTCAGATCGTATATTGATTTGGTCAATTTGTAAACTTTGTTAGTTGCTCATTGATCCTAAAATCCTTCGGGTTGCTCCAAATGGATCTCTTCATAAAGGTTACCATTTAGGAAAGCAGATATTTCATTTGATGTAGCTTCATGTCATAATGATCTATTATTTTCATAATCACTCTAAATGCATCCTTCGAGGATAAGGGAGAGAAGGTAATATTAAAGTCAACCCTCTAGCAACAATCGAGCCTTAAATTACTCAACTTTACCCTGAGTGCCTTTCTTGGTCTTAAATAGCCATTTGCAATTGACGGATCTACAATGTTGACTAAAATCAACAAGCTCTCATACTTTATTGTGTTACATAGATCGTGGTCCAGAAATAGGTTCTGTAAAAGTAACTGGATTTACAATATGTCCTATATCAAAGTCTTGTTCACCTAAATAGACTATGAAATAGGTGAAATAGAAGGGTGTTCCTCTCTAGTGGATCTAGGTAAACCTCTACTTATATAGGTATAGGTTATTGTTCCTACACAGGCATGATATTCAGACTTTGATCCACTGAAACTGACTATATGAGCAGTAGATACGAAATAATTGTAGTATCCATTCGGCTATCATCTAAAGGGTGAGATGGCCTACCCCCATCATGTACATCATATTCCAGAAACTTAGTCGTTTGTGATTCTACTATTTTGATCCCTCCTTTTCTACAGTAAAATCTGTAGCATTTAAAGTAGTCGAGATAACCTACTAGATAGCAACTAGTAGAACGAGGTTGCAATTTACTTTCATAAGAATTAGATAATAGTACCTTCGCAGGGTAGCCCTGCATACGAATGTGTGAAAGGCTTGGTTTCCTACCAACCCGGAGTTCAAAAGGACTCTTAGGCACTGACTTGCTTGAGACTCTATTTAATATATACAATGTTGTCTTAATGACTTAACTCCAAAGGTAATCGGGTAGATTAGTCCTACTCTGCATCGACTTCATCATGCCCTTTAGGGTGCAATTATGCCTTTCGGCCACAACATTTTGCTCAAGACTACCCAACATAGTGAATTGAGTCACTATTCCAATCGATTCTAAATACCTGGCAAACTAATCTTTTTCTTTTCTTGCAACACCAAGTCTGCCATATACTCTCCTCCCTAATTAGATCTGACAATCTTGATTGATTTTTTCAATTAATTCTCAACCTCAATCTTAAAGATCTTGAATTTATTAACTTTGGACTTTTCCTTAAGTAAGAACATGTAATCGTAACGGGAATAATAATTTATAAATGTCAAAAAATATAGAATTGCATAACATAAATGTATAGGGTCCACTTATGTCCGTATGCATGAGGCCTAACATGCCAGAAGCATGAGTTTACCTCTTTTTCTTTATCTTGGTCAACTTACCTCTGCAATAGTCAATACAAGTTTCCAGATCACCAAAATCTAGAGTTGGGAGAATGTTTTCCTTTATCAATTTCTGAACCCTTTCTCTGGAAATGTGGCCCAAGCATCCACGCCATAACATGTATGACGTTTCCTTTATCAGAGGTCTCTTACGAGTCACAGGTTCATCAATATAATAAGAAGCATACATTTCATTAAAGGTAAGACACATTCTATATAAATCGTAAGACAAGAAGGCAGCTTCGATATGCTTTGCATTGATAGATATATTTACAACTAAAGTATCAATTACAAAACAACAACCCTCTTTATGCAAAACTGACACAAAAATCAGATTTTGTCTAAAAGAAAATATATAAAATGTGTCCCGTAAAACAAGTACAAGCCTTATATTGAGGTTTAAACTTACATCCCTCACATACAAAACATCTACTTCTTCATTATTATCGAGCATTAGCTTCTCCTCTCCTTTAGTCGGCCTTTTCGTGCATTTGACCCCTGCATTGTGGAAGCACCATGATTAGATGCTCCATTATCTAGCCACTAAGAACTTGATGTAGCTATAGCTAAATTGGATTCATGAATCATATAGGTCAAAGAGTTACTTGACAGTGTTAAGTCAAAACTGACTTTACGTATTGATTAAGTTTTGATGATAAACAAAGAGAAAGTGAAAATGAAAAGTAG
>JANITX010000210.1:41423941-41437993 GCA_027564395.1 Erythroxylum ulei | reverse complement strand
ATCGAAAAGATTACCACAATTCAACCCCCCCTTCTTGTGTATTGTAATTGCTTTATTAACTTGTGATTCACTTCAGACAGCTCTTATTTAACTTTCGAGACTTTGTACTTCTAGTATTCAGATTTCCTATGTCCCTTCTTCTTACAGAAGAAGCACCTCATATTCTTTAAGTCTTGTGGACCCTTTGCAATGCTAGATTAACCAGTCTTAATATGTGGAGAGGGTTTAGATTTCTTACCCTTAAACTTTTAGGGCTTAGCCTTCCTTTTACCTTTGGTCGTATACAAGGCTGTATAAGGAGTGCTCTTCAACTTCTCCTCTGCTATAACACATCAGAAAATTAAGGCATTGATATTCCAAGCCTCATCCTGGGAAATGTATGAAGTGACCAGTATTCAAACTCTTGCAAGAGAGTATTAAGTGCCTGGTGCACTATCAATGTATCAAGAATGAGAATATCCAATGCCTTCAGCTTACTCTGAAGGTAGACTATCCTTATAACGTATATCTTTACACCTCTTTCTCCAGTATACCTCATGGAGAATAGATCCTTAATCAAAATGCTTAACTCAGCATTAGTCGAGACCTTGTTTCTTTGAGAAACATTGTCTATAAATTCCTTCACTATAGTGGTGTCCAACAGTCTACTCAGTAGATGATCTAACCTCTTAATGGTCAATAGAACATCCTGTTTGATCGCGCCCAGATTGCAAAGGTCGCCTTATTAGCTTCTGAGTTGATGTATGTAGGTGGAGAGGGTCTCTCTGTTAGCATAGCCATGTTAATGTTTGCCATCTCCAAGGTAAACTCTACATTCTTCTTTCACTTCTTGAAATTGAAGCCGGTCAAGGTTTCAATGGTGACAATATTGTTATTGACAGAAAATGTGACTACAAAAGACAATGAAAAAATCAACATAAATGTAGGATAACAATAATACTCAGAGCATTAAAATAGTATCTATACCAAGAATCTGATCACACATATTATGAAACATCTTTGGGCTAAATGCATAATATATCCAATTAGACCTCCATATAAAAGCGATCAAAGTACAATCCATCAACTTCATGACACCACTACCTTTAGGCAAATATATCATTTAAGTAACGACTTTCCTTCATCTAATGCTTTTGTGCACATCTCAAAATTCTATGTAAGGCCAACACCTTACAGACCAACTAACATAAGACCCGAGACATCCCCCAATATGCATGCAGAATAATTCAAAATACTGACTCGAAAGGTCACTTTGATGACTACATTCTCATTAGATCCTGAAAGGTCCACAAACACAAGGAATACACCTTTATGTTATCCTCACACTCTATATGTGCATACAGTATGTGAAAATGTAACATCAATAAATGCAAACAACCGAATGCACAGTCAAATTTTCATATAATTGTGTTGAAAACATTCTTTAAAAACTTTATTTGAGACTTTGGTAACAAAAATTCTCATCAGAGCGATTATCGTACGTCACAGAACATTGAACTAACCACCTAAAACACAAGAACCTCATGTATCTCACTTATGGTAAGTTTGTTACATGAAAATTCACTCTAAAGCAGCTTTAGAATGTCTAAACTTCTTTTCTAGAGTGAAACTACCAATGTAATTAATCCAGAAAAATTTAAAAATCACTTTGAAAATTACTCCGACCTGAAAATTGACCCAAAAGGACCCAGGGTAACCTTATGGAAATTTCGAAAATTTTCCTTTTCTCTTTTAGTGTTGATGTCAGCAGTCACTGTAACACTGATGTCAGCATGTTACTGTGTACTGACATAAGGGGTGTGTGTGGGCCTGTGGCGCGTGTGCTGCACATGCGCACACCTAACACGCCTCCAGGTGTGTTAAGTGAGTGTGTTGTACTCGCCCCTCGCTCACTGATGTGCTAAGACATCGTTGGCTGTGTGGCTCATGTGCCCACATGCGTAGACGCACTGATCCTGTATGACACGTGTATTACATGTGCCAGCTATGCATCCGCACCCACGCTTGCTATGTGTAGGGACAACTGGATGGCTCGTGCGTTGCACATGCCAATCCCATCACCATCGGATGGAAAACATGTCCGTTGTGGCGTGTATATCACATTCGTCCTTCATCTGCATCGCCATGCTTTGCCTATCTGACAGGAGCGTGCAATTTACTCACTGACCAAACTGTCTCAATGGAGGTACTATTCATGAGTTAGACGCATGTACCACACTCGCTCGACGTTCACCGTCAGCAGCGATTTCCGGGGAGTTTCAAGCATGTTTTTCACTCTCTATAGCTCGTTTTTGACTCGTTTCTCAATGCTACAAATGTGTAGCTCACTTTCACGCATCCATACGCTTGAAAAATCAAAAAACGGATCAAAAGACCTTCAAAAACCCTTATGGATAAAAACAAAAAAAAACTTCGTTTTTAGCCACCCAATCACGTAACTACTTTGATATCACATATAAAACGTAGCATGAACCTTATTACGTGTCCCGAATTGTTCGTGAAAGGGAAATAAACGAAGTTAATACGAAATACGGAATACCTAATTTCAGTTCTATCAGAAGTTTAGAGGTCCTTTCCAAAGTCGTAACGAGCCTGAATTCACTAGGACCTTTACGAGAACTTCTCCCCGACACGTTGTTAATGTCTTTCTATAATTTTCTCAAAACGTAAGCTCTCTTAATGGTTTAGAAAATTTGGAAGCTTACGAATGATATGAGCAACTGTAGAAGATCTTAACCTATTTATATAGTTTCCATATCGGCCTTTCCCATCACAAGCTCGATATGGATTCGGTCCATACTGATCGAGATTCCTCTTTTTCCTGGACTTCGATCCATTGACGTAAATCATTTATTGGGTCACTTTATTATCTTTATTTAGATCAAATTTTATAACTTAACCGATAAGTTATTGAAAATTAATAAAATGCAATTAATTGTTTTCGAAATTTATGAAAAATGTCTAACAAGCAAACCCCTAAGTATACTTTTAGATGTTGATTTTATGGTTAAGAAATGAATTTGACCTTTTGTTCTTTCCAAAACATTCTAAAACCTTAGTGGGAAATCTTGTATTGACGGTCCTTTACATATTTTGTTCCGCCACTTTTGGCTCAACCGAATTGTCTGAAAATAAGCGTTGTTATACTCTTCATTTCATCCACACAATGATTAAAACATCTACTCTTAAACTGTTGGGGTGATCCCATTTCTCTTTTTCGTTCTATTTTCCTTTTGGAAGTGAAAATGGAAGCTAATTAGCAACTAATTCCGTCGAGATTTGTGGTGATACTTTTCCATTGAAACAAATGAAATGGTCAAAGTAGCGAGTCTAAGTTCCAAGACAAGTACATGAATTCCATGTGAGAAGAAGCTGTCAAGTCATCGTAACGCACCAACCCGGTACCATGATTTCCAACCTAACAACACACTTGAACCAAACAAAGACTCCATAGACAAAAAAGGTGTGGCTCCAAAATGATATTTTGACACCACAACCCAAAGAGCAACCACAAAAAGCCCACATGGAACCATGAATGCTTGAAAATTCTGTTCAAGAGTACAATCTCTCCAGGCCATATAAAAGAGCGTGCAGATTTTGGTCAGCAATCGGAGAAACAGGCCTGTAGGTCATCTGCTATACATGGCAACCGGATCTCGTCATGGAGCCACAAAATTGCAGTAAATGATTCAGAACGTGTTGTAACATTGATCTTTGGTATTTCGACCCTTTCTGTGAACTAAAAATTTCACAAATTTTCTCAATGAAGATAAGACAAGTTCCTCAAAAATTTACCCATTAATACAGACGATCAACTCATCTACAGATGACGGGATAAGAACGTTCTTCTATATCAATCAACCACAAACAAGACATATTTACTTACTCCACACTTACCTAAACCTCGCAAACATGATTGCCCATGCAAATGACTTATATATGTTACCTCTGTCTGTACCATGTTGTATCACAGTCTTCACTCTCTCCTGATATTTATCCAGACAACATCATTGGAGCATTTCCTTTACTGTTTCCTTGATAATATCTCCCATGATCAGGCATTCGATCTCTTTCCCATAAGCATTAGCCTCATCGTCCATCAAAGTGGACCATGGAGAGGATTCTAAATTCCTAGCCTCCAAACTGTCAAGTGAGTAGTAAGACTTGTCGTTTGAAGGGTATATATACTCACATATGATCTCCCATGTACGATCAAGCAACTTCTTTCCACGTAAAGGTGGCAGCATGGACATACCTAGAATCTTCCTTCTAAATCTAGACATGGTTATAGGAGGTCCGAGTACAGTTGGCAGTGTTTCATTCAACAAATCGAATAGCATTTTGTGGTCTACTTTTTCACTTTTGTCCAACGTAAATTCCCTGTCCTTGGCCTGTTTCCTATATGATTCTTTCACTTCTTCAAACACTGAGTTGCTAATAGGCTTTCCAGATGGGTCCCATTTGGATAAACATTGATCGTATGACCCATCATATAAACCAGAAGTTACGAATAAATCTCTTATGTAAGCTTCTGCTTTGTTATCCAAATCAACCATCAATTCCACAGGCTCATGTGCTGTTGTTGCGTCCTCAAGTCCATCTGATTCAAGTTGATTTAGTTGCCTACGCAGCTCTTCAAAAACAATAAACAGAAAAACTATTAGCAGTTTGTGATAGATCTACTGAGTTGCACACAGTACGTCTGCAGGATCAGAAAAACTTCATTTTATCAGTTGGTGTGGGCATTAACTAGCAGCAGACGACCACCAGTATGGTAGGGACAAATCCTCAAAAAGAGTATACTAAACCATCCTCTCTTAAGAGTCTTGAAACATAAAGCCACTAGGAGATATTGGACCAAAGAGACATCCAATGGAAACAATTCAAATTGTACATGGAATCATTAAGCAAATTCAAGCATAATGCATAGAACTTGGAAATAGAAACTCTGTACTGAAGCAAGAAAGATATGTTTCTAACCATTTAGATTACAACTGATCTCCCTGAAAACCTGAGGCAAAGAACCATCTTCTCTAAGATCAGGAGTTGATGCTGGGCTGATGTCATCTGCTGGCCTCCAAAACTCTTCTTGAGGACTGTTGCACACTGATGCAGGACTTGGAGGTACCTCAGTTGGGTTCTCCTAAGATGCAAGACAAATAAACAGAGGGATTTCCTAATGAAAATCTGTATGTTGATGATTAATATTTTAAAAAAGAATTTAGTAGTACCATAATGGCCTTGTGCCCCAAGTTCCTAGTAACTGTCGGTCCACTCATTATATCTTTCACGATATCCTGCTCAAAATCATGGGACTCTACTATTGATTCCATTTTCTTGCCAAATAGCCTACCCCTAAGACTCAGGTTGTATTTGAAATTTGAGACTTTTTCTTTGATATTGAATTTTTCCTTCTTCAAGTTTTTCATATCAAAAGTCACATTGTCAAGGGACTCATGCTTCCTCCTAATGTGGGCACCAGTTAGAACGTGGCGATCCTCGAGAAGAAGCTTCCCAAATGATGTTCCTGACACAGGGGCCGACAAAGACCTTATCAAGTTTCTAGGGGACAAGTCTCTATGAAGCAATGAATCGCCATCTTCATGCCTAAAAGATCTGGTTTGAATTTCCTGCTCATCTTCCTTAATTTCCCAGTAAGCCTGTTCATTCCGATTTTTCGAGACGTCTACAACTTGTTTTAGCCTATGCAACTCATTATCTACAGGAAACAATCTGGAACTGCTACTGCTGATTACTGGAGCATCAAGATGTGCTTCTCTCTTCAGAACATTCCTTAATCTTTCTGACAAGAATCTTCTTGTATCCCTGTTTATGAACTCTGGAGAATTGCATGCATTGAACTGAATTTCACTTCTACATGATCGTGTTGATTCTGAGCGAAGCAAATTCATTCCATGCTCATGGCTAGCACTTTCTCTGACTTGTTTTGCTATGTGTTGAGCAATTTGTTTTGGATCTGATGGTCTTTCTCTAAAAGGAGTCTCAATTCCGCTTCCTCTGACTACAGAACCTCTTTTAAGAGTTTTTCCCTGTAATTCCAATCTCAGCTGTTCTTTCACCTCCTCAAGGAACTCTTCCATACTAACTCTATCCTCCAAATCTCCAGAGGAATTAGTCCAGGACCCTTCATAGTCATAAATTCTGTAAGGACCAGGTTTCAAGATCACTATTCTTGTGGGAGCTGAAGAGGAGTCCAATCTCTGATCGTAATTCAAGGAGTGCATCCTTGAAGAAGAAAGTTCCTTCTGTTCAGATGGGAATAGTTTCCTTTTATGCTTATGATGTAAGTCAAACTTTTCGAGTGAGTTTGCTTTTGTCTCAAAACCTTTGTGTTCTAAGGACTTCTGCTTAACTGGTTGGCCAGAATACGAACAATTTACAACTTTCAGCTTGTTGATATTCCGTTGAACGGGAAAATGGTCAGAAATGCTCCTGATTTCAACAAACTTGGAGCATTCCTTAAACCTGGAAGCTTGCCATGCTTCAAACTCTTTCTTAAACTTTTTGAGTTCCTCTTCTTGTGGATGTTCCCGAGGCCTTGGCTTTCCAAGCATCTGGCTGTCGTTCCATCTATCAGCACCTCTGGTTTCAGCAGTGTAAAGGTCAAAGTTCATCTTCCTGGAAGACTTGGACTTGGAAGGGAAATTTTTGGATAACAACACTTCATTCTTATCCTTTTTTGAGATATTGGATTTTGTCCTCTCACTCTTTTTATCAGGTGGCTTTATTACTGATTTTGTGTCCAGTGGCAGCATGTCCACACCCATCAATCGAGCCACAATACTTGGTGCATTTTTTCTGGTGTTACGTTGTTTGGAAATTTCCTCATTGATCAACTTCTTCATTGAGAGTTCAATTGGATAGGAGTCCCTTTCAGAGCATTCTTCTTCAACTTGAGAGGAATACTGAAAATTTTGCATCAAGACATATATAAGTGCATATAATAGAAAGATAAAGAGAAAATTACTACAAGAATATCAAGTATTATATAATTATAGTATGATGCTGTACAATTTAAGAACCTTTGTTAGAATCAAACATTTGTGACATTAAGAAGTAGAAAGATGCATGATAGTTGCCTCAGGATCAAAGAATTCAGCCATTTTAGAAAACTCAGATGATTTAAACCTCAAGATTGCCTATTAAGAAACAAATTCTGTTGCCAGGATTCTTAAATATTAGGCATGAAACTATGTCAACCTCACAAACCTAGAACATAGTCTAAAAGGATTAAAAGCAACGTCTGATAGAGACTACAAGTATTACCAGAGAATTTCCTGCATCTAAACAATGCTGAGAAGTTTCAACTTGTAGTTCCATGCTATTTCTTGGAGCTTCCAATCCTGCAGAGCATATAATCAACTGCATCAATCTTCAGTCAAACAAGGAAAGGAACTAGCAAACTATTGTATCATGTGTAGTTATCACTAATAATGCCATAATTTCATAATTTTGGAGAGCATAAATCTTCACCTCATATTGGACCATATTGCTTAACCTTTAAAACATGACAATCCAAAGGAAGATAGGCCCTCAAAGACCATTGAACGACTTTCAGAAGAACATATAATGAAAAAAAAAAATTTTCTTGCAAATTAGTGAGAGCCATTGAGTGTGATATTCATACTTGATTACAAGAAAAGTTGTTTGCTATATTCACAAGGGATAAAGAAACACCATATGAGATTCTCTGATCAACTCAAGGCGTAGATTGATGGCCATATCCAAGACAACTAATGGCATTAATTAATCTTTCAGGTTTATTTATCTATGCGATTATCCAACTCTTAAAGAACTATTGTTAGTCAGTATAATGTGAAAGTATCAGCCATTGCGTGCAATTAAGACCAAAAAGTTGGACAGTGAAGGGAAGTACATGTTTCAGTTGAATACAGTTTGAAAAACCAGATTGTGATTACCATCAACATGTCGCTTATGTGGAAGAATCTTTCTGGCCATGGTGCTTTGGTTAAGGTTAAAAAGCTGAAATAATCCTCCCATGCAGCAAGTTATCTACCAGAGTTCTGTCATTTGCTTGTATGCATCTGCCTTACCCCATTAAGAAGCTAATAAATTTTCACCTAGTTCATAGCTGCATCAGCAAGAAAGAATAATGGAAACGAGCCACGATTTTTTAACATGTATGAGAGAACCCAAATTCAAAAAAATAAACAATTAAAAAAAGCCTCTCTACGTTTTCCATGCTGGTATTTGTATTTCAGGCAGGCTGAACCAAAACTAAGAGAGAAGAAAAAATCTCTTCGAGCATCAGAACAATAAAATTTAAGAAGATATCATGAATTGGGCTAAATCCTGATCAAACATTTACATAGATGCATGATCTACTAAAGTCAGACAACATTCATCTAGCATTTAATTTGAAGAAGTAGCTAAAAAATTTAAATATAAAAAAATGAAAATCAACAGAGAAGAAGAAGAAGAAACAGGTGATACTTAGCATCCACTACTTGAAAAGATATTAACTTTATCAAATTACGTTAAGGACTCACATACGAATATGGCAAACAATTGTGTTTATCACAGCTTTGACGACTTGAGTAGGAAAAATAAGAGATTATCAGAAATTCCTTTCTTGGAAGTTTGAAAAAGGATGGAACTTGGAGGCTAACTGAGCATGAGGCAACTTAATGGCTCTGGATACAAACGGTTTTCAATAATAATTCGACGCCTCAAAAGGCAATCGAAATAAGGCCATAAAATCTGAAACTTTCACTTCCTTCTCTTTTTCCCACGAAAATCTTCAATAATGTGACAAGAAAATGCACAATGATCAAAACGACAGCTTAATTTCAAAACGTACCGTAGGTGAGAAATCACGTGTAGTAGGCAAAATGAACACACTGCTTGTCTACGAGGCCTGAGAATCTCTGAACGAAAAGAAAAAAAATGAACTAAGCTAAGCTTAGCCACAAGTTTTTCAACTGAAAGTAGAAATGAAAGAAGCAGAGAGAGATATACAGTGAGAAGGAGAAGCAGAGGAACTGTTGAGACAGAATTGGAAGAAAAAGCAGAAACTAAAAAGCTTGGTATTTGTACAACTTAGAGCCGAAAAGATGATAATGATGTAATAAAAATTTGATCTTTACAATCATGATACAGCGAAACACCATACGCTTTTAGTAGAGAACTGAGAGAGTCTCTGCTTGTTAAGGAGCCACCAGAAACCGAATCCTCTATTTCCATCCGACCATTCTTCTTTTCACTTTATTTTATTATTGTGCAATTATACTGAAGTTTCTTTTCTACTATTACATTTCTGGGCACCGAGCTTTTACAGCGGAATCATTAGACAGATGATGCTGTAACCTGTGGCTTGGACTAGGTTGCCCTAATCTCCCAACTAATAGGACTGTCTAAATTTACAGGAGTTCATTGCTTTAAAACCAATAATTCAGCATCTAGATTACATATATGTGTTAACTTGAGAAAAGGGTTTTCCCTTAATGGATCCAACTTTCCAAAAGCAAAAAAATGGCAAGGAAAATTCACAGGCTTAAGTAGATTCAGAGAAAGAAACGAGACAACTTCAGCGTGTCGCTGCAGGAGAATTGAGTTGTGAATATTAAAACCAAAGAAAGAGATGGTATAACCAACAGCTCATGGACAGCGGCTTATAGGCACGACCACTCCATTTGGCGCCACAATACACGGAGAATAACTGTGCAAGGAATGTGCTGTTTCGTTTCTTTACAAAGCAGCACAATTGGGTTGGACACGTTGCTTCTGGGCAGAATGTGTGAGTCAGTCATGATTAACGTGAGCTTTGACCAACACTACCCACGATATTATTATTAACAGAGCCAGAAAGAATTGTTTCCAAGGAGCAAAAAAAAGATAATTCCTTCCCATTCACTTATTGCGTATTCTTACAAGAAACACCCTGCATAATTGACTTGGAATATAGTATTCATCAACTGTAACATGTTAACTAATTGAAGTAACACAAGGTGGAGAAAGTGGTTATGGACAAGCAATCCTTCTATCTTTGTAGCGTACTTAAAACAGAAATGATACCTAAATCTTTTAGTATTTAAGCAGGTATATTATATATAAAGACCGAGTTGCTATTTTTCAAATGCACATGGATGGTGACACAAAGCCATCAATGAACCGTAGCTCAACGAATTCGTGGAATTTATGCTAATCTTATGGGGGTGTGCAAGTAGATATGGAATAATTGACATGGAGCCTGCCCAGATGGAGACTATAGACGCGTATGTGTTTGTAAAAGTTTCCAAGTTCCTGAAAGAATGCGATGTGATTCCCCATTAAAAAAAGTGGAACGAGATGAAGAAGAAAAAGGGGCTAATGGTCATGACATACTGGAGGGTGTGGGGGCTTCTATGTAGTTGTAAAGTGATCCTTTCTATCCTAATGATGTTGAGAGCCGCTGGACATGTGCTTCAAACCCTATAAAATACGATAAGATAGCAAGTACATGTTTGTGCCACTAAAATGAAAGATGAGAGACAGAGTATTACAGGGCCTCCACTCCACGGTCTACTGGGTGGGGCACCATTCCTCAACTCCACATGGCTTGATGGCCTGAGCATAGGTGAAGTTGCAGGTTTTTAGTCCTTCCTTAATTCTTCTTTAGGGAAGCTAGCTGGCTAGCTAGGCCATCTCTTTGATTACTCCACGTTGCTTCCAGGGTACGTAGGCTTCGGCCTTATTATAAGATTCATACACTAGGTGGGCTTAAATCCAAATATTAAGAAAAAGGACACCAAAAGGCCAAGATCAAGGAAAAAGGACAGTAATCAGAAAACACCAAAAGGCCCAGATCAAGGACAAAGGACAGTAATCAGAAAATACCAAAAGGCTAACCCTGCATATGGATAGCGTCTTCAGCAGGCAGAGACAGGACGAGACGGAACAGAAGAAGACGGAACAGAACAAGAATTGAAGACAGTGAGATGTTTGGTTGCAGTGGACAGGACAAAGAAAATTGTCTTCGTCATGAGGACAGAAATGTGTTTAGTTGCAGAGGACAGAACAAAAACTAGTGTTAATGACAAAAATGCCCGTGTAGTGTAATAAGAAGAGTTGATGTAATTTATTTATGATTATTATGATTATTGTTATTATTATTATTATTATTATTATTATTAGTGGCCTTTTGACTTATTATTATTATTATTATATTCATTATTATTATTATTATTATAATAAAAATTATTATTATTGATGTTCTTGCGAATTGAAGTGATGTTCTTGCGAATTGAATAATTTTAAGCCTTATTTAATACTCAGTAAAAAAAAAGGTAAAAATGAAACTGTAGTATTAATTTTTAAATTTTTCCTTATTTGATTATTAAAAATAAATAATACAAGGAATAACAAAATTAAAATAATTTTTGATTTCTATTATTAAAATGGTGTAGGTATAAACAGAAATTAAATATCAAGAATAAAAGAAAAATAATGAATAAGTTATTATTAGAATACTCTCAGCGTTGATTAATTCAACATATTACTATCAAAACTACATATTATAGTCTTTTATATTTAATTTCTTTATTAATTATTGTATTTTATTCTATTAATGTTATATTAAGTAAAGAAATTTTTATATTTTTAAAATTTATTTTTAGTATAAGAATTATTTAAAAATTAATAATTGTATAAATTATTGGAAGATAATTGTGGTTTTTTATTTATAAAAAATATTTTCATTAATTATTTACAAAATTAATCGTATAATAACTAAATATGGCTAAAAATGTTCTCATTAGCATTCCTAATATTTGATAGTTAATACTTGCATAATTATTTATTAATCTATTTAATCTCATTCTTAGTTATTACATACCAAATATGAATAATTAATAATTTTATTCTTATTTCAATTCCTGCTTCTCATTCTCGTTCAATTTTTTTAAAAATTAGATTCATTTTATTACTAGTTACCAAACGATACCTCAATGTTATGCCCAAACCTAGTAATGCAAAAAATGATAACGAATTCAAGAGAAGTGTTACGTAGCTCAAATAGTTACAGAAATATATCTAAATCCAGTCTAAGAAAAACTAACTACAAGTTTAGGTACTTACCCAGTACCTAAATCAGTAATCAATAGGAATCTTTCGGTTTAACATTTTTTAGATATAGACACGTGTTATTTGATGTAGACGTGCCTTTTGCTAGAAAATCGAGGATGAATTTGATCCCGCACAACAAAATAATTATGAAATATTTTCTTTTGATTTTTGAAAACTAAGATCACTTAAAATTTTATAATATGATTAATGTATGTATTTTTTTAGGAATAAGTTATGAAATGCTATTGATAATCAAACAATATTCATAATAGTAAGAGGTGGTATATCAAACCATTCTCCTAAGCCTGACTCGAAATGAGCACCCACAGCAACAGTATGTGCGGCTAAATTCGCAGACCTATAAGCAAAACCACAAGATACGGATTCTAACTCACTAATGAGAGAGATACAATCTTGAATAAGAAGACCAAACGCCGAAACATCCGTAGATAAAGAATCCTCAATAGCTTGAACCACTAACTTTGCATCTGATTCTACAACCACATTACTCCATTGACGTGCTTTTATCTAGCTCAACACCTCGCGAATCGCTACTACCTCGGCTGCCTTAGCTGAAAAGAATCCCACTACCCGCCAAGCTCTAGTTGCAAGAAAACCTTCATCCGCTCCACGAACCACTGCCCCAATACCCACATAACCAGTACTCGTTCCTGTTGAGGCATCTACATTGATTTTCAAAAATCCAGTAGGTGGTGGCTTCCATTGATGAAGTGCCCGAGAGATAGCAGCAAGCCGAATATTAGCAGCAGACCATTCATCAAAATAGTTTCTAGCCATGTGAATTACAGACCACGCATTACACCTCTTTCCCTGCCATACCACTTGATTTCGAAAAGTCCAAATAGCCCATAGCAACATTAACACAGCACCAGCTTGTACATGGGGCATTCCTAGCCAAACTTGTCCACACCAGTCCATAAACAAATTAACAGGAAACAAAGTAGTAGTAAATCGAGCAAGTCTCCATATATTAACAACAAATGGACAATCCACCAACACATGCATTACTAGGAATGGCAGTGGGTTTTCAACCTAATTAATATCCGTACTACCCGATATTAAAAAATAGATATGGAGGCTAAAAAATGGATTTTAAATGGATATTGAAAAATGGATGTGAATATGGATTTGGATATGGGTCTAGTAATAACCTGAACCGATGGATACTCAAACCCGATCTATTTTTATTAACTCTTTATTTTTCAATACATATATAATATCTCACTTTACTCTTATATAATTTACTAGCAAGCATATTAATTGATAAAAGTAAAACACTATTGCGTAATTACTTAATTTTCAAATTGTTGTTTGCGTAAAAGAAACCTAACAAAAAATTCGAAAACAACATCAGTTATCACGCACACTCACAAGTTCAGTGACTTCCGTCTGAAACGTTCCAACTTCCAAGTTCCTGCAACACCTCAGGTCCTCAGCCGCTGCCGTCTCAAGCAATTTGCTCGTTAGTCGTTGGTCACACGCGCAATCGCATGCTCGTCGTCAGTCGTCACTCAAGTCAATATATCCCTGTGGCGTGTTGCGTGAACGGTAAAATATTTTTGTAATCCATTGTCTCGTGTAATCCCTGTGGCGTGTTGCGTGAACGGTAAATCGGTAATCCATTGTCTTGTGTGGAATATGTGGCGTGTTGCGTGAACCATTGTCTAATATAAAATGCTGGAACTATGATGCACAGGGGTAATCCATTGTCTCATTGGTCACTGACGGCAATCGTGTAAAGCTCCAAGCCTCCAACCTTTCTGCATTCCTACGCTCAACGTCATCTACCATCGAAGAGGGGTAAGTCCAATGCCATTTATTATTTCTAACGTCATCACCCATCTACACTTATTTAAAGAACTTGTATGTCGTTTGTCACTGTCAGAGACGAGTTGCTTATAAAAAATCCAGCTAATTCTGTGACTGTAAGTGATAGTGTGGAACTGA
>JANITX010000210.1:41175546-41185726 GCA_027564395.1 Erythroxylum ulei | reverse complement strand
GATAAAAACAGTCAAAGCTTGCTTTATATATTTCTTTATTTTCTATTTTAATTTATACGTTAAAACTATTTATTAGTATATTAGTTTAATTCGCAAGGTATTATTACTGCACATTTGCGCAGTATTATTCTGCTAGTATATTCAATGCATCGGTTTTCAATCAAAACCCCGTTCCCAAACAATTTCTGCTTCCTGAACAAGCCGTATACAACTATTAATTCAGCTAATATACTATAAATCAAAACAACTTAATCATTTGTGGAACTGGCCCAATCTTACCATTCGCACACGAGTGCACAAAAGTACAATACCTTTGGAGGAAGGAATTCTGCATCTCAGTCAAATGTGCAACATTATCCACGTAACTGAAGGCGGCATGCCTTATAAGTTGACTTGATAGGTAGAACACTATAAGTTGACAGAACTTATTCAACCTTCTAACAAAACTTGCAAAAAGAAGAAGCTTGCCGCTCCAATCGGAGAAAAATAACAACAAAATAAAAGAATCTTAAAAGCAGAAACCAAAAATATATAATTCTGCTCTCAGGTCGTCGATAAGCCAATGTCAAGATCAGTTACATGTGATGAACGTAGATGTGTAGTATTCTGGTTGGTGGTTAGGTCCCGACGCACCAGTCCAACGTCAGTATCCACTTCTCACAATATCAATCGCTAACAATATACATCTTTGTTAAAGGTTAATAAAAAATAATCTTATTTATGAACGTAATAAACCCAAAGGAAAATGAATATCACAATCCATATCCTTCCAGAAGGAGGGAGGGAGTAAAATGGTGTGGATCTCCTTTTATCCCTTCTTCACTTGCCCACCTAAACGTGTAGTTTGCTCACCTAAACGTGTAGTTTGCTCATTCCAGCATCCAAATTTTCCACATCGGCTTCATTTGTCATCTTTTTTTCAATAGAACTGCTGAGATTGAGCCATGGATGTTGCAAGCACTGCTGAGCAGTGGGCCTCTTCTCTGGTGTAAAATCAAGAAGAGGAGAAAGAAATTCTGCAAACTCCTTGGCATCAGTCTCAGCGAACTTGAACCTGTCAACCAACAAGCGATCAAGAGACCAAAACTTCAGCCTTCGAATTCTTTTTAGATCCCCATGCCTATCAAAGAACTCCTTGGATTGAGCTCCTCCAATGGCAATCTGGTAAATAAGAATTAAGAGATAAATTAAAACTAATAACTCTAGGAGATCATTGCAAAAACGTGTTCATACCTTTCGAGGCATCTTTCCAAGGAGCTCCATCATTAGGGCTAGGTGATCCTGAAACCAACATGACAAACACAGTTCATTACCATCTAGACCAAATTTCCCTAGAATTCAATTACAATTCAGTCATCAAACCAGCTATAAGTCTTGTATTATCTAATCCTATGTCTTGATCGATGTCATACAAATTGGCCAGCACTTAAACAAATGTATATAGTATCAAATTTCCAATTGCTGAGAACACAATACCATAGGTAAGATCTATCATTACCTCATCTTCACCAAAACCTTGTCCATCCTTGGGAGCAAACATCATTTCACCAGTAGCAAGCTCAAATGCAGTGCAAGCAAATGACCACATATCAACAGAAAATGAGTAACCAGAACGCAATATTACTTCAGGAGCTCTATACTGCCTTGTTTGAATTTCTTCTGCGAACTGCTTATCAGCCCAGCATGCATTTCCAAAATCAACAACCTTGCATCTCATGTCAATCCCATCCAGGCATCTCTCAGATTTTTGCAAAGCCCCACCCATTGAAGCTCTCCGACCCGAAATCTTAGCAACCGCACTCCTAGCCCTCCTTTTCAACTTCTTCTCAATGATGCTCATTGTTGATCCACCATTAAGATTGCACTCAGGCCTTTCAATAATCGGTTTGAGCCCAGAACGAATAGGATCCTTGGCAGGGTCTATAGTGGAAACAAGAAGAATATTCTCTGGCTTTAGGTCAGTGTGAATTATACCCAATTCTCTATGCAAATAATCCAAACCAGTCAAAATGCATTTGCAAATCTCTCTAACTTTATTCAATTTGAGGCCTTTATAACGATTATATCTGATTAGCCGGAGTAAGCTGTCACCAAGAAATTCAAGAACCATACAGTGGTGCTGCCCATTTGGCCCTGAGTGCTTAAACTGATCAATCAGTTGCACTACACAATTGGAATTAGAAGGGTCTCCATTGGTTATAACTGAAAGGACTTCAATCTCATGTAGTGCAGCTTGAGTAAATTGGGCTGCACTTTTCTGGATCTTAAGAGCAACAAGCTTCTGGTGGGACAAAAGGACGCGAAATGAAAATGATATTCTTTACAAAATTCGTACTCAAAGAAAAATGAACATCTGAAAAATCTAGAGAATTGCTGAATCTTCCTTTTACTAAGGCATTCAAGTACCACCGCCCAATTCCAATTATGCATGAATAAGTACACGAGAAATTCTTCTATCAAATCAGCAAAAGAAAAGGAAAAGGCAAATCGATTTTGTCGAACACTACAAGTAACCTCTCACATTGATCTTATCAAACAAAAGAAAAAAAAAACTAATTATTAAAGAAAGCAAAAGGGAAATGGAAATTAGACCTCTAGTTCATTAAAGACTAAACGCCCACCAAAAATGGGCAAACATAATAAAACCTGAAAGATCTTCTAATACCTGTCATGAGAAACAGAGGTGATCCGACAAGGGACGTGACGCGAAAATGAAAGCAAATAATTAGAGAAAAATAGAGGAAGAGATCAGACTTGAGAGTGGTGTTAAGAAAAGCATACGGAAGAGTGAGTGTCGTAAGCGAGCCAGACGGTGGAGAACTGGCCCCAGCCCAGCTTCCTTTGAGCAATATAACGGCCGGAGTTAAAGGGATCACCGACTCTGACGGCGTGGTAACCACCTTTCCGGTACGAGTCGATTCCCTCATCGTCCTCCTCGGATCCCGACGACGACGACGAACAAGACATGGGGGGCTTGTCGTTTGGCTAGCTTTATCTCTGGTTTTATTTGCTGCAATCTTTTCTCGCCCAGCAACCGTATGATTCGAATACTTCTTCTTCAGAAGCAGTGAGAATTGAATTTGATCAGACCCATTTGGTGCCTATAAATCTCTCCCTCTCTGTATATATATATATATATATATATATATGTAAAATCGGGAGTAGTGTTTGGAAATTATTTGTGCTTTATTTTGGGTGAGTGCGTCTTCTTTGCGGCCTCTGATACACAAGTGTCTCTCCGCCTTTTGCTCCTTTTTCTCGTCAAGTCTCCATTTCTTATTTCCTACCTTTTAAAGCTTCTCCTCCAGTTATTAATTTACTCTTTTGCCCATCTCACAACCTCCTGGATTGGAATGGAGCGGGTCCATTTTTATGCATTATTTTGATTTACCTTAGTGGATTCAAAATCAACGTTGGAATTCCGTCAAATTTAGTTGATCCGTTGCGGATAAAATTTACATGTTTACGTTCTTTATAAAATTTACTAGAAAAATTATATATATTAGGTGATCGTTTTATCACAATAATTTAAATTAGTATGTAAGATTAACTTAATTAGTTTTATATATTAATTAAATACATTCTCTTAAGTGAAAATTTTTTAAGTTTAAAATTTATACAAACTTACTCTATCTTATACTGAATAATAAATAAATAGTAGAATTTAAACTTATAAATATTTAATTACAAAAGCTTTAATATTATATTAAATGATAATTTTATCACAATAACTTAAACTATTATATAAGATTAATTTAATTAATTTTATACTGAGAGATTAACGGAAGAGACGTCAACCAGTTTTCCCATGTCAAAGACAGAACATGGATTAGTTATCCTTTCTTCGTTGTTCGTTAAACGACGATGTTCTTGGACGATGCTCTCTTTAGTACAAACAACATTCCACGTCACGTACACTATATCTAATCAACTTCCCAAGTACAAGACACGTGTATACTAACATAATTTCTCTTTTCTTTTACGATTCCTATGCTTTCCAATTATCAGCATTAGATTAGATTCTTCCCTTCTTTGCCTTATATATTTTTTCAAATTTTAATCTCCTAACATTTCCGCCTAAACGTTCCATCAATGCTCTATTAAGATGTGAGATAAGATTTTTTGTCTAATTTTATGGTGTTTTATGTTATCTTATAAATCTCAGCTATTTATTTATGTGAGTCTCACGTTTATTTATGTAGAACTCACACAGAATCTACAAAAATAAATGTCTAAAATTTATGAGACAGAATAAGACACCATAAAATTAGACAGAAAATCTGAACTCTTAAAATGTCACAGCTGGTATTAAATGAACAATATTATTTTATAGATGAATCATTCCTAATAATTTTAACTGTCAAAATTTCATGATTCTCATAGTTATGGGTATAAGTTTGATTATATGGTTATCACTTATCAGTTATCAGGATTGTAGCTAATAGACATAGGTCCATGCTACGTATAATGCTTCAGATGTTCACGCTGTCTTGAAGAGGCTATAATAAGTAAAATTGAGATTCCAAAACCCAAGTATGCATCAGAACCCTAGTTGCCAAAAGTATAAACTTTTATATCCACTTCCTAACTTAAAGCTTCAAAAGTTCGGAGGACAGATGAAATCAATCCGAGTTTGCAAACAGAGGAAACATGTTGACCTTGAAATATAAAATGACGTTGTTTGTAGTAAATAATTATAATTTTATATGTATCCAACAAAGAGTTTCCAATGCCTTCAACGTCCAAACAACAATTTGACATTAAATATGCAACCAAACATCCGACCTGCTACTTTTGTTGATTACTGATGATCACACTGTTGCAAAGGTCTAATCAACGAAAATGATTATCTATTCTAGCATTAAGTTTTCTCAATTCTTAATAATCAAATATTAAAGATATAAATTATACAATTATTCGCAAATTATTTGTGCTCATTCAAATCTTGAATATAATAATAACTACATAGATAAAACAAACTTAGTGGAATTTGTCATAAAATAGAGAGAAAGCTTTTACCGATCACAAAATAGTTTCTCTTTCTTAATCCTCTTTCTGTACAATAGCTTGATGGATAGCTCAAAATACAGATACCATATGTTCTGTATTTGTTTTTTGTCTACACTTAATTATGATAGAGAGAGGACTAGTTTATATACACTTCTTTATTGATATTAAATTTTGTACATTCATCAAGTACTAAATTAACGGTTAAGATTTAATATACTATTAAACTAAGAAAACCCTAAACCAAGTTTAATATGAGCTTATAGAAAATCTGGGCCACAACATCAGGCCATATTTCTTACATTCTCCCGTTTGGTTGGATGTTTCATCATTACATTTAATAATATAACATAAGGCTAGCAAGAATTAAATCTTATAAACCGTTAACATCATAAGCACCTCAACTCAACAAATCACATAATGTGGGTTATGGTGGTCATACACAGTATAGTCGTATATTCCCTTCCATATATCACTACAGTAAGAACTTATTATGTTTAAGTCTATAAGTTTTATATAAACAACATACAGTCCACGCACTTGCTATGAAAATACATACAAATTTCTTATTCAAACAATCATGTATACATAAATATAATGAATAAGAAATATAAAATTCATAAACATATTATTATTGAGCTCAATAGTGCTAAAACATCAACATCAAACATTATTATCAATCATCAATATAACCAAGACCCATCCTAAGCACATATTCTTTGAATGTCTTTGCATGTAAAACCTTAGTTAGAGGATCTGCTACCATGAAATCCGTCCAAATATGTTCTATATGCACTCTTTGTTTCTGAATATCTTCTTTAACAACAAAATACTTTAATTTTATGTGTTTTATGCCTCTGGAGTATTAATTTTTTTTAGAGAAGAAAACTGTTACATAATTATCACAATAAATTTTTAGCAACTTGCTTACTGTATCGACAACCCTAAGCCCTGAAATAAAGCCATAATGCATAAATTGTAGCCTCATAATAAGCTACAAATTTTGCTTCCATAGTAGATGAAGCAATGACAGACTGTTTGACACTTTTACATGAGATTGCTCCTTTAAGTAATAAGAACAAATAGCCAAATGTTGACTTTCTACTATCAACACACCCAGCAAAATCTGAATATGAATATCCAATCACTTTTAAATGATTAGACATCTTATAAGTGAGCATGTAATCCTTTGTCCCTTGAAGATATCTCATCACTTTCTTTGCAGTCTTCCAATGATCAATACTAGGATTGCTTCGATATCTACCCAACATCCCTACTGCAAAACTAATGTCGGGTCTAGTATAGGTTTGTAGGTACATCAAAATGCCCACAATAGAAGCATATGAAATTATTGTCATTTCCTTATGTTCCACATCATTCTTTGGACATTGCATAAAACTAAATTTATCTCCCTTTTGAATAAGGACTATACCTGCTGAGCACTTGCTCATGTTAAATTTCTTAAGAATTTTCTCAATATAGGCTTCCTGAGAAAATCCTAATAAACCTTCTGATCTCGTGCGGAATATTGAAATTCCAATCACATAAGATGTCTCTCTCATATCTTTCATTTTAAAATTCTTCGAAAGAAATTATTTAGTCTTATGCAACAAACCTAAGTCATTAGCAGCAAGTGAAATGTCATCAACATATAGAACTAGAAATATAAACTTACTCCCATTGATCTTTCGATATATACACCAATCAACAGTAATTTCCTCAAAATTGAAAGAAGTAATGATATTTTTGAATTTAATATACCATTTCCTGGAGGCTTGTTTTAGTCCATATATTGACTTCTTCAATTTTCACACCATACTTTCTTTACCTTCAATGAAAAACCTTCAGGTTGATCCATGTAAACTTCCTCCTCAAGATCTCCATTCAGAAAGGTTGTTTTTACATCCATCTAATATAGCTCTAAATCAGATTGAGCCATTAATGCTAAAATTATTCTCAATGAATCTTTCTTTGAGATAGGTGCAAAAGTCTCCTTATAATGAACGCCATCTTTTTTAGCGTAACATGTGACAACAAGTTTAGCTTTATATCTTTCAACATTGCCATTCGAATAGCATGTGGTCTTAAAGACCCATTTGCAACCAACTCATTTAGAATCTTTTGGCAAGTCTATAAGATCCCAATCTTGTTTTGAGCTATTGATTTCAACTCTTCTTTCATAGCATAAATCCAACTTTTAGACTTATCGCTACTTATGGCTTGTGAAAACGAAATATTATCATTATCAATGCTACAATCATAATCCGACTCTTGCAAATAAACCAGATAATCATCAGAAATAGCTGACCTTCTAACCCTTAGAGGTTTATTTAAAGTTATACCAACTGGTTCATTTGTATGAACTGGTGGTAAGTTAAGTTCTTTATGAGGTGCTTCTTCATTATTTAAATGTTGTTCTTGATCATTTTGATCTTCCAAAGCAGGAACAACATTTGTTGTAATTGTGAATTTAAGAATATTTATGGGTAATGGAACATTAACCCTTATTTCATTAATATCCACAACTTGATTTTTAGCACTCCCAATAACCTAACCATTCTCTAAAAATTTGGCATTGGTTGTTTCAACAATTCTAGGACTATGGTTCGGTCAGTAAAACCTGTACCCTTTGGATTTCTCTAGGTAACTAATAAAGTAACCACTAACTATTCAAGAATTCAATTTTCTTTCATGTAGATTATAGATACGTGCTTCTGTTGGACAACCCCAAACATGCATGTGTCTTAAACTAGGTTTCCTTTTAGTCGATAACTCGAAAGCAGTTTTAGGAACTGCCTTAATAGGAACTCTGTTTAATAGATATATAGCAGTTTTAAGTGCATACATCCACAATCTTTTGGGTAATGATCATACTCCTAACCATATTCATTAATGTTCTATTTCACTTTTCTGCTACACCATTTTGTTGCGGTATGCCTGGCATAGTGTATTGTGCATATATACCATAACTTTCGAGGAACTTAGCAAACGGACTATGACACTGTCCAAATTCATCATATTTTTCATAATACTCACCACCTCTATTAGATCTTATAATTTTAACTTTTCTGTCTAGTTGTCTCTCAATCTCCTTTACAAACACCTAAAGGGTATTTACAGCTTGAGATTTTTCATACAACAAATAAATATATCCATACCATGAAAAATCATCCATAAAGGTGATCAAGTATTTTTCTCCATTAAAGGACGGAGTGTCAAAAGGTCCGCAAATGTCAGTGTGTATTATTTTAAAAAGCTGACTGCTTCTCGTGGCTCCTTTCTTGCTATGTTTTGTTTGCTTACCCTTAATGCATTCCACACATAAGCTAAGATCAGTAAAATCTAAATTTGGTATAATCTCATTCTTTACTAATCTTTCTAACCTTTCTTTGGATATATAACCCAAACGTTTTTGCCACAAGTAAGTAGAATGTTCATTCGCCAAACTACATTTTATCCCAACATTATGATTAACAATAAATAAACATTTAGAAAAAAAACATCATCAAGTTTCAATTTATATAAATCATCCATAAGCATTCCATAACCAATAAAGGAATTATTCTTATACAAATTAAAACAACCATGTTCACCCTTAAAGGTATATCCACTAACATCAAGTTTACAAACAGAAATTAAATTTCTAAAAATTAAAGGTACATAGAGAGTGTTCATTAGATCCAAGTGATGCCAAGTATCTAATGTCAGCCTGTAAGTCCCTATACCTTCAATTGAGGACTTTATTCGGTTCTCCATAAACAAAAAGTTGTTAGTAGGGCTTATGGTTTGGATTGTAAGGAATCTTTGTATAATATTGGAAACATAAGTAATGACACCAGAATCAAACCACCAAGTATTAAAAGAAACTTCAGATAAGTTTGATTCAAAGCATACAAAAATGTAATGTATATTTTTCTTTTTGAATTAAGCCTTACGTTTCAGACAATCTTTCTGATAATGCCCTTCTTTCTTACAGAAGTAGCATTTATCTAACTTTTGTCCCTTCCTTTCACCATCGGCAACCTGCGGAACTTTAGCAGGTCCTTTCTTCTTAAAATTCTTGGCCTTTGATTTGAGTTTCTTTCCAACTCTTTGACTCACTAGGTTAATAAAATGGACTCCTTGTTTTTTTTAATCTTGCTTCCTCTTGAATAAGCTTACTGGACAATTCATCAATATTCCACTTATCATTCAATGTGTTATAATTGATGTGGAACGGTTCATATTCAGTAGGAAGTGAGTTCATGATAAACTACACTAAGAAGGAGTCTTCTACAGCCATACCCAGTGTCTTAAGTCTTGCTGCGATATTTCATATCAAGGACATGTTGCTGCATACTCTTTGACCCATCAAACTTCATGGTCGTGAGTTCATCCATAATTGTCCTTGCAAGTGCCTTATCGGCATAACGGAACTTATCTTCCACAAGCTTAAGAAAATCTTTAGCATTCTGATTTCCAGTGCTAGGAAGAGTAGACTCAATGTTATTGGCAATCGTCCTTTGCATAAAGTTCAAGCATAACCTGTTAGACCTTGTCCATGCCTTATAGCGTGCCTTTTCAGCCTCTATACTGGTATTATTAAGGTAGAAGGCTTATCCTCTAATAGCGCTAAGTCAAAATTCAGAGCACCTAAATGGAAAGTAACTTGTTCGCTCCATTTAAAGAAATTCACACCAGTGAACAAAGTAACAGAAGAAGTTTGAGAGTGAAGGCTAATAACTACAAACATATAAACGCTTACCAAGTAATAGATTCTGACGGGAAGAACATACATTAAATATATTGCAGATTTCCTTTGTGTAAGCACAACAGTACATATCATCACCATCATTAAAACACTATTTAAACTTTATAAAAAATTAAAAAAACTTCGTCAAATACATCTAGCATCTTTGGATAACTACACGTACAAGAGTATATCAATTTTCTCCTTTATATTTATTAGTTATAGAACATTGATTTACCTTTCGGTAAAATTCTTAATTTCTATCAACTAATAAATTTTTCATAATAGCATTTCATAAAATACATAAATTATATGACCATACATTCAAAACTAATTTGGCACATATTAATTTTAATCATATTGTCATATATATAAAATAATAATAATAATAATAATAATAATAATAATAATAATAATAATAATAATAATAATAATAATCATAAT
>JANITX010000210.1:41071601-41083128 GCA_027564395.1 Erythroxylum ulei | reverse complement strand
TATTATTATTATTATTGTTGTTGTTGTTGTTGTTGTTGTTGTTGTTGTTGTTGTTGTTGTTGTTGTTGTTGTTGTTATTATTATTAAATTCCTTATAATTTTTTATTTTAAAATTTATTTTTAGGATTATTATTATTTTTGTTAAGTTTATTTTCCTTATATTTATCATAATTTATATTATTATTAATTCTTATTATGTTTCTTTAATTATTCTTATCAATTTAATTGTTTTAAATTATGATAATTATACATTTTCTACTTACTATTATTCTTATTATTATTTAATTTTTGTTTATTAATTATATTAAATAATATTATTAAATTCCTTATTATTATTAATTTTTTTCTTAATAATAATAAGTATAAAAATATATGTTTATACTCATCATCAAGATAAAAACAATTAAACAAACAAACAAAAATTATGGTACTTTTAGAATAAAGACAAGTAATTAATTATGTACATAAATGAAAAATAAATAAATAAATCAGTTACCAAATACATATTATAAATAAATGTTTATATCAGTAGAAGTGGTATACCTAAAGTTGAAATAAACAAACAAAAGTGCAAATTTATATCATGGCTGTAGGTGGCTTTAAACCAACTTGAGTAGGTGAATTGGACTACAGCGTCTCTTAAATTTTAAACAAAAATGGCGTCGTTTTGGTCTTTGACATAATAGGACAGGCTTATCTTTGACAGAAGATCCGAACTTAAGAGAGGGTAAGATGTGCAGAAAATCTATTCTAGGTTAGGATGATAGCTATACTAAGTTTTGTACTAGTTTGCATGAACTAAAATGTTTGTAATAGAGCTAGACAACTTTTAGTTGTCTTTTGTATCTCTTGAAACTCTTCTAAGAATTCTCTCATTACTATAATTCTTTATAGTTTTCCAAAAAAGTATTATAAAAAATAAGTTATTCATGTATTTCTTTACTAACAACCAGATAAGTGAATATATAATCTTTAATTAAAAAAATATAAAACTTTTTAAAGATAAATATCTTTAAAGAAAAACTAAGAAAGAAAATAGAAAGTCAAGTAAGACAAAGAAAACATGCAAAAATGATTTGTCAATATGCTAAAAATTATAAATCAAATAAAATATCTAAAAATAATTAATGTATAAAATTATTATTCTAGACCTTAGCATAGAATATATTATGATAATGCTTGTACTAGTTCTAATCACTAAGATATACTTAACTTGATAAATTATGATATGACCTCCAATTTTTCTGAGAAATAAATATTGTATTAACTATAGACAAAAATAAAACAACATTACAACGAGTTCAAAATGAGAAAGGTATATATATAGGTACAAAAGAGTAGTAAACAAAGCCAAGAGAGAAGTAACCTCAGAAACTATGAGATTCCACCTAGATCTCATATCAAGAGAGAGAGAGAAAAGAATGAAGATTTTTGAAAATTAAGGCAACTCTAATCCAATTAATTATCCTGTCAACTACTAGGTATTTTCCCTCTTCACGATTAGTATATCTATGAGAGTTATGCTCCTTCCAAAGAAAGTAAGTAGAAGTAGTCAAGGCAACTTTAACAAGAATGACATTAGGCATAGCATGTTTACAGTTCCTGATGACCCAATTAAGAGATTGTTCCCAAGTATAAGAATAATTGTGATCAGGTAGTAAATGCAAAATCCTACTCTAGACTACTTTAGAGAGGCTGCAGAGAAAAAAGAGATGATCTCTGCCCTCTACTACCATTTTACTTAAGACATAATTGTTTCCAAAGTGCCATGCCATCGACTTGTTAGTCCCAAATCTATTTTTAATGGCAAGCCAAGAAATAAAAGAGGCTTTTGTGATGTGAGCTCAAGAGAGTCTCGAAAGACAAGTCAACTATTGGATGACCCATTGATCATGTCGAAAGGACTGATTACTTGTGCTAATGCTAAGAGGCTTAGAGAAGCTTTTGATGGGCTGATATGTGCCATGGTTGATGAAGAAAAGTGTTGAGATATGAGTCTGATAATACATTTGGACTTTAGCTGAAAAATTGGAATAGTTATTACAGGGCAGTGAAATAAAAACCCTAGCTACCCATAGACATAGCTAAAAAATATTGGTGAACCACGTAAATCTGTGTGTGTGCGAAAATAACAAAATGGCCTTTGGAAATCAAGTTACAATCAATAACATCACAGCAATAGCACTATTCACGTGTTCTGACTTGGGATGAAATTCTGACATTGATTTAGGCCAAATCAGCTCAATTGACCAACTTGAAAGTTGTAGATTTTTGCCTTAACTTTCCAACAGTATAAGATTCACCTTCATCGGAGGTCCATAGCCCAAGATATGCTCAATTTACTAAAAGATATTATGCCAAAAAATTGTTACGACTTCTTAATTGACTTTTTATTTTTCTAGTTAGGCTTTTCGTTTTTATGCCCACTTTTTTAGACTTAAAAAGGTTGTTTTCTACACTTCCTATTTAGATTACATTCAGAATAATTTTAGCTCACTTTATGAGGGATTCAACCATGAAATTCTCTACAAATTGATTTTACGAACTTATCAAGTGATTAGTCGGATTGCTTGTGGCGTTTTTTGATGTGGTTGTGCGTTTTGGTTTTTGATTGCATTTTAATCTTGGGTCAAGGCGTCTAAGGATCTTTCGACATCTTTGAATTCTTGGGTTGGGGTTTTGATCTGATCGATCAAGGGTTTCCTAATCGAGTCGATTCTAGGGGTTCCACGTCATTTGGTATCAGAGCTTTGGTTCAGTTTTAGGTTCCTATCCATTGTTCTTATTGTCTTCATTTGTTTTTCTTGTTCCTTTGCTGTTTCAAATTTCTATTTACTTTTTTCCTTGTTTCCAGTCTATTGTTTATTTCACTCCGTGTTTTATCGTTATCGTTCCATTGTCGTTTGTTAACATCGTCTTTGTTGTTCTTATTTCTTAATTTTATTTCAATTCATACTTCTTGTTGTGTTTGCAGTTAGTTTTTGTTAAGATTGTTCTTGTGAAAAAAAGGCTGCAAAAGAAATCTATAAAAAAACAAAGTTGTAAAAAAAAGTGCTTTGTTGATTCATTGATCGTAATTTGCTGAGATTGCGGATAGTTCATCTTGAAGTGTTGCTAGGATTGTAAGTTGTTAATGAAAGAAGTTTGTTGGAATTTTTGAAGTTTGGTGATTGATAGATAAATTGTGTGGATTGCTAGAAGTTATATTGCATTATTGCTTGAATTGAAATTGAAATTTTCGAAACTTGAATAACGAAACTTTGAAAAGCTAATTCCTTTTACAAAATTTCGATTTCAATCCTTTGAATTTCTTTGGTTCTTGACCCATACGTGGTACTTTTCATTACTCTCTTATTGCTTCCTTTTGATTTCTTCAATTTTTCTTTTGTAAGAATGTCACTTTCAATTTGATTGTCCTTAATTTGTTTGGAATTTTGGTTGGCAAAGAATTTCGGAAAAGGATCAAGAGTGGTAAAAGGCAAGAGTGATTTACATCAAAAGAAAAAGCCAAAAAAAAGAGCGAAATACTAGTGAATCATCATCTATTTGAGTGAAACATGTGAGGGAGTGAAAGAGATTTTTTTTAACTAACATTATTACACTTGTTTTTTTCTTGTTACTTTGTAATGTCTAAGATAGGTGACGAAAAGGATTCAAAAGACTTAGCCACAACTTTAAAGGCTTTACAAGAACAATTGACCCGAATGAATCTTGCATTTGAAAGCTATAGAGAGAGGTTAGAATGCTTAGAGGCTCCAAAGCGAGGTTGGCCAACACTACCACCGACCAACTAACCTGAATTTGAGGATGTTGAAGTTGAAACAAACATGAAAGAGTAGGACAGATATCAAACTAGGGAGTATGCTATAAGAGGTCGAAGAAGAGGTGACATGCTTAGAAGAGAACCGAGAGCTAGGGAAGAAGTTGATAGAAACCTGAGCAGTATAAAAATGAAGATTCCTTCTTTTTAAGGTCGAAGTAATCCAGACCAATATTTGGAGTGGGAAAGAAAGGTGGAGTTTGTGTTTGACTGTCATCACTTTTCAGAAGAAAAGAAGGTCAAATTAGCAGCTGTAGAATTTACAGATTATGCCATAGTTTGGTGGGATCAAGTTCAAATTAACAGAAGAAGAAATGGAGAGAGACCTATCCGAACTTGGCATGAAATGAAGGCTGTCATAAGAGCAAGATTTGTTCTTAGTCATTATTACAGAGAACTGCATCAAAGACTCCAAACTTAAAACAAGGGTCTAAGAGCATTGAAGAGTACCATAAAGAAATGGAAATGGCTATGATCAGGGCAGATGTTCTAGAAGACCGAGAGGCTACTATGGTTAGATTCTTGTGTGGGTTGAATAGGGAAATTGCCGATACAGTTGAGCTACAATATTATGTGGAGAATGAAGATATGGTTAGTGTTACCATAAAAGTGGAGAAACAACTTAGCTACAAAAAACTAGCTAGACAGTCTCAATTCAGTAATATTGGTGGATCGCCTTGGAAGTCAGGCTACAAGAGAATTAGTAAAGAGAGGAATTCGTTTAAATTCAAAGATGATAGGTTTACACAAAATCTAAAGAAGACAAGTACACTCCTACAGAAAAGAGCGGAATTTTTTAGAAGAACAAGGAAACCATTCCAGTGACCAGCAGCATCAAAACTAAGTGTTTCAGATGTCAAGGGTATGGCCATATAGCTTCTCAATGTCCTAACAAGAGAGCTATGATCATAAAAGATGATGGGGATGTTGAAACAGATAGAGAGGAGACAAATTCAGAAATGCCTCCGTTAGAAGATGCAAGTGATGTAGAATATCCAGAGTATAGAGACTTACTAGTTGCAAAGAGAGCTTTAAATTTGCAGGCTAAGTAAGATGTTCCAGAAGAACAGCGGGAAAATATTTTTCATACTAGAAGCAATCCAGGTGGGAAGGTATGCAGTCTAGTTATTGATGGAGGTAGCTGTACTAATGTTGCTAGCACTTAATTAGTGGAAAAGCTTGCATTGTCGTTATTAAAACACCCAAAGCCGTACAGGCTATAGCGGCTGAATGATTGTGGTGAGGTCAAACTGACTAATCAAGTGGTTGTGCCATTTACTATTGGCAAGTATTCTGATGAGGTTTTATGTGATGTGATTCTGATGCAAGTAGGTCACATACTTTTAGGTCGACCTTGGGAGTATGACCGTAAGATCTCACGTAATGGTTATCTAAATACTTATTCTTTTTCTAAAGATGGGAAACTTGTCACCCTTAAGCCATTGTCTTCTAAAGAAGTATACGAACATCAGCTGAAGCTTAGACAACGAGAGGAGTTAGAAAAAGTAAAGAGAGTTAAGATGAACAAATATAATGGGGAAAAGGGAAAATGAGTGAGAGTGATAATTTAAAAATTAGAAAGAGTGAGAGGGGAAAGGGAAGCACTCAGTGCAAGAGAGGTAAGAAAGTAAGCTCGTATGCAAGAGGGAGAGATTTTAGAGATGCTTATCATGAAAAAAAGTCACTTGCAATGTTGATGTACAAAGAAACTTGTTTTAGTGCTGCCGACCTTGATGATTCTTTGCCCTCTATCGCTAAATCTCTTTTGCAGGAATATAGTGATATTTTTCTAGAGGAACTTCCAAAAGGTTTGTCGCCCATCAAAGGGACTGAGCATCAGATTAACTTAGTGCCTGGAGTTTCATTGCCCAATAGGCCAACATATCGCAGTAATCCTAAAGATACTAAGGAATTACAAAGACAAGTAGAAGAGTTTATAGCTAAAGGCCATGTTAGGGAGAGTATGAGTCCACGTGCTGTTCCAGTGATACTAGTACCAAATAAAGATGAAAGTTAGATGATGTGCGTGGACTGCAGAGCAATCAACAAAATTATGGTAAATTATCAACATCCCATTCCTAGGTTAGATGACATGTTAGATCAATTGAATGGTGCTGTGATTAGTAAAAATTTATGCACTTGGGAAGAATGCTTACCCCTTGTTGAATTTGCATACAATAGATTCTTCTACACGTTTTTCACCAAATGAAACTGTGTATGGTTTTAACCCACTAACTATTATGGATTTACTTCTTTTTCCTGTTAGTGAATTATCTAATGTATATGGTGAAAAAAAAGCAGATTTGGTATGGAAGATCCATGAACAAGCCTGTTGGCATATTGAGAAAAAGAATAAGCAATATGCATCTAGTGCTAATAAGGGAAGAAAATCTATTTCATTTGAACTTGGAGATTGGATGTGGGTGCATATGTGCAACGAAAGAATTCCTAATAAATGAAAGACAAAGCTACATCTAAGAGGCGATGGCCCATTTTAAGTTCTCGAAAAGATAAATGACAATGCCTATAAATTGGATCTCCGAGGTGAGCATGGTGGCATTAGTGCTTCGTTTAATGTTTCTGAATTATCTTCTTTTACCTTTGCAGATTCGAGGAAGAATCTTTTTCAAGAAGGGGATGATGATGAGAGCTCAAAAGAGAGTCGAAAGACAAGTCAACTATTGGATGACGTATTGACCATATCGAAAGGACCAATTACTCGTGCTAATGCTAAGAGGCTTTGAGAAGTTTTTGGTGGGCTTATATGTACCATGGTTGATGAAGAAAAGACCTTTAGAGATCTAGTTAAAAACAATAACATCAAGGCAATAACGCTATTAACATGTTATGACTTGAGATGAAATGTTGACATTGATTCAAGCCAAATCAGTCTAACTGATCAACACAAAAGTTGTAGATTTTTGTCTTAGCTTTCCAACGGTATAATATTTGCCTTAATCAGAGATACGTAGCCCAAGATATGCTCGATTTACTAAAGAATGTTCTATTAGAAAATTGTTATGAATTCCTAATTGACTTTTCATTTTTCCTAGTTAGGCTTTTCATTTTTAGGCCTACTTTTTGAGACTAAGTGCCTCTTTGCATGGGCTTATATCAGCAAGGCTTTTATTAGTAGAGCTTTTATCAGTAGAGCTTTTCTAAGAATAGCTTTTTTAAGAAGCCAGTTGACTGTTATTTAAAAAAAGCTTTTTTTGAAAGAGCTTCATACAATAGACTGTTTGATAACATAAAAATAAAAAGCACTTTTAATTTTAACTATATTTTATTTTGTAATAAAATTATTTAAAAATATATTAAACAATATGCAAATCCCAATATATTAATTATTATATAATTTTAAACCATATGAAACATAAATGAAAATATATCTAACCAAATATTTTATATCGATTACAACATAAGTAAATCTAATATCAAAAATAAATATTAAAACATATAAAAATAGTCAAATAATAATATATAAATCTCAAAATAAATGTGAAGATGTATTTGTGGGTATTGTGGGAATTATGTGTAAAACATAAGAGCAAAAGGGACTAAAAAATAGGCTCATTAATTGATCTAAAAAATCTACCTAAAAAAGTCCTTTTTTCAAAACCTCCAAATTTGGGCTTCTTAAAAAGCTGTATTTTAGCTGTCGAAAAAGTTATATCTACTAAAAAAGTGTTTTTTCATTTTATAGCCAAACACTCATTTTTCTTAAAAAAAGCTTTCACGGTGGAAAAAGTTCTTATTCACCCTTGAAAAGCTCAACCAAACATGCACTTAAAAGGGTGGTTTTTTGCACTTCCTATGCAGATTACATTGAAAATAGTTTTAGGTCACTTTCTGAGGGATTCAGTCCTGAAATTCTCTACAAACTGATTTTACGAACTTATCAAGTGATTAGTCGGATTGCTTGTGGTGTTCTTTTGATATCTTTATGCATTTTGGTTTTTGATTGCATTGTTAATCTTAGGTCAAGGCGTCGAAGGATCTTCCGACAACTGTGAATTCTTAGGTTGGGATTTTGATATGATCGATCAAGGGGTTCCTAATCGAGTTGATTATAGGGGTTTCGCGTCACCGGTGCACACCAACAAGTCACAATTATGCAACCTTAACGCACGGTCGTGCATGCAAATGATTTCAGATCGCTAAAATTTTTTGTGGAGATGTAACTCAAGGTGTTTCAAGTCTATAGGTTCAAGAATCAAGTCATTTGGATATCGGGTGAAGAATTTATAGAAAATTGAATGACAGATGTTTAAAATTTATCTTTCTTCAGAAAACTCAAAAGTCACGGGGTTCCTAATCGAGTCAATTCTAGGGGTTTCACGTCACCCGTGCACACCAATAAGTCACAGCCCTACAACCTTAACACACGGTCGTGCATGCAAATGATTTCAAATGGGTAAAATTTTTAATGGAGATGTAACTCAATGTGTTTCAAGTTTGTAGGTTTAAGAATCAAGTCATTTGGATATCGGGCGAAGAAGTTATAGAAATTGAATGACTAATGTTCAAAAACTATTTTTCTTCAGAAAACTCGAAAGTCACAATTGTGCGCCTGCACAATCGCGACCCACTACTTCATCAACGAAGTCGCAATCATGCTTCGATCTTTATTACTTTGCACTATCGTGCTTTCTTCTCTTCTTCACCGAACAGCTTCTCCTTCTTCTTTCCTTCTTTCTTTCATCTTTTTTTCCAGCTTTTTATTCTCACTTCAATCTTCTTCATTTGACATTTAAGACACTTAAACCAATTCTTTTAACTTCATTTTAGCTCATCAACACACAACAATTCAAAAATCCAAGATTCACACTTAAACAAACAAATCCAATTCTCATACATGCAAATTCCATTTTCTGCATTTTGTTTCTCTTTCTACTTTCATCTAATGCATTTTTCCACCTTTCTACACTCTCATTTCATCATAAATTTATCATTTTATCAATTCTATTCCACGACCTCACCAACATCTTCATTTCATATTTATTAAGCTCATTCAAATTCATTTCCATAAACACTCCTTTCATTCACGCATGAACAGTAAAAACAACCACATTTGGATTTCTCTAAACTAGAATAGAGTATATGTATTCCTACATCAATTTTCTAACACTCTTCCATAACTCATTTCGAGCTAAAACAAATCCTATTTCATTTCAGCTCAACTTATCATAATAAATCAAAATCTATTATTTTTTATAATCATCAAAAACAGAAAATCACACTCACGCATAATCTTCACGTTTTTTGCATTTCTTCAATTTCATTTTTCTGCATTTTTTTTTTGCATTCACTTCATTTTCTTCCTATAAATATCATTTTAATCATTCTTTTTCATCTCTAGACATCACCATACACCTATCTCTTAACTCTAAATTCATTTTTTAATCATCTCTAAAAACACTCCAAAGCTTACGTATATATATATATATATAATGAAGACATCAACATAAACAGAGCATTTAAATATTCATTTTTCACAAATTTTCTGCATTAATCTCATACACATTTTAGTTGATCTTTCAACTCCAAAAATCATTTCTACAACCTCTTATAACATTTTGATCATCAAATTTGAACAATCAACACATCCAAATTTTCATCTTTTATTCACGATGAACATGAAAAATGTCTATTTTTTCCTCATGAATATGAAATATCATCAAATCACCATTTTTTTTTCATAAGCCAACAACTCTAAAGGATTAACAAGACACTTACTTGTTTAAACTCCAACTCTTAAAAAATCACTTGAAGCCTAACTTTCGAATATCATCTGATCATTATCTTGCCAAAGATAAAGGAAGTCCCGAAGAAGAATGCAAGATCCAAAAACACAACAGTAACTTGTCTTTTAAGTGAACAGAATAGTAGGAGGCTTTTAAGATCAACTTTACAAGTGACACTTGTCACTCATCCATCTTTTAAGGCTTTGACTAGTTCTTATTTATCTAGTTCATCCAACTCCAATATTTTTACTACAATTGTCTCCCAATTTTTAATATCATTTTCTCAAAAATTCTAAATTCATCAATGAAATTTCTTCAATATCATTAAACCTTTATTTCTATTTACATTCATCAATTTACTCGCCAAGTAGCATTTTTCCTAGTCTAATAATATTCAACATTTTCAAAATTTATTCTTGAAATTCACCAAAAATTCAAAATTAACAAATACACTCTCCAAATAATTTTTCAATGCAACAAATCACAATTCTCTATAAAATCCCCTTTCACATATATAAGTCAATTATACCTAGAATGTCAATGAATGCATGCATAGCCATTTTACTGTGTGCAAAAATTCAAATTCACATACGTGTATGCTAACAATATGTATGAGCATGAAAATGCATTTTTCTTAATCTCTCGTTGATCTCACATGTACCGTAATTTTGGGTTCTAACTCTTTATATGGGATTGAGATGTTACAATGTAACAAAATCGTTATGTCTTGTGACAGCTTACCCAAAGCCCCCCCTGAGCTGGAGGTGGTGGTGGTGATATTTCATCTCGATTCACCCCAAAGAGTTCAGATATAGATGGATGAGATGGCTCAGGATTATTACTGTCAGTAACCTCCTCAACGGCTTTGTGAGATCTTTCCATATTTAATTCTATAACCAAAACAAGGGACAAGTCACATTAGGCCAAACATAACTCTTATATCCATGTATAAACAATAGTTAAGTGTTGGATAAACCAGAATCGCCTAAACCATGCTCTGATAGCAAACAATGAAACAACCAGATAACCCCTGGGAGGATATGTAGATGCTACACAAAACAGAACCAAATTAATCCAAAACATACCAAACAGTCCCTTACATGCATTTGCAGAAACTCAAGCAAACATACATTACATATCATTAGATGTTATTTAATAAACATAACATATCATACATATTGTTCTTATCATAATACATGTCATAAATTCAAAAAGCCAACCTGTATTAAGGTTATTACAAACCATTTATAGAAAAAATACATTATTTCTCATTACAGTTAATACAACTCAAAAACTCAAACAAAACAACTTCCAAAATAGAACACATTCTTCTTGGCCACTGTCATAGTCTTGTTGGATCGGAAAAAGAAAGCATGTTATATTTGGAGAACCAGTAGATTTCAAAACTTTTTAGAAATCTTATTTACAGTGGAAGCAATATATCCGAATCATCATGCTAGTGATATTACCAACTCCTTCTCTACAGCTTTAATTCCTCACTGCACTATCCTCTCCTTCTTCTTGTATCCAAAGCTTTTGCTTTTGAATCCTTTCCTTTGTCAATCTATCCTCTCCTTATTGTTGTATTCTCAACCAACTTGATCTACCATTTGTTCTTCTTAGACAACATGGTTAACCAAATCCTTTGGTGGAAAATGAGAAGAAACACTTTGGAGGAGTATTGTCTTAGAAGAAAGAAGGAAACAATGAGATACTTCTCATGTAATTTTCGATTTTTTCATGCAAAATAGGAGAGAGAGTGATAAAATTGTAAGAACACCTTCTTACACTCTCACACTTTCAGCTAATATCAAAGGAAAGAAGAGTCCATCCAATGTCCATCTTTCTTCTTTAATCCAATCAATGCTAATAGGTTACATGCTAATATTAAAAGATAACCATTAAACCATTTAATGGTAAGTTCATAACTCCATTTAATGATGATAAACCATAATAAAGACCA
>JANITX010000210.1:41040688-41071501 GCA_027564395.1 Erythroxylum ulei | reverse complement strand
TTTATATCATTACCATATAGATTGTTTTAACACATAAAATGAATTCTTTATTTTACATATCAAGTGTTCCTTTCTAACAAGCTCCTTCAAATTTCAATTTTCAACCATGGCTTTTTACTCTTCCAAATTAGAATTTCTAGCTAATAACAAACTAAAAGCTAAGTTGTTTTGTTATGATTTTTATCTAGCTTCCTTCCTTAACATATATAAAGTTCTTTCTATGGTATAATCAAATTGCAAATCAACTTGATTAAAAGATCAAATAACAAATATACAAAATAAGGAAGACAAAGATAAATCATAGATTATAAATCATAAATCATATATATATATATAAACTTATTTGCAATCACTGCTCGAAAAGATTGCTATCATTGGCACATCAAAATAAAAGCTTATACACCTAAAATTATATAAAGTAGTATGAGTAAGGATTAATGTTCCTACAGAAATTACCTACCTTAGTTTTATGTTTTATTAATAAAATTTAAGGGAAGTTTAATTTTGACAAAATAATTATAAAAATATACTATCGAAAAATTGAAATTGAAATATAAGAAAATTAGTTTATAAAAACTTGGTTTATGTACATATCCACCATTGGATTTTTATACCAATCACCTATACAATTATAAATCAATTAAAACTTATATTCATCATTTTAACTATTTTCTTATCTCTCCTTAGTCATATTAATTAGAAATTAACTAATCAAATTAACCCTAAATACTTGAGCACTATTTTGGTTAAAAGCTCATAAGTTAGGTTAAAAGATTATACATATTGCATTCATTTAACTTAACGATCTTTCAGAAGGAAATTCATATCTAAAGCTATGAATGTAGGAATTGAGTGATTCCGACACCATACAAAAGCTGACTCAGGGATATCTAATTCATCTTCAGTACCAATTTGATCATTTTAACGATAAATTTTAGTTAAAGGAGAGCCTAACATCTTGTTGCACCTGAGGAGGCGGTTTTGGAAGAAAAATTAATTCATATTCCAATAGAGGTTATGGTCTTTAAGGGTCAAGATGATAGAACAAATTGGAAAGGCTGGAATTTTGAAATATCTCAAAAAGATGCTACCATAACTTAAAGGAGGGAGCACCAATTAGAGATTAGATTAAGTACTCTCCTATATCTTTCCATATGTTTAAACCATGAGTGGTTGATTTTTTTCAGTTCAATTCAAAGTGTAATTCCATCTTTTGACTTGATTGTGAACTGACTTATGACAAGATTCTCTCATACAGATGATCTCGTGTAAGATCCAAAAATTTAGAATATAGAAAAATGTGAATACGAATGCTAAAAGAGAAGAGAAAAATTTACAAACTTAACACCTTCAAATAATGATTATGAAAGTGACGTAGTGAAAGTTGTTAAAGAAGAGAAAATGATGGAGCAAAGAATGTTAAAAGAGAGTTAGCAACTCTCAACATGGTCCAATAAACCCTGTATATCGAATTCCCAAAAACTGAGGAAGATTTTAAGCTTAAATCAGGTTTTATTTATTTATTTCCTACTTTTATGGACTTACAGGTGAGGAACCCTACAAAAATTGAGATGAGTTAATTTTTGTTTTGAAAAATAGCAAAATAAAGAATGATACAAGACTAGAAGTTAATGGAAACATGAAGGAGACAATCATGTCATTGTGTTCACTACTTGAAATGCCTAATAGGTCGGTACATTCATTTAGTTACCATCTATTGAAAAGGCTGCAAACTTGGGATTAAATACTTTATCAGAAAATTTAAGGTATAACAACTTAGGAGAGGGTGAAACCTAACTGATGATCATAACAAATGAAGGAGCTTGCTTTTGAAAATTTCAAAGATATGTTAGGTATAAATTATGGAGTATCCTTCCTATGCCAATCTTTGAATTCCAAGCTTCCAAGCTAATTGAACCCATCACCAAATTAGAAGTAGAAAACACATGCTTCAACTAAGGACCTATAATATACCAGAACCTAATGGAATTAATGTTCTATTTTTTCAAAAAATTTGGACCATAACAGGTGAAACAATCACATATGTTATTATAAAATTCTTCATGAAAGGGAAAATGCTCAAAGAGATTAATAAGACAAAGAGATACATGTCATTGTGTTCACTACTTGGCACTATATGAAGATTAGTAAAGAACTGGAATATAGCATAAAACTAAAGAGAAGATGAAATAGAAGAGAGCATAAGAAATTGAAAAGAAAATACTAGTGTCGACTATCACTTTTTGACACTAGTGTTGGTTAGATATTGTTTATGAGTGTTAAATGTTCCATAAATGCTTCTTGGCACTTGTAATGACTTAGTTCACTCAAATCTATTAAAGATTATTAGTACATTCTTTAATTTCCAAAAAAGTTCAAATAGGAATTAATATTAGATATTATGTTTTACTGAGACTTAATAGATATTTAATTAGAATCAATTCTAGTTTGTATTAAATTTAATATTAAATAATTAAATAATATATATTTCAGTGATTGTAAATCAAATTATAACAAAAAGTAGAAACAGATTATATAAATTTTATGACCAACCACTTCTCCAATGACTATCATGATTATGTAATAGAAAGAAATAGGGACCTGAACCAAGAAGGATAAACAAAATAAGAAGGGAAAAAATTAACGGTTTTCTAATTTATCAAATTTGGAAATTCAGAAGTAAATTACTAATCCCGGAAAGCGACATAAATACTTGGGATTAGCTTATATGTGAGAAAGGTCCTATAATTCATTCCCTTACCAATTCATTCAATAGATAAACTCTCGTTTCATGTTGTGGAAGTAATTAACTTGGTGCATTTCTATAGTTAGTAGTGAGTAATTAACCTTATTTTAGAATAATACTTTTGATTAACTATGCATCAAATGTGGACATTAATATTGAGTATTGAACATAGCTGACTTAAGGTTATCTAGGAAATGCATGGAGTAGAAGTAGCAGTCCCAACCTCCAAATTAAATATTAGAATTGAAGTTCAATTCTAATCCGTAAATTGGAGGGTCATTTGGAAATATGCCCTTAGGGCCTTTCCTTTCTTTTTCTGCTGATCACGAAGCAATAACGGAAACAAGACTTGCTGCAAAAACAGCACCAAGACTAAAAAACAAAACCAGAGCAACTAATTTTTATGAAAGAAATTGACATTATAGACTTAAACTTTAAAGGATATTTCTATATATGGAGCAATAAACAAAGTGGTGATTGACATATAAGGAAAAAACTAAATAGAGCTTTAGTAAAATTCCTAGACAGCATATCCTTTTTTACCATTCTATTATTCTTAGACCATTATCCTATTCTTATCTAGAGTCTCACTATAAAGCATCTAAGAAAATTACCCTTTTGCTTTGAAATTTATTTAATAGATGTTTAGGGGTTTGAGGAAGCTATAATAAAGAGGCTTACTTCAAAATTTTAAGGCAATAAAGCTTTATTCTATATAAGGAAGCTATATATGGTGAAATAGTAACTAAAAAAGATAATCCATACCAATATTTGTAATGCTCAACTTTTATTTTCCTTAGCTGATCTTAAATTAAAATTTATGCATGAAGAGTTTTTTCTATAATTGTGGTTATACTCTCAAACAAATAGAAGAGGAAGGAGAACTATTGAAATACTCTAAAGTCCTGAAGATTCACAATTCACTACTTAGGCAGAAATCTAAGTTCTAATAGATAATGAAGGAGAAAAAAATGCTTCCTTATTCCGTAAATCCATCTTTATGAGAAGGAATATCAACAAAATATCTTCTCTTATTAAAGAGGAGTTAAGTTTAGCTCAATATCAAGATGAGTTAAAGCAAGAATCTTATGAGTACTTCTTTAACACATTAGGTACTCATGCATTTAAAAACTCTTTAGTTAGCTTGATTAAATCTCTTATACTTAATCAAATTTCTAAGAAGGAAGCAGACTTTCTCATTTAACCATTCAATCCCATGATAAAAGAGTTGTGTTTTAACTTAATTTAGGTAAGTTCTCAAAGCTAGATGCATTAAATTCCGTTTTAATTCAAAAAACCTAACCTCACATCAAAGATGTTGTTACTAATGCAATTTAGGTCAGACAATTCTGAGAATGACCTGAGGCTCATTTTAACCGAAAGTTAAGTGACTAGTGTCAAAAGAAGAAAGCCAAGACATACTGTCATGAAGAAAAACCTACTGTAATGAATGCCTACCTAGTTTTTCATATGTTAAGTCCACTATCAAGCCATGTAGGAAAGGAAGTTAATTGATTATATGAACCGACTATAAGAACATTCATATAATTAAAGTGGCATTGTGGCAATGATTGTACTCTAGTTTATCATATCTATTAATCATGTATTTAGTTATCAATAGCCAATATGAAGTAACAGAAAGAAGTATAGAATATTAGAGGTGAAAAGCTTAATTTCCAAGTCACGGGGAAAAACAAGAAGAAAAAGGGCACATTGATGGTGGAGAGGGAAGGGACGGTGGCTCCAGGGAGAGGGACATTCATCGAACAATTCAAATGCATGCTTCCTTAAAACATACTGTCACACAATCATAGCCAAATGCCCACATTAATCGCAAGCAAATTACTTACCTCAACCAACACTCCCACTGTAGACGACAGAACCACGTCAACTGCTGAAGAGTGGCTCCAACGATTCCAAGGGCGACAGAAGATGATGGCTCCAGGGAGAGGGAAGGGACGGTGGCTCCAGGGAGAGGGACGGGAGAGTGCGATGAATGTTGATTTTCGGGAGAGTGCGATGAATGTTGATCCTCAACAATTACGCAGAATATTATGCTTGGGAGGCGGCAAACTAATGTTATAAACCGCGTGGGGGAAAGCTAATTTTCAGGCCTTCCCTGACGTCTAACTCTCCAAGACGTCGTGGATACTATTTTGCCATGTCTTAATACTAAAACGACCCAAAAAACATGGCAATTCAACGACGTCGTTATTCAACGTCACCGAATTTTCCCACCTTTCTTGACATCTAAAAGGACGTCGCGAAAGCCTTATACATGTCGCGACGTCTTATACAAAGACGACGCGAAATGTGTATTTTTGTTGTAGTGACGATGCATGTATAGTAGCAATTTTAGTGATAGGAGAATAAGTACAAAAGAAGTTTATACCACCCTTTTGAGTATAACTTTTAATCACAAGTCTAGCCTTAAACCTTTCAACAGTACCATTAGTTCCAAGTTTCCTTTTAAAGACCCATTTACACCCAATAGCCTTAGCCCCTTTGGGTAAGTCTACTAATCCCCAAATATGGTTAGACTTAATGTAATCTAGTTCACTCTTTATGGCATCTTTCCAAAAACTAGCATCTACAGATTTCACAGCCTCATCATAGGTCTTAGGTTCATCCTCAATAATATGAAGACAAACTACTAACTCATCAATTTCATCCAACCTAACTTTCTCATAGAGTTCAACAAGGAAGGTAGTAATAAAATTAGAAACAAAACTAGTTTTTGTTCTACGTCTTTTACTTCTCCTAGGTTCTACATTCACATCACCATGCAACATATTAGGAGCAGGCAAAGACATATATGAAGAAGATGCGCATGTAGAAGTAGACGCATCTTTCTGCATGTCTTAGGATGTATCACATTTCTTCAAAGGAAACACATTTTCAAAGAACCTAGCATTTCGAGATTCAAATAAAGTCCGATCTTTCAAACGCATGAATCTATAAGTAGCACTGTTTTTATCATAACCAATAAAGACAGCATCTTTAGTCTTAGATATGACATTCTCACACCGAAAAGAAGGCAAACCTATCTTAGTTAAACAGCCCCACACTCTCAAATATTTTAAGTTCGGTGCATAGCCTTTCCATAACTCACATGAGATCTTTTGTAATTTCTTATGAGGCGCTCTATTAAGGATATAGTTCGCACTAAGTGCTGCCTCCCCCTACATTTATGAAGGTAACGATATTTCCATTGAGCTATCCCATTTTGTTCAGGGGTTCAAGGAGTAAACTGTTCATGAATTATTTCCTCTTTCTCACATACTTCTTTTAAGGAAGTAGTACCATACTCTCCACCACAATCGGACCTAACTCATTTGATTTTGCAATCCAATTGGTCTTCTACTTTTGCCTTATATATTAAGAAATCTTTTTAGCCTTATCTTTTGTTCTTATTAAATACAACTTTCAATACCTCTAATGATCATTAATAAATGTGATGTAATAGTGCTTACCACCCCTACTTTCTATGTTTTTAAAGTCTGCTAAGTCTGTGTGCATAAGCTTAAGCAATTCGGTTTGTCGCTCAGTCACAAATTTAAACAGTTTCTTAGCAAATTTTGCCTCAACATAGATTTCACACTTCTTGTCACCATTCATAGACAGACTAGGAATAAGGCTCATAGCTTGCATGCGTTTCAAAGAACCATAATTCACATGTCCTAATCTACCATGCCAAATATCATAAGACTCAACAATATAAGCAGAAGTAGAAGTTTTATAAGCACCAGAATCAACAATGGCTTCAGTCTCTAATGTATACAAGTTACACTACACATAACCCTTCCCCAAAAACTCGTCATTATGACTAAGAATAACTCTTAGGTTCTTAATGTCAGTTACTATGGCAACTTTATTGAGACATAAAGTAGAAATTAGGTTCATACGAAGGGAGGGATATAGTAAACATTCTAAAGCTGTAAAACTTTTCCAGAAGTTAGTTTAAGCTTTACCATCCCTTTACCAAGGACCTTCGGGGCACTGTCATTTCCCATGTAGACCATCTCTTGACCTGTAGCACTTTCAAAGTTAGTAAACAGATCACGATTAGCACAAAAATGCTTGGTAACACCACAATCCACAATGCACAGGTTCGGGTGGTGAACCAGATTGCACTCAATCACTCTAGCAACAATTACGTCTTGGGTTTCAACGACATTTGATTGTGTCTTGAGCTTCTTGTCAACTGTTTAGTCACACTGAAAAGACTTGTGTACAGGCTTGCCACAAGTATAATAGATGACAGTAGTCGAGTTCCTCTTTTTTTGGATTTTCCCGTGTTTTTAGAACTTTCCTTTGTTATTTGGTTTTGGTTGCTTGTCTTTGTTGTTCTTCCTAATAGCTTTAGACTTGCCATCTTTTGAACCACCAAAACATTCAACAATGTTAGCCTTAACAAAAAGTTCATTAACAGATGAAGAACCCTTATCTTTGAGGTGATTAGCTCTTCGATCTTCATGTGCGAGATCAACTCCTGCAGTGTCAAATCACACTTCTTGTGTTTAAGATGGTTTCAATAATCACTCCACTTTTTAGGCAGCTTCTCGATGAGCATGTTTGCTTGCAAAATCTCGCACATCTTCATCACCTCAACTAGGATGTCAGTAACTAGATTCTCGCACTTATGGACTTGATCCATGATTGGCCTTTTCTCGTCCATCTTAAAATTCAGCCACTCTCCCACCACGTACTTATTCTTTCCCACATCATCAGCCACGTATTTCTTCTCCAACGCTTCCTAAATAATCTTGGCAAACTTTTGGGTATAGAATAAATCAAATACCGAACCAGTCATTGGACTCAGCAGCATGCCCTTCTCCATCTTATTGTCCTTATCATATTTCTGGACAGCCTCCTGATCACCCTCCTCACCCTTGTCTTTCATACTCGAGGCAGGGGTGATATCAACAATCGAAACTCCAGTCACTGGAGTTATAGGGGTGAACTTGACATCAACGATCTTAGGCGGATCATTGAATAGAACATAGTCAATTTCGAGTTGCTTGAAATAGATCAGCATCTTGTTGGACCACTTCTTGTAGTTCATACCGTCAAAGGGTTTGAGGTTGTTGATATCGGGAAGGAGTTTCAGTTGATTGGTGGTAGCCATTCGTATCGTTACGGTGGTAGGAAATCACTTCTAAATTATTACGAAAGATCACCACAAAGTAATCAAATATAGGGTTGAAATCGAGATGAACGAATGAGCGTAGGAAGAAAACCATGTTATGGACAAGGACCACTGACTTTGAAGTGATTTCGCCCCCAAATATAGTGCAATCGGCTGCTTGGACATCGCTCCCCAAGGTTTACACGGTGACACTTCTCTCTCGTGCACTCGAGAGAAGAGAGTTGGAACTCACGATTATTTTACTCAGATCTAGAATAATTGAAAGAAAAGGAAGTTGAAGTGTTTTTGAATATCTGATAAGTAAGTAGAGAGGACCATATCGTGGAGAAGATAAACACCTCCACTCAACACAAAATCCATAACCGAAGTAGCAAAATGAGTAGAGCATTAAAAGAGGCCTAAATATACTCGTCACACGCACGAGCTGAGTCCCTCATTCCTCTCACCATGAAACTAGTCAGGACACTAGCCCACACATTCCACTAAACATAGTAGTATATAAACTTAAGTGAGCAAGTATAAACTAGTAATGTGGGACAAGTACAATAAGAAAGAGCGATAAAAACTAAGTCCCAAAGTTATTGCATTATCGACAAAGTGTTCATGCAAAATTTTCTCTAAGTTGTCCAAAATTTGTTTGTTATAATTTGTAATGAATTGTAACCTTAAATATTTTTAGCATGAACTACTGCAGTTGGTTTCATTTTGCCTTGAAATTATAGAATCACCCGTCCTCTTCCTAATTTAACGACTTTTACTTTAATTTTTCGAAAGGAATCTTCTTAATATAAGGACATTTTTTAATTTTAACTAGTTATATAATTTATGAAAGGAATCCTTTTAAGGTAGGAATGGATTTTTAAATTTTTAATTCATTTTTTAGCCGCAAAATTTAGTTTTGTTCCTTAGGCCACAAGGATATTATTTGACAACATAACTCCAGGCATTTCTTCGACTTAGGATTCCAATGCAAAAGAAACGGACTTTGAATATTTGTTTTTACTGAAAATAAAAGCAAAAATCAGTTATGACATGACAGATGGGGCATAATAGACCACTAAGTTGCAGGAATTATTAATTTGACAGGGTCACTCAGCAGTGGTTGGAGAAATTCCATTCAAATATCTGCAATCGCTTTCTATTTCTATTATTATATGTTGAAAAGAAAAACTTAATAGTTGCAGAACCGGTGCCTTGTTGGAAGCAGTTTGTTATCCAGGCCCAGTAGCCAGTACCTGCCCCCATTCCTGTCCCAAAGCCCATATATAAGTTAGCTGCCCTCACCTTATTCAGGCTAAATGTTTCTTCTTCGTTTTTAGTTATGGAATTTAACGGTTTGTAACGAATTCCCTTTATTGATGTTAAACTAATCAAACAAAAAGTTATAAATATATTAATGATGGTTTCAGTGTACAAAAGATATTTGCATTTATTTTTCCCAGTCTCGACTCTGATTCCTGACTATTATTGTTTTTATTTCCAATCATGCAATTAATCTGACTACGTGAGAGAGAGAGATCATTCCGAGATGAACTGATCCTGAACAATTTTCACCCTTGTTTATTTCAACCAGCTTATGTTTCTCTCTGAAGCAAACCTGAGCATACCAAAAATGGCAAATCAATTGCTTAGGACAGGAGATCTCTGTCCGTAATCATGTACATATTACTTCTTTGTTTTTATATATAGTTTTCAACGTTTTAAATAAAAAATAACAGTCTGATGTTCATTATCATATGGGATAATTTAAGAAAAGAAAAAAGATAGCAAAAAAAGTCAAAATACAATAATATAATTTGAAGGAAGAGAGTAAATCTCATTCCTTAAGACATTGTTTTTCCTTGATATATATAAACATAAAAAGAGAAGGGAGGGACCCAAAATTGGATGTCCATGTCCTGACTAGATGGAATTGGTAGGGGCCGACGTCTTAAAATTTGCGTCTTCTGCACTCCAATAATGGCAACTACTTGTATTGGTGAAGTGACTGAAAAGGCGTTACTAAAATTGTACAAGACGAGATGAAATATGGGTTTTAAAGCATTTTGCACAGTTAGCAATTTCTTGTCTGGTTCATCGATCGAGTAAGTAATTGTCCATAAATTAATTGTTGACAAAGAATTTCATTAAGTGCTCTCCACTCCACCCCACCACACTATCACTTCAAACCTTGACTATTCCAAAACTATATATAGCACCAAGAATATTGAATTGATCATGGAGAAAAGTAAATACCTAGAATAAGGTGAGAGGTCATCCATTAGGAATAGTAAAAAGCTTGACGTCTGGTTTGGTTAGAAGTTTTTCCCTACCCATAAGGTAAAGAGCCTTTAAGAAGGAGCTTGGTACCATTTTATGACATGAGTGGACCTATCAAGCATTGCTTTTAAGATAAGAGTGCTAGTCCTCTTTTTATTTTCGAATTTCTTGTGGCTCATCTCATTTTGTGACATGGATTTCATTCCTGAAAACCAACAGTGACTTTGCCTCAATAATCGTCCAGGGAAGTAAGTATGTTCAGAACTCACACGTACATATAAACTTTTTATGCGATGTGACTTGTCTCCTTTTGCCATTAATGAGCAGTATTGACGCAGCAACCATTTTACGTTCGCTCGCTGTATGCATTAGGGCATGCTCACCTGTGGAGACCTGATCCTCTGGTCCACTTATTCTGGACTAATCTTGTGTCAATTCATTCCAATCATCTATTTATGTAGGATTTACATAAATAAATGGTTGGAATGGGTTGACACAGGATTGGTCCAAAATAAGTGGACCAGAAGATTTGAGGGGCACCTGTGGATGTATGTTTGATACTTAGCCCCCACAAGGCCTTATAAGGGAGTTAAAACCAAATCTTAAACATACTCATTCTAGCAAAGGGCGTCTTTGACGCCTTAGCCCATCACAAGGCTTGCGAACCGTCCCATTATCCTTATAAGATTCAAGCGCGCGACGTTGAGTAAATTCATATCAATGTTGGTGGTTCTGATACCACTAAACCTTCTCCGTAAAGCCTTGCAAGGAGGGGTGAAATTAAATCTTAAATATAATAACATGTTAAGTAAGATCCAAATATCTTTTAGAAGGGCCTGATCTTTTTTATGAGTTTTTGAAAACAGTAAATTATCATTGATATAAATCAGTGCATTATAAAAGATAGGCTCATAAATTTTGGTTATGACTTTCTGAAACAACGAGGGAACAACTTTAAATCCAAATGGCATAACAGTTCATTGGTAATGTGCATTGGAAATGTAGAATGTAATTTTGTATCTCTTTTATGGGTGAATACCCAGTTGCCAAAATTTTGCTTTCAACTCATACTTAAAAAAGATAACAACTTCTTTAAGAAATAATACCTAAGTACTGATCTTTACAAGAGGAAACTTGTCATTTTATAAGAAAATATTCAGAGGTTTATAATCAATGACTAATCTTTTTTTTTTTCACGTTTCTGCTCTGAACGTTTATTGACATAGAATGTTTGACAACCCAATCCGACTTTGTAGGCCCAATAAGTTCTTGCTTCAAAAGAATAGTACACTCATTTTGTGCGAGCTTCAGATCATCAGGATTCATTCCTGGATTTTTAACTTTCGTCAGATTGATATCCTTGTTTTTCTTAAAAGATAGGCTTATAAAGAAGTCAACATTTTTTTTACAAAGGATATGGATGAATAAATTGTGCATGAGATTCAGGACAACATTTCAACAGTTTATCTGAAAGTGTAGTGCAACATGTAAAAACTTGAGTAAGTTCAAACACATTTTTGATCTTCGGAATTTGAATGATGGTAACCTGATCATTTAAACGATCAACAACCATATAAAGGTCATCCAAAGTAGAATTAGGAAAATTGAAATCCAAAGCATGATTCTGTAGACGATAGATCATCTAATGATGTAAAGTAGCTATGATGGCTATAGGATCTTAATCTGTTCCAGTGATATAGATTTGAACTTGTAAATGTTCAGATAAAGTAAAATCATCCAACCTGATGTTTTCAACATCAGATAAAATGACAGGGTAGCCTTTCTGTAATTCGAGTGACCATCTTGCATGATAGCCTGTTACTACTTTAGAACAAGATTACCTGCTTATGATCAAAATGGAAATCCTTTATGGTTAATCACGATTGCCTAGATAAGGTAAAGATGAACATGATTGGCAGTAACATGGATCACTTTTAGTGATGCGAAAAATGGCAATGTTCACTTTCCTGAAAAGGCACATTTAGGAAAAGAGCTGCACACTCGGGAACAAAAGAAGTAATCTTTTTCCCAGAATATGCTGTTTCTATTTTGAAGTCAAACATCAGGACAGTAGGCTTGAGTTGGGACGAATAGCCCAAGTAGTAAAAACTTTTGCATTGCTCCGAGATCACTGACGATCTAGTACTGTTTACTCCGACGAAACTGCACCAGCAAACACCGCATGGGCCAGCACATTTGGATCTTCAACAAGCCATCTCCAAGTCCTTGTAGACCAGTTTTAAACATGAAATGCAATGAGATGACCTCTAAACACGGAACACAAGGAACGTATTATGTTCCCTGGAGATAGATCTGGATATGGGTCTGCGAGAGTTGTGGTTAGATAAGATTTGGGTAGTGTTTGATGAATGGAAAGGGTATTTCGTTTGGCGGACCTATAGTTATAGACTTAGGATCTCTAAGATAACCTAAATTTTTTGAACTCCATAGACTGTGATGGAATTATGCATACCTTGTTATTAGCTTGGCCCCTTTAAATACACAGCAATGGAATAACCCACCATAAGAATAGGAAATCATGGAAAAGTGAAGGCTAACCTCCTAACAACATGGAAAGAAAATTCAATTACAAAAATAGCAACAGAACTTAAAAGTAGGAGCAATGACAGAAAATGTGCAGAAACTTAGGAAATATGATCATAGGCCTTCATCTCGTTGTCGTGTCTTGAACTTGCAATGAGTGAATCTCTGGTAGACACTTGTAGTGCTAACTGAACGTCATCAATGAAATATGTTTTATTCCATGAGTGAATCTCTGGTAGACACTTGTAGTGCTAACTGAACGTCATCAATGAAATATGTTTTATTCTATAGCAGAGAGCCAGAGTTAGTAACAATATACACAAGATATATACATACGAGAAGGTCAATCAATAACAAGGCTCCAGTGACTGCATCCGAATACTCTATTATTCCTGAGGATACTAGATCGTAGCCGACACACACTGACATTCCTTCCTTACTTACCGCAGACTCAGAAAAGGAGGGCTAGAATCCAAATAAATAAATATGACTCACAACCAAACTAAACTGGCGAAAAATGTGCTCCTGAAAAGAACTTCACAGGGAGCTGAGGAAGACAACGAAAAGCAGATAATCTAACTGAACTTGATTTTATGGTTTTCTCTTCCCCCTGGACCCTTCTCTCTGATTCCGGAAGTGGCTAAGAAGCTGCTGTGCCTGAATTAAAGTTGCAAAACCATGCATCTTGCTCATTCAAAAGACCGAAAAGAATGAAATGGTAGTATCAATCTTGTATATATAAAAGCATGAACATTCTTGCCATTTTCCCAAGTGGAAAAAATACATCCTGTGAAGCTGTTTCTATCCTTCTTTCTACCAAAAATTTGCTTCAGGAATACACGGGTTAAGTTTCAAATGATTAATGTCCACGGATATGATTTATTCGGTCAATCCGGATATAAAAAAGAAAAAATTGGGGAAAGGATTTTTTTAGTTTACATTCAGGACGATGACTTATTACCACCCAATTGAAAAAAACATCTTCATTAACTTCCCATGTTTTTTACCTCGTCACTGGCACAGGCCACAAGCAGCTTCCATTTTATGTTGTTGGTATTTGATTATCAAAAATAAGGCATGATACAGAAATGAAGTAAAGAGTTTAGCAGCATACCTTTTCCTTTGCTCTTGGTGAGCCTGACTGCGACAATGCAACAAGGGGCGGAACAGCCCCTTCTTGCAACACAAGAGTACAAAACTTGGGGCTATTAAGGCACATTTGCAACAATATGGATGCAGCATTTTCCTTTCCTCTCTGTGAGCCCGATTCAACAACTTCAACCAGTAATGGGATGCCTCCTGCCCTTGCAATTGCCAGACATCCTTCCCCAATTGTGGAAAGGTTTGCAAGAAGAGCAACTGCCTTGTCAACCATCTGACTGACAGGTTCCAATAACTGAACAAGATGCTTAACAGCTCCAGCTTGAACTATACGAGCTCTGTTTTCGTGGAATATTGAAAGGTTAAACAAAGCAGTTGCAGCATCCTTTTTTCCTCTAAGAGTCCCAGAGCCTAGAAGATCCACCAAGGCTTTTACTGCACCAGAACGACCAATTTTCAACTTGTATTCTTCTAAAACAGAAAGGCTAAACAGAGTTGCAGCAGAATTCTCTTTTGCTCCATCATTTCCGGACTTCAAAACATGAACGAGTGGCTCAATCGCTCCAGTTTCTGCAATCATGGCCTTAATCTCTTCATTGATTGATAAGTTCAACAGTGCCGTGACAGCATGCTCCTGAGTTAGCTTCACTTCTGAGTATAGAAGTGAAACTAATGGTTTGATAGCACCACCATGGCCTATAATTACACGATTCTCCATTTTGTGCTTTGCAAGAAGCCGTAATTCTGCAGCAGCTCTAGTGTGAACGTCATTTGATTGGCTTTTAAGGTCTTCAATCAGCTTCTGGACATGAGAATTTGTAGTTTTATCATCAGAACCTGAATCACGAGATGGAAGGGAGCACGCTACATTTGCTTCTGTCATTTGCTTTCCTGATAACCAGGGAGAAACTTTAGCTTCCTTATTTAATGGAGGCACAGCAGGACATGCAGAAGCAATATGTTCCGGAAGGCCATTCAAATATTCAAGCTTGGCCGATATCTCCAAGACCTCATTTGACGCTGGTGGCAAATACTCAATACTGGAAATGGCACTTGAGGTTGATTCACTCCTGCTGTGAGTATATGACAATTCATGGGATGGGCGATCCAAGTCTCCAGCCTCCCTGATTTCAAACCCATTTGATTCTCCCTCACTTAATTTGGATGAGACATTAGACTTCTGCTTCTCAAAACCATTTCTAACTTCAAGAGATGATCTTGATGTCAAATTGCTACTGTGAAAGGAACCATGGAAACTATCCGAAGCAATGAAATCGCGACCTGATGGGTTTGAGAAAGAATTGCACTGAGACTTACTGGGAATCCGTATTTTGTTTTCATCACACCAATTAGCTATCATTGCCTTGACAGTGTAATTGGGTATGAGATTTGTATGACTAAGTGTTTGACGGGTCTTTGGGCAAATGGTCAATCCATTATCAAGCCAAGTCTGGATAGCAGCCCTATCAAAAGTTTGTCCTGAAGCTACAATCACCGGATCCAGCATGAGCTCCAGTGATAGTGGACAGCGGAAGTACGAAGGGATTACAACACCAGTCCTTGGTTCAAAGTGCTCCTCTTTAAGCAAGCAGTTACGTATATGAGCAATGAGATCCACAATTTGATCTATTTGGTCCAAGTCTCTCTTCCCTTTATTGACTTGAATCTTAGTTCTTTCCTTTTCCACTGCTATACTTTCTCTCAACAGTTCCTGGTTTGATGTTAAACTAAGTGATTCAATAATCGTTCTAAGATGATCAGTACAAGGAACGATATCATCTCTTTGACTTCGAACAGCCTCTTCTATATGTTCAGTTACTTTCTCCTGTTGTATACAACTAATTTCCTCCATGCATTGCTGAAAGAATTTTAACAAAAGTTAGTCTGTCATGCTCATTTGATAAGTAGAGGTGATTGCAGTTTGTGATTGTGTGGTAAGGGCCCTATTGTATGATCTTGTCACTGGACGATTAAGAGAAAAATCCAGGTTCCTTCCCTTACTGGTGTTCTTCCCTTTGGAGGAAGAACCAAAGTTGAATGAATATTAGCTAGCTCTGTCAAGAGCTAGCTAAATAAATTACAGCTAAGGAACTGATTTTTTTTTATAGTGATTTCGATACCTTTATTCATTGATAATTCTGCTGTTATATAGGCAGAAAAGGAAAAGAACAATCCATCTAACTAGGACTCCTATTATAGTAGAACTCTATTAAGAAACAAAAAACCAGAAAGGATCTTTCAAAAGCTAACTATCCTTATCCAAATACTATCCTAATCTAATCTTCTATTATTTGTCCTGTCTAACTAAATTCTCCAGCTTATCAGTCGTTACCCAACTTCTTCCCTCTCCTTTGATAAGTTCTACCCACAAAAGCATCCTTATCATTGTGAATACAAGTCGCATGTTCCAAAAGAATCAGGAAAAGACATGAAAACAAATATTAACTACAACTGACTAAGACGACTCTTCATAGCAACTGTTTTGTACTAAAGAAACCAATGAGAATGAGAAACTGTGCTGCTATACACACCTGGACAGCAGTAAAAGTTGAAGTAGATGTAGAAGACCGCAAGAATCTAGCAAATATGTGGCAGAGTTCTAGCGAAGAACTTTTCATTTTCATAAACAAGGCTTCACTCTGGCAAACCTGCAAGCATAATTTTGCAAATTACTAGTCTGACACACTGACTATCTAATCCACCAATAAAGATTGCTGCTTTCTTTACAGCCACAAGTTGAGTTTTGCTGCTTTAAGCCTAAAAGAAATTTAGATGATCAAAATATCAATTATATTAAACATTTCACATAGATTAGAAAACCTTTTTGGGTAAGTACTGTAAACGGCATTATTTAAGAAGACCAAATCATAAATCTTTCAACTCTATTAGCACAAGAAGTACTCACACTGGAAATTTTGCTCATTCTAGGACACCAGTTCTCCAAAAATTCTCGTGCCTCGTTAACAGTTGCATCAAAATTTTCACACTCTTCACGTATGACTTCCTCGGATGATTTATTGTGATCAGTAACCTCATCAAGCAGTGGTTTCAGATGCTTTAAAATCAGTACCATGCCCATATAATACTTTTGAACTGCCATAGGTTTCCTTGACTGGCAGGAAACTAGATGAATGAAGCGGCATATGCTGTTTATAAGACATCTTGTAGATGTGTCCATTTGACCAGGCTCTGCTAAAACAGATAACAGGAATAAGTGCATAGAATCCATGACAAAATTATATTGGTGTCACTTGCAGCATCTTAGAAATCAGAATTTGCAACTGCAGAATGAACTTTCCACTTGACCACAATCTCACAACGTTGATATGCTTGTAGCCCTAAAGGACAAGTTCTTGCCTATCATCATAAAGCAACAAGAGAGAATTTAGAGGGGAAGATAAAAACTGTTTCCATCCAATAGAAAATCTGGTAAAGGTTAAAGTTGTACCCCAAGGCTACAACCCTATTTGAGTACTATCTCCCATGAGCTAGGGAGTGTAATCTGATTAATCAAAGATAACAAAAATCATAGCAACAAAGTCATTAAGGTCTCCCCAATGAGTAGCACATCTGTGATGATAAACCACACAACAAAATATTTCAGCCCTCCTAATAAGACCAATAAAAACTATGGAAGACCCAATTGGTTTTATACCACTTTTCTCTTAGATGTTGAACCTCATAGCACATGGATACTCTCAATCTACCCAACAAGGTCAATAAATGGCATTAAGACACAAAGGAAAGCTGTTTCCTAAACAAAACTAATTATTTAGTATGGCATTCCATTTCATGCATCATCTACAATTAGATGAATGTAACAATGTGGCATACTCTGTAGAGGGCTTCCAGGAAACTCAGTGATAACAGTAAATTGATATTTTTTAAAGTAGTGAAAATTAATTGGCACGCATTTTATGATGAGACCCAAAGCAGTTCCTACGAATTTTGGACATAAATCAGCGTATATTCAATTCAAATAGAATAGAACAACTTTGGCAAAACTAAGAACATCCTTAAATTTTATGTGATCAATAAATGGTTATCCCATGTTAATTTTCTCTATGTTCGCAACTTTTCTCACTTAAAAGTACTCTTCTAATATATCCAATAACTATACCTTATCTACTATATAATCCATTTAAGTTATTCTGCTATTATCATCCTCATTTGTGGAAAACAAAGAAGGAACGACATGTAACCATGAACTCCATGTGCAAAACGAGGGCACTTGATAAAATCCATTCTAGTGCTTATTTCGTTGCTAATAGAAACTGAATAGTGAAGAAAAACGACAACACAGACTTCAATTTCTAGACAAGAATATTAAGTAAGTTCCATTTCCCAGAATCCAAGAACACTGCATGACTAATCAGAATGACTTCACTGTTTCGTGGGAAACCAAAAGGAAAAACAAAAACTCAGTTGTCCCTTTTTAGTTTCCGACGGTAACCAATATGACACATGAATTCACCAAGTGAAAGCAGCTCTATAACCTGTTTCATATCATGGTTAAGAAGAAATTAACACCACAAATTTGTGAATCTGTACCAAGACATGCACAACAGGCACACACATTGGCCAAGAGAGAGAGAAAGAAATCACGATTAACCAAATATTACGTATCGTAATTACCAATGTAGTATTTGAGAATCTTACCTGTGGGGGGGAAAGAGTGTATTTGTGTGTGTGTTTTGTTGGCAAAAGAAGTATTAGATAATGGGAAAAAAGGGATGTAAAGAAGAGGGGCGGTTGTAATGGAACAAAGAGAGAAGACGGAGACCACTCGCTGCAATAGTAATAAGCAACGTTGGTGTCTCTGTTTTGTTTATATAGAAAATGGCAAATTACAGAGTTGAGAAGAAGAAAAGCAGGAAGCAAAACCAAAAGAAGAGGCTTGGCTTAAGTGAGCGTGAAGCTGAGACGCAACGCAATGTTAGTTTTAGTTAAAACGTTGACGTTTTAGTTTTGGCACAAAATAAGTACAGAATTAGTGGAACAGACGATCTGATGCCTTATGGAGGATGGATGGAATTACATTTTCAACAAGTGCTAAACGAGTGAAAAGAGTCTTACTGTTAAGCTTGGGCTCAAAAATTTCTACTCAGGCCTACACCTGAGACACTGAGCCTAAATTTGAACCTAATCAGGTTTGGACAAGAGGCCCAAAACAACCTAATCCAAATTGTTTTTATTTTTAAATAAACATAGAAAATGACTTTCACCTAAAGCTAAAATTTTTTAAAAAGCCCAAGTCAAGCTTGAGGCTAGTCAATTTTGACTTTGAGTCGGGTTAGACTAATTCAAGGCCTAACTGTCATCCTACTTATAGTTGTCGTTGGTTCAACCCCATTTGCTTCATTAGCATTGCTAAATTTGAAATTTGGGAGTCTTAGTTGGCTGGCTTTATAGATCAAAAGTAATAGAAATCTAGCAAATTTGAAGTAAAAAATTGATGAATTGAAGTTGTTTCTAGAAGATGCTCGTGTTGGGAAAAAATGCCTATGTTGTTGGTAGACATAGCTGTATGTGTGATCGTGTATATTCTTGTAATTGTGTACGAGTTCAAGGATGATGTTACGCTCGTATTGAGGTCAGACACGCCCATGTTGGAGTTCAATAAGGACGTGTCCATGAACTATGTATCTCCATTATTATTGAGTATTGAAGTGAGTTTGAGGGACATGGTCACTAAAAAGCCAGTGTCGATGACCATATCGGATATAAAACCATATTTTTACGAGGCATAAAAGGAAAATATGAAGTGCATCAATAGACACACGAAAAAAGAAAGCAAGAATTAGTGAATGAGAGCTGGTGAACCAATATTACTCTTTCATCTACAAGTTTTGTGTTTGATTTGTTAGGATTAATTTAGAGTAGTATTGATTTAGGATATTAATTTGTATTCTATCATAAAACCTTATTAGATAACCTGTTGTTGTATTGTGGTGGTATTTCGAGTTGGGGTCAATAGCTCGAAACTTGATCTCTTGTAAGTTTGTTACTTGATTTAATGGATTTACTTGCCAATTTAGCATGTAATTTTTCCTTATACACCGGATTGTTTTTCATGTAAATTTGGCATTTTATTTTTTTCGTCATCTATATTATTCAGGTTAATTATTTATTGCAATTGAGTTGCTTAAAACTAGTTGATTGTGTTTTGTTGACCTTGTGAGTGATTGTTGTTTGAGTCCTACAACTTCTTCTAATTATTGTAAATTTCAAGCTTTTTTTGGGGGCCAAGAAAAATCAAAAATGGGTTTTTTAGTAGTAAATTATAATTAATTTGGTCCATTTTATTGTAAATATTTTAAACAAACTAACTTTTCGATTTGGTTTATTTTAATAAATTTTGTTATTAATTACTAACTATTTTATTAATTAATTAGTCGATTTTTATGAACAAATAAATTTTTATAAACTAAAATAAATTAGTTAGTTTTGACAAATTCTTTTAATTAAACTTCAACTTCTTCGATAGATAAGAATTGCCCCTTTCTTCAATCCGATTTCATATTCTTCAATTTTATTCAATATTTATTGTATATCTATTTTATAATGATCTAATATCGATTAAATCTTTAAACTTTTTATTTTATTAATGTAACTTTCGATCCAAATTTCAAAACATTGGCAAAGTTTGTGAAGCTTACAATCCATCAATAGCAAAGTAAAAGGAAATAATCATTTAAGACCCAAAAGGATCACATTCTCTTTGAAAACCATCTTCTCCATTTCCACTCAAATACATGTAAAAAAGACCTTCATTCTGCCATTGTTAGATAAATCAAAGATTATAGTTGTAACTAATATTTTATAAATCGGATCAAAAATTAAACTAGTCCAATAAAAGGTTTAACGTTTAATTATTATTAGTTCGTTATAAAAATCTTATACAGTAAAAATTGAACAAAATTGAAGAATTTAAAATATAATTAAAGAAATGAACTATTTTTGTCTGTTAAAAAAGCTTAAATTTAATTGAAGAAGAAGATTGTTAAATAAAAACTAACTAGTTTATTTTAGGTTATAAAAATTAGTTAATTTACGAAAATCGATAAATTAATTAATAAACTAGTTAGTTTTTAATATCAAGAATTATTAAAAAAAATTAACGAAAAAATTAGTTGGTTCAAAATTTTTATAACTAAACTGATTGAACTGATTCGATTTTATAATCATTACATACAATGGCATAAACTATGCCCTTTTACACGTTAAATAACACGACAGGTCAGACCAAGTAGAGTCCAACCCGAAATTCGTTCAAATGATAACATGCCAACCTAATCGGAAGTTGAACCAGATTCTCTTAAGCCATTTTTTTGTTATAAAATCCAGGCTCTCCAAAATGGTTAAATGCGGAAGAATTTGGGTATAACCAGAGTCGCCTGTTCATGATTCATCAGAATTCTGCAGATTGGTACTGTTCCTCTTAAGAACAGTTTCTGTGTTAAGCTTAAAATTGTGGATTTCGATATCTGCTGCTTATGATCATACTGTTTTTGAACATCATCAGCAAATTCAACATTCTGATATCATTTCTATCTCTGACAATCATCATCAGCAGCTGCTAATATGGACTGAGAATAGATTTGTAGCTTTTCTTGACAAGGGTCTTAGTCCAATCTTGGATGAGGAAGCCTATCATTGTGCAAACATGTTCAAGCCAAGTGCATGAGAAACTGAATTCTATGAATTAGCTGAAACAAAAATATTCTCATTGGAAAATCATAAGATGAAGAACTTGAGTTTAAAAACTAATTTTTTTGGGATTAAAAAATGAGATTTCTTTGTGTTCTAACTTACTCTACAAACAAAGAATTTTTTGTAAATTTCAATTTCTTAGAAAAATCTATTTTCCTGAATTTTTGTTGAAAAACGTAACTAAAAAGACACTTAACATGTCAAATGATGCTAACATAGTAATTTAATAAAATTGTTAACTCGAGTTGGACTTATTAAACCTAATCTGAACTAATTTGATCTATTAACTTGAACTTGTTTTGAATTAGTACAAATCAGATTTAATAAGTTTGAATCAATTTTAAAAACCGAGTTGAGTCGTTATGTTAGTACTATTTGATTAGTCTATATATTTTGTTTATATTATTTATTTTTTGTCGTTATTTTTTAACAGAAAGTTTAGAATGGTTTTTGATAAAATTAAAAAAAATATAACACTGTAGAATATTAAAATTAAACTTTAAATATGATAAAACCTTAAGAATTAGAACAAACTTTTTGACTTTTACTTGAACAAGATGGACTTTCAATCACATTATTACCCATTACAGCATTGCCAACAACAAATTCAAAACATGCAAAATTGGAAATTATTTTCTTTAATTCATGCGAGCCCATTCTTGACCATCAGAGGTCAGTTTTCTTGTCATTTTGAACCTAAAACACTTTTTAAGACAAAGATAATAATGTTTATCCAATGACTTGCACCTTAATCATTATCAAATCTACAAGATTAAGAACTGTTGCTGGTCTAATGACTTAAGCGAAGAAAGCTAGTTAAATCATCATGGTATGTCCTCTCTCTCTCTCTCTATTTATACATATATATATATTTATGATCATTAATTATGAACATTAACGTGAAAAAAGACAAAGGAACATAATCATGCTTATGTATGAGAAAAAAGGCACCTAGGATGCATTAAAATAGAACCAAAACATTTCCTTAAAAGACAAATGTTTGTGTTCTAACCAATGATGCATGGTGTTTATGCATGCCTTTGGCGTGCGAGCTCTACCATTATTTCTCAACTTATTTTTCACCTATTTGCCGTGGTCTAGTTATGTAACTTTTGAGGGTTTTAAGCTTCTTGTAAATCTTCAAGTGCATGTCATTCATCACCATTGAAGCCCTCTCTCAAACTCTGTGGTGAGTTCGACATTTCCCTTTATCTTCTTTATTCTCTAAATGTGTGACATTAAACAGTCGGCTTAGAGTGTGCATTTGAAGATAACGATTGTGAATCTTACCGATACTAAAGGTTTAGAGGAGGTGCCAAAGCTCTTCGATCTTATGAATCTCATTTCCAAAATCTCCTTCATTCCATCCAATCTGCTTTTTGGAATGCATGACTCTCATGCACCAACATCCAAATACTATTTTTATATCATGGAACAAACTTAATTCTATTAATAAGAGAGGATAGTAATACATTAATATTTGGCACACCAACATAAGAATCTTATAGTTAAGCATTAATAAGTCAAATTAAATCCAAATTTATTATAATTTCGGTCTAATTTGAGTTCGAGTTCTATTCGAAATTGATTCCGGCTAAATTATTATATGTAATCATAATCTTTAAGACACATGGAAAAGACAGAAGGTGAAATTTGGTAAGTCCACCGCGACACGTTAAAGCAGAATGCAGCTTCTGTATTGATAGACTGCAACACATTGCAAAACATCAATCCTAGTTGTAGTTGTTTCTGTAGACTTTTGGAGGCTCAAAGAAAGAGGCAAAAATAAAGTCTTTTGATTGCTTGAAGGCATGCCCTTAAAAATATTCTTTAATCATACCCCTCATCAACTTGATTGCCAATGGAGCCAGCCATATCAGAACCGTCAAATACATCTCATCAAAAAGTCAGACCCATTGTGATGGTCCTGTCTGGATGTGTGGTCAGGATTCTAAAAGCAAAAGACAATATAAAGGATGTGGGAGACTACTTGTCCTTTAACTATGATGGACAACAAAAAAGAATGTAGAGCATCTAATCAAAGTTTTAAATTGTGAATTAGGAATTATATTATAATTATAGGTGATTATAATAAAATTAAAATTATTATAAATATTACCAAAATTATAATAAATTTCATATTAAAGTCTTCACTTAAAATTATAAAATTTTTGTAAAAAAATGTTAATGGCTGATTTCTCACATGAATTTTGACTTTTTCTTGTCTGGGTTTTTTTTAAAAAACTAATTTTACTGTTGCAAATGGAAAAAGATTCATTCTTTGTCTTAAAATATTATATACAATTGGAATAATTTTGATAGGGCTTGTACTTTGTAGTGCAAAAAATTGATTATAATTTAGTAAAAGTTTTAAATTGTGAATTATAAACAACAGCAACAATTCAGTGAAAGCCACGTTGATTGAGAAATTTAAGCAGATCCAAAAATACATAACCTTACTATTAACTGGCAAAGAGCTGTTTCTGATTTTTAACAATTTGCCAATACATATTAATTGATATTTTCTCATTTAGGAGTTTTTCCTTTCCATTGTAAATGTGAAAAGATTCGATCTTTATCTTAAAATATTATAGACACTTAGAATAATTTTGATGGGATTTTTAGTGTAAAAAGGGAGGAGTTTTGGTCACTACTTTACTCAATTTGCTGTTCCATTCACTTCCCTACACAATTATACCTGCAAGTATTGTGCTTCTTTTTTATTTTGTTCATCAATCTTTTTTTCCCGTGGTACAGTATCAAGAAAATGTAAAGTTGACGCTTCTCAATCAATGCCTATGTATCTGATCTATGACTCTAAAAATGTCACAAGTCTCTTTGGTTACGTTAAGTCGTAAAGTCTTGCACTTCCAATCTCACTGTCCCTCTGTCTCTACCTCTTTTAGGTTCTTTTTTGGTCTCAGTTCTAGACAACTCAGCTACCTTGTTCCCTTTACTTGTAGTAGTGGAATTATGTTCATGATCCTGACTATTCTGCTATTTTCAGTTCTTGAAAAGGCTGAGTAAAACCAAAAATTTTCAAGTTTGTACTCGAGGAAGACTGGAGCTTTAGCCATGAAAGATAGAGGCAAAGCTGTGGAGGTGTACAGAAGCAATGAGGTGTATGATCAGGATTACAGTACTGCTTCTGATCTTCCATGCAAGAAGCACCCATCAGCAAGCTCAGTTGGGATTTGTCCTTACTGTCTCAAAGAACGTTTGGTGAATCTGGTTTGCTCTGATTGTGGAGAACAGAGGCTCTCTTCTTGTTCTTGCTCAGACATCTCTTCCAATCGCAATTCTACTTCGTGCAATGTTGAGGTAGGCAGTGTTGGTCGTGTCTCATTCTTGTTAGAGAACGATCAGAAGAACTTGCTAGTTCCAAATCCAAATCACAAGCACAAAACTGAAGAGAGACCAGATGATGTTTTGTTGTTCAAGAGGAGTAGCAGTAACTGTGTTGAGATCAAGAGGAGAGATGGGATTTGGAGAATTGTGAGGCTGTTCAAGAAGAAAAGAGACAAAAGTTGCGAGAAAACCAGTGAAGTTAAGACTGATATGTGTGTTGTTGACTACATGGGAGTGTCTAGATCAAGATCTCTATGCAGCTTTAGAGGGGGTGGGTTCTTTGGTTCAGAAGATGGAACATTTTCAGGTGCTAGGAGTTCTATTTCAGGGGCTAGAAGTTCTCTATCCGCTGCTAGAAGTTCTGGTGTCAATGGAGGTCTATTTTTTGATCCTGACAGGAAAAGTGGATTCAGTGAACTAGAACCAAGAAGAAGTGGGGTTGATGGTGAAAAAAAGGAACCAATTGTTATGGAGCCTGACAAGCTTGAAACCCTTTCAAAAGGAGTAAACACTAGACGCGTATTTTCACTGAAAGAGGGTAGCTTTACAACCATGGATGATTCAGGTTTCATTGACTTGAAGTTTGATTTCCCATCAGAGTCTCAACCAGAACTTTCTGCAATCAAAATGGTTTCTTTGTCAGATTCAAACTCTACTTTTGGTAGCATCAGAGCTGGTAATGTTGTGACACAGCAGGATCATAATGCAGGTCCATTGGGAAGCTTTCCAGGAGATGGGGTTTTTGGCAGTGGTGGTTCCTGTAGGATCACAGGTGGTGACAGAGGGATTAAAAGGAGCAGGAAAAGTTTCAAGAGTTGGAGATGGATTTTCAGGCACAATCCTGATGCAAAGAAGAAAGATGAGGGGTTTGGGATCAAATCTTTAGCTTAGACATAACCTTAATCAGCGCTTTTTCATGTTTTTCACTGTGTCTTCTGCTGTCACATTTCCTCTGATATCTGTAGTTATTGTCGATCAATTTAAAGAAACAATAGCAGAAAAATACGAGTCTTTCCTGATTTTCACCATGGCATTAGGATTGAAAAGAGTAGAAAAACAAAAGGAAAGCAAAATCTACATTTAATCACTCAAATAAAAGATCAAACAGTTAGCAGATCAAGCCTAACTTGATTCGAAATTAACCAATTAAATTCAAAGATTCAAAAAAATAAAAATTAAGTCGAGCCTAAGTTATATGCGATTTAGATCTGACTTGGGTTATTGGATTGGTTCAATTTGGTTTGAAGATAATTTATTTTCATAGGCCATTCAAGGAAAGCTCTTGACTTTGCCCAATATTGATCATAATCATTCAAGCCCTACACAAACATACTGAGGCTGGACTACTTACTTGCAGTAAGTTGGGCCATTCCATATTGATTTCATTTCATTTTTTTTCTTCATATTATTCAGAATATGCTGTAAATCCTTAACTAACTTTGCTATAAATATGTATAAATTGATTTAATTTGAGTTAAATAAAAATAAAATATTGAAAATTCAATATGGCCTTATGCTTATAAATGTGTTTTAACACATTTTATTTGATGATCAAAATTTTTGTTTAGTAAGTTTATTTTTTAGTCCACTTAAACTAACTAAACATAATAGAGTTTTTGGAAGAGATTTGGGAAATATTTTATCTTAAATATATTTTATTTTTAGATTAATTTTTTATTGCATAGAAAATAATAATTTATTTAGATGGAGAAAAATATTGCTATTAAAAACTCTGGAAAAATTAATGTTTATACAAATATTTTAATACCTATATTTTATCAAATTTCAAGTTTTATTTATTTATTTCATTAATTATGAATAGTTTTATTTTTATTTGAAGGGATACCATAATTTAAAGTGCCAAATTTTTAGAGGTTTTTTTAACTCAGTATCTAAGCTTTTAAAATTTTTAATTAAGCGACAAATCTTTTATAACTCAATTTAAGACATTAATTTTAATAGTATTTTGTTGATTTCGCCAACATAATCTTTTTTGATTACATGTTGAAAATTTTTGTTCATAACATGTAATCGCCTAAATAAAAAATTAATTGCCAACTAATCTTCCGGATGGAATAAAAAACCTAACCTAATGTGTGAAAGAGGCTTTTTTTTTTTATATAAAATATTTGTTCATAACATATCAGCGTTCAAATAAAAAATTAATTCCCAACTAATCTTCCAGGTGGAATAAAAAACCTAACTCAATGTCCGAAAGAGGTTGTGAGCTGGGTGTTTTAGTCGAGTTAACTTCCTCTGTCCAGTTTTATGGTGTCTTATTGTGTCCACTGAATCTCAGCCATTTATTTATGCGGGCCCTACATTTATTTATTTGGAGCCCACGCGAGACCCGCATAAATAAATGGCTAAGATTTACTGGACACGATAAGACACCATAAAACTGGACAAAGGATCTTGTCCCGTTTTAGTCCGCATAGATACTTAGTTTATAATTAATTTTTTTTGGATGACTGTATGTCATGAATAAAAAAGATTATGTTAATCAAATCAGTAAATTCCTAACAAAATTAATATTTTAAACTGAACTGTTAAGGTTGTAAAAGGTTGATTATTTAAAATCAATATGCTATCCTTAATTAAAAACAAAAAAATTTGGATTTTATTTTATTGGATAAATAATTAAATGCTTTGGAGTTTTCCAAAAAAGTATTATAAAAAATAAGTTATTCATGTATTTCTTTACTAACAACCAGATAAGTGAATATATAATCTTTAATTAAGCAAATATAAACCTTTTTAAAGATAAATATCTTTAAAGAAAAACTAAGAAAGAAAATAGATAGTCAAGTAAAACAAAGAAAACATGCAAAAACGATTTGTCAGTATGCTAATAATCATAAATCAAATAAAATATCTAAAAATAATTAATGTATAAAATTATTATTCTAGACCTTACCCTAAAATATAATATGATAATGCTTGTACTAGTTCTAATCACTAAGATATACTTAACTTGATAAATTATGATATGACCTTCGATCTTTTTGACAAATAAATATTGTATTAACTATAGACAAAAATAAAAACAACTTTACAATGAGTTCAAAATGAAAAAGGTATATATAGGTACAAAAGAGTAATAAACAAAGCCAATAGAGTAACTTGAAAAACCACATTAGAGATTCCACCTAAATCTTATATCATGAGAGGGAGAGAAGAATGAAGATTTTTGACAATTAAGACAACTTTAATCCAATTAATTATCCTATTAGCTACTAGGTATTTTCCCTATTCACGATTAGTATATCTATGAGAGTTACGCTCCTTCCAAAGAAAGTAAGTAGAAGTAGTAAAGGCAACTTTAACAAGAATGACATTAGGCATAGCATGTTTAGAGTTCCTGATGGTCCAATTAAGAGATTGTTCCTAATTATAAAAATAACTGTGATCAGGTAGTAAATGCAAAATCCTACTCCAGACTGCTTTAGAGAGGTTGCAGAGAAAAAAGAGATGACCTCTGTCCTCTATTGCCATTTTCGTAAGACACAATTGTTTCCACAGTGTCATGACATCAACTTTTTAGTCCCAATTCTGTTTTTAATGGCAAGATAAGAAATTAAAGAGGCTTTGGAGTGGATGGAATTCCACCATAAAAGAGTAAACCAAGGTACCACCCTTAAACCCCTTATAAGAAGTTGATGACATGATTTATTAGAGAGTTTACTGCTCAGATCAATATACCAACTTATAAAATCATCAATCAATACATTAACTAGAGGAGAAAAGAATCGAACTAAAGAATCGAAGCCTCAGAAACTCCCTCTCCATTGGCCAATGCATAGCAAAGATGAGACCTTAAGATTAAGAGAAATTTTGTTTATCAAGTGATGGACCTGAGGATTGAGAATAAGTGGACTCGAGTCAACCCAGTTATCATACCAAAGCCAAGTACTATTACCATTGCCAACCTTATGATTAATAGAAGGATAAACTTAGTAGCGCAACTTCATTATCTGGAGGAAAATCTATAAGAACTCCCTAGTACAAGGAACTTGCTAGAAATTCATATTTTTTAGGTGAAACTGATGGATCCATTTGACCTGTAGTGCATTATGATCAGTATAGACCCACCTGAGCCTCTTACACATTAAAACTTTATGCTTAGTATAGATAGAAACAATCCCTAGGCCACCATACTTCTTTGGAATAATAACCTCACTCCATTTAACCTTGGCATTAAGTGAGTTCTCAGATCTACCAGTCTATAGGAATGCTTTTAGGATTCTATCAACTACTTTAAGGACTTTCTGAGGCAAGGCAACATGAGCAGTCTAATAAATATGTAAACAACTTAAGATAGATGTAATGAGGGTTATTCGAGCAGCATGAGAAAGAAACCTATTTTGCCAAGCATTCACTTTGGTCTTAATTCTTTCAAAAAGAGGAAGACAATCATTATACTTGGTTTGGAAGCAGTGATAAGAGCTCCCAAATAGTAAAAAGGAGTAGAATGCACATTAAGCCCAACTAGTCTCTGAACTTCTATAAGATTTCTCACATCAGTAAAGATATACAGACATCTCTTTTCAGAGTTACGTTTCAAACTTGACCAATCAGCAAATAGTTCTAGTGCATGTATCATTATGGTAACCGAATGAGGATCAGTACCACAAAGGATCAGAAGATCATCAATACATGTAAGGTGAGTGAGAATGAGACCTTTACATTTGTAATGAAATTGAAAGTTACTGTTATAAGAGATCAGCTTACTTGTTAGTCGAGAAAAGCCTTCCATCACAAGAGTGAATAAATAAGGAGACAAAGGATCTACTTGGTGAATGCCTTTAGCAATCTTTAAAGGCTTGGTCGAAATCCCGTTCACTAGAATACTTAGAGAAGGAGTTTAGATGCATGTCATGATCCAATCAATAAATTTAAATGGCAACTGAAAAGCTTCAAGACAAAGCCCGCACAAAACGCCAATTTATGGTATCAAAAGCTTTGAAAAATCCAACTTTAATTAAACAAATTTTGCGATTCTTGCCTAAATTATACTCTTTCAACAGTTCCTGCATAATATAACACCCCGTCCCCATATTAAGGGCTAGGACCTGAAATTTCAGTACATGTGATCTGAAAGAGAGACTAAGGAAATGCATTTTCTTGCTCATGCATCATGTCAGCATATATACACATAAATATTGAATGCTTGCACATAAAAAGTGGTACATGCATTCATTGAAAACTTTCGGGTATAAGTGTTGTTAAATGTGATTTTATTGAAAATGAGAAGTAGAGAGAGTAGAAACAGTGATCTTGGTATGAGTTGCGATAAGGAAAGATTTAGAAAAAAAAAATTGGTAGTGATCTGGAAAATGTTCACTGAGTATGCTTCAGTTTGTTAGCCATAACTTTTTCTCTAGTTATCCAAACGAGATGATTCTTAATTTGGATTAAAATAGAAACATATGGCTACATTTCTTATGAAGACATCGAATTTCAATTCTGTCTCTAAGAATCTCCAAAGTTATCATGAAGTTAAGGATTGGGTGCAGTACGTTGGTGTATGGAAAATTCATCCTCAGATTTAGGGGTAAATATAAATAAATTTTAGCAAAGTTGCCTTCTGGAAAGTAGTATATCTTTCTTTTATCTTTCCAACGGTATATTGTATGAAAATTTTCGACATTAGAGTTGGAATTTATGATCTTTATAACTGGAAATATTCTGGAGAGTGCAAAAGTAAGACGAAATTCTAAGACAAATTTCTAAGACGAAAATTCTAAGACGAAGCAAAGTGAGACAATACAAAAGTAAGACAAAGAGAAAGTAAGATGAAGCAGAAGTAAGATGATACTATTGTTCATCCCATCGTCTTAGTTACTATTCATCCTATTGTCTTAGTTACTGTTCATCCTATCGTCTTAGTTACTGTTCATCCTATCATCTTAGTTACTGTTCATCCTATTGTCTTAGTTACTATTCATCCTAT
>JANITX010000210.1:41004281-41019060 GCA_027564395.1 Erythroxylum ulei | reverse complement strand
GTTGGGGCTTCAGTCGTGTGAGTGAGTCACTGCTGGATCGGTTGACGGTGGGGCGCCGGAGCTGTCGGGTCACGGTGGGGAGGCGGCACGTCGTCGGGTGGAGGAGAAGAGGAGGCGGAGTCGCGAAGGAGGAGGAGAGGAGAGATGCGGCGACTGGCGACTGGCGACAAAGGAGAGGAGAAGACGACGAGGAGGAGGACCGGTGGTGACATGCGGCGAGGCGAGGCAGACGGCGACAGGCGGTGAGGCGACAGGCGGCGGCAAGTGAGAGAAGACGAAGATAGATGGAAATCTGTGAGGGAGGGTGTGTCGGCACTCGGCAAAGAGTCGAGGGGGTTAGATATTTTTAGGGTAAAATTTTCATTTTTTGCAAAATGGTCCCTGACAAACTTTTCTTTTGCGGAATGGTCCGATATTTTCCGGAGTTTTTGGTACCGGCTGGTACCGACCGAAACAGGCCGGTACCGACCGAAATTTTCCACCAAAATTTTGTAAGGAGTACCGGTATCGGTTTCCAGCCGGTACTGATCGGTACGGTACGGAATTCTAAACGCTGGTTATAGGTCACCTTCCATAGGAAATCACATTGGAGAGTCATCTAACATGGATTCTATAGGAGTCAATTTAAAGTCTCCTGTACCTGAGTTTGCTCGGATGCCTCTGAGAATTCCCGAGAGGCGAGAAAGAAGATATGATAAATTGAGAAAGCAAGAGGCTGTAGACTTCTATAGAAGTACAGACCCAGTTGAAGCAGAAGGGTGGTTAGAAAGAACCGAAAGAGTGTTCGATTAGATGGACTATGAAGCAAAGGAGAGATTTGATTATGCAGTCTCACTCCTGCAAGGTCCTGCATATCAGTGGTGGAAAATTGTTCTGGGCAGCACCACTAAACCTTGTAGCTTGACTTAAGAGGATTTTATGAGGGTGTTACGAGAGAACTACATGCCGAAGATTTACATAGATCAGAAAATGAAGGAATTTTTAGATTTGAAGCACGGTAGACTCACAGTGGCAGAATATGAGATAAAATTCAATGAACTAATAGGGTATGCAAGGACATTGATCCCAACTAAAGAAGACAAATAAAGGCAATATGAGGATGGTTTGAATATGAAGATCAGAACGAGGCTTGCCATTTCTAATTTGAGCAGTTTTACAGAACTCCAAGCGGCCTCAATCAGAATTGAACAGTTATTAAAGGGTTGTCAAAGAGAGAGCAGACAGGAGGGTAAAGGAAAGAGGCCGGATGAGTCTCAGGCTCATGCTGGTAGAAGCTTCAGAAAGCGTCAGAACAGATTGTCTCGATTTCAGTCTAGATCGAGACAATCTGGATCCCGATCTAGGGGTAGTTTTGTTCAGTCTGGGGGAGGCAGAGGACAGATGCCTACTAGTCAGTCGCACCAATTGCCTGAATGTGAGCATTGTGGTAAAAAGCATGGTGGTGAGTGTTGGTAGATATCAAGAGCATATTTTCGATGTGGCTCATATGAGCATCAGATCAAAGATTGCCTTGAGATGTTGGAAACACTGTCTAAAGCTAGAGGAGAAACTAGGACTGAGGCTACAGTTCAGCATAGTAGATCTGGCAGACCTGCACAGAGAGGCAGAGGTAGGACTCAGTCAGCAGGGCCCAATTTCACGACTGAGGTGCAGAGCAACCAGTCGCAATCTCAGGCCAAGGTCTATGCCATTACCAGACAGGAGGCACAGGACTCCCTAGATGTGGTAGCAGATGTGTTGAATGTTTTTAATTTTGAAGCATATGCACTGGTAGATCCAGGATCTACACATTCATTCATCGCCCCGCATCTGGCATCTAGATAGCATTGTAAACATGAGGCATTGAAATGTAGATTAGGAGTAAATACTCCAGTGAGTAGCACAATAGTGATTGGTGAGGTATGTAAGAGGTGTATAGTTCGGATTGGTCAGGCAGAATTAGAAGCTGATTTGATTATATTGCAGCTGAGAGAGATAGACCTCATCTTAGGCATGGATTGGCTCATTGCACATAGAGCAGTGATGAATTGTTATACTAAGGAAGTAGTGCTTGAATCCCCTAATCAGCCGAGAGTGGTGTTTCGAGGAGTTAGTCAGGCAAGGCCAGCCCAACTAATTTCATTTCTAAGTGCTTTGAGATTGATCCAAGGTGGATATGAGGCTTATCTGGCCTACGTGGTGGATACTCGAAATGAACAAGCCATTAAGGATATTCCAGTTATTAGGGATTTCTTAGATGTGTTTCCGGTTAAACTACCGGGATTACCCTCAGAAAGGGAGATGGAGTTCACTATTGATATTGTTCCAGGTACCGCTGCTATATCAATTCCTCCATATAGGATGGCAACTGTTGAGCTGAAGGAATTGGAAACCCAGTTACAGGAGTTGTTAGATAAAGGTTTCATCAGGCTTAGTGTGTCACCTTGGGGAGCTCCAGTATTGTTTGTAAAGAAGAAGTATAGAACCCTGAGATTGTGTATTAATTACCGGTAGTTGAATCAGATAACAGTTAAGAATAAATATCCACTGCCGAGGATTGATGATTTATTTGACCAGTTACAAGAAGCTCAGGTGTTCACAAAGTTAGACTTGAGATTGGGATATTACTAACTGAAAATAGCTAAGGCAGATGTTCCCAAGAGTGCATTTAGAACCAGATATGGGCACTTCGAGTTTCTGGTAATGTCGTTTAGATTAACTAATGCTTTGGTGGCTTTTATGGCTCTGATGAATAAGGTATTCCAACCTTATTTAGATCAATTTGTAATTGTCTTTATTGATGACATTTTGGTGTACTCGAAGTGTAAAGAAGATCATGTGGCACATCTGAGAATGGTTCTTCAGACAATGAGGGAGAAACAGCTACATGCTAAGTTCACTAAGTGTGAATTTTGGCTTGATCAAGTAGTATTTTTGGGCCATATAGAGTCTGGACAAGGCATTCAAGTAGAACAAAAGAAAGTAGAAGCAGTAATGAAATGGGAGGTTTCGAAGAATGTGACTGAGATCTGGAGTTTTCTTAGATTAGCTAGGTATTACAGAAGGATTATCAAGGGGTTTTCACTAATTTTGGCCCCTTTAACAAAACTTCTAAGAAAGAATGTGCCTTTCAGATGGTGTGAAGATTGCCTGAGGAGTTTTGAGGAGCTTAAGCATCAGTTGACTACGACACTGGTGTTAACTATTCCGTCTGGTTCTGGAGGTTATGTTGTGTACAACGATGCATCACATCAGGGTTTAGGATGTGTACTAATGCAGCATGGTAAATTAATAGCATATGCATCGAGACAGTTGAGGTCTTATGAATTTAATTATCCAGTTCATGATCTGGAACTTGCTGCAATAGTATTTGCTTTGAAAATTTGGAGATACTACCTGTATGGAGAGACTTTTTAGGTGTTCACTGATCATAAAAGTTTGAAGTATCTGTTGAGCCAGAAGGAGTTAACTATGAGATTGAGGAGATGGGTAGAATTGTTGAAAGATTATGATTGTATAATTGAGTATCATCTTAGTAAAGCTAATGTTGTAGCTGATGCATTGAGTAGGAAATTATATAGCAGTATGGCACGAGTACAGGTATCGAGGTTAACTAGTCTAGTTCAGATGAGAGCACTGAATGTTGATTTGAGTTTGGAGCAGAATCATACATTGATGGCTACTTTGAAGTTGAGACCTGTTTTGGTTGAACGAATCAAAGAGGCTCAGAGCAAAGATCCAGATTTAGTGAAGTTAATTGAGAAAATGAAAGTGAATCCGGATTCTATATTTGAAGTGAGAGATGCTACTTTGAGGTTAAAGCAAAGATTATGTGTGCCAAATATTGACAATTTGAGGAAAAAGATTTTGGAGTAAGCACATTTAGCAGCTTATACTATGCATCCTGGTACTACCAAGATATATAACAAGCTGAAACAGCATTACTGGTGGCCTGGTATGAAAAAGCAAGTAGTAGAGTTTGTGTTTAAATGCATAACTTGTCAGCAGGTTAAGGCTGAACATCAGGCTCTAGTAGGGAAATTACATTCGTTACCTATTCTGGAGTGGAAATGGGAATGAATCATGATGGATTTCATTATGAGTTTGTTGAGGACTCCAAGGCAACATAATGCCATTTGGGTCATTGTGGATAAACTGATCAAATCGACTCATTTTTTGCTAGTGAGAGAAAATCTTTCACTAGATCAGTTAGCTCAGCGATATGTGAATGAGATTGTGAGGTTGCATGAGATTCCAGTGTCTATAGTTTAGGACAAGGATCCTAGATTTACCTCGAGATTTTGGGGAAGTCTACAGATAACTTTGGGTACTAAGTTGAATTTCAATACGACCTTTCATCCTCAGACAGATGGTCAAAGTGAGAGAACGATCAAGACTGTCGAGGATGTGCTCAGAGCTTTTGTTCTGGAGTTTCAGGGAACATGGGATAAATATATAGCTTTGATTGAATTTACCTATAATAATCAGTATCATAGCAGTATTGGTATGGCTCCATATAAGGCGTTGTACAGTAGGAAGTGCCGTTCGCCTTTATACTAGTATGAACAGGGTCTAAGAATTGTTGAAGGCCCAGAATTGATTCAAGATATCGTTAAGGTAAAATTGATCCATAGCAGAATTAAAATGGCACAAGATAGACAGAAAAACTATGTGGATCATCACAAGAGAGATATGGAGTATCAAGTTGATGATAGGGTATTTCTGGGAGTATCACCCTGGCGAGGTGTATAGAGATTTGGCAAGAAGGGTAAGTTAAGTCTGCGGGATATGGGTCCATATGAGATAATTGAAAGAATTGGACCATTGGCTTATAAGTTAGCCTTACCTTCGAAGATGGCTCAGATACATAATGTGTTTCATGTGAGTATGCTTAGACGATATTGGTCGGATCCAACTCATGTGATACTGACTCAGGAGATTGATGTCTCTAGTAATATGAGTTATGTTGAAGAACCAGTGAGGATAATTGGCTATCAGAGTAAACAATTAAGGAACCGAGTGATCCCAATGGTGAAAGTCCTTTGAAAGAATCATTTGACAGAGGAAGCCACAGGGGCCACGGAGGAGCACATGAGCAATCAGTACCCCCACCTATTTGATCATTCAGGAAAGAATTTCGAGGGCAAAATTTTTGTTAGGAGGAGAGAGTTGTAACATCCCGTTACCTATGTTAAGGCTAGGATAGTAATTTGTGAGATAGTATTGTGAAATTAGAAAAATGCACATCATGCATAAGTTAATTATGACATGCACATTTTTGCACATTCATATGATTGTACATGCATTCATTGGCATTTTCGAGTAAATTTGATTTATAAATGGAAATTATGGATTAAATTAGAGTGTATTGATTGTGATTTGGCAAATTTAATATATTTCGGATATTTTGAAATTTTTGGTGAATTTAAAGAAAAATATTAATTTATGGTCCAATTATATAGTGACACGTGGCAATGATATATATATGTGACATATGGTGTACTTATGTGGTGACAAGTGGTTGATTGTTGGGTGATATGTGTGAGACATGTAAGAATACACGTATTCTGATGTTTTGAGTTAGGAACATTCACTGTAAATGTTCTTCATTGTGAAGAAACATTTAACACCAAATAACCAATTGTGATGCTTTTGGTGCATGTGATTCTTTTTCATTGCTGGAATTAAGAGCTAAATCAAGTAAGTAGTTCTGATGATGTTTGTTTTACAGTGTAGAAATAAACATACATGCATGGATTTGCGAATTATGATTTCGGTAATGAATAGATTGGAAGCAAGAATACACATGAGTTTCAGATTTTTGGTGTTTGATTAATTAAAATTGATTCTGATTTGTTAGAGAGTGATTGGAAGTTTGAAATGTTGAAGAGATAAGCACGAAGGAAGTAGAAAGGCTGGAAATGAAAGATTTATGGGATGAAACGAGAAAAGAATCGGTGAAGAAAGAGAAGAGAAAAGCACCGTATTGCTTTTGCATGACGGCGACTTTCAAAGAATCTAGAAAAAAGCACAATGGTGACATTTGAAACATATGTCAAAAATCGACTTTGCGAAAATCATATGCAGGATCGCGACTTTCAATAGTTTCTTCTGAAGAGATTTTGCCAAACATCCCTCAATCTTTTTGCTATAACTTCCTCACCTGATGTCCAAATGACTTGATTCTTAGACCAATAGATTCATAAGATATTGATCTACATCTTTACCAAAAATCATAGCTTTCTGAATTGAATTGGTTGGTGAATTTTAGATGGAAATGTGCTGTGCTGAAGTATGATAACTAAGAGGATTCTTACTGAACATACTTCGGTAATTGGACTATATCTTGATCTGTGGACCTCAGAATGAGATGATTATTGATTGTATTATTCTAATTGAATTCTAAATGAAATTTGAATGCTGAACTTAGGTCCGATGATTGTGAAAACTTTGTCTGAGCATTTGTATAAGATTGTGATATATGACATATTCAGTATTTGATGCATTTCATAAAATGCATGCTTAGATAAAGGCGTTGTAATTTGAGTAGCCAATTTAAAGCGCTTTCACTTAGAGCTTTGCTCCGTGATATATGTTTCTGTACGAAGAACTATGCTCCGTGATTCTGTTCTGACTGAGCCCTATGGGCCAGTACTTGTATAAGTATGTGATAGACACTCAGTCACAACAATAAGAATGAATATGAGTCTCATTCATATAGCATTCATATAATACTGAAATTCTTTGAATGATTTGCAAAGCTGAGTGGCCATACGATATGCCATATTATGTGAGTATTTGAATAATAAATGTATGTTTAGAATGAATATCTGTGCAATATGTGATGTGTGTGTGTGATCCGGTGAAATCATCAATGATGGTTCACTCATTGAGTTCGCAAAACTCATCAAAAATTACAATGTGGTTTTTTAGGTACGAGATAGGAGACCTAGTTCCTTAGTCAGGACTTAAGGAATCTTTTGGATAGAGAAATGGCTCAGAGGTCTGTCAGCTAACACCAGAAGTGCTGTAACATTTATTTTGTAGTTTTGTTAGAACCTATAAAAGGTTTCGTACATATGTTTATGATGGAAATAGTGTAAGATTTGTAAATGAATGTAATCAATGGGATTTAAAATTTAGTAACTTTTGAGTATGTTAGATGATGCCATATGTAAGTTGGATTGCCATGTGTCCAACATACCATTATCATAGGGTATGTACTTGAATGTCCTTCGAGTATTCGGGTATTTGCCTTATGGTAATGGGATGTTGCACCTAGTCTTTGGGTGTAACCGACTCCAATAGTAGAATTAAGGTTGGAGACAGTAGTGTAGCTTTCTCCAACCTTCTTATGAAATATCACTTAGGAGGTAGATATCATAATGGTAGGTAAAATAATCTAACATCGAAAAAAAATAGAGAATAAAGCCTTTATAAGCCTATGGAAAAGATTACTAATTAACTTCCTAGTTTGTTATTTATGCATATGGTTTTCTTAAGTTTGATATTGAGTTAGTGTTGGACTAATATAGAATTAAGATGTGATAAATATTATCAAAGAAAAACCTCCAATAGTAAGATGTTAGGTTAAGGTGATAAAGGTGAAAAGTGGCATCAACTATAAGTGTACGAGGAATAGGCAACTCTTGGAAAACTTTAGTTTAGTTCCACATTAAAAGAGGAGAGATCGTGTTGATATTTAAGGTTGAATGAGAGTAAATTGTAAAAGAGACCACAATCCTATATCAAAAAGGAGAGAAGATGTGAAAGCCTTTATAAGCATATGTAAAAGACTACCAGTTAACATCTTAACTAACTATTTTCAATCATATTGTTCTTTTAAGCATGAATTATAATTATTGTTAGGCTTATCTAGATTTGGAGCATTACACTTATTGATAATCTTGATGGTCATACAATCTTTTGAAGGCATCTTCAAATGTTGAACTTTAAATTTTATTAAAGTGAAGGAAAGAGATAAGGCGTAAGAGTGTCCCATTAGACATGTCAAAAATTTGTAGACACAAATTTCATATTTGACATAGAAAAATGAAATATGTTATAAAATTAAGTTTAATAATAAAATTTAAAATGATGTGGATTTGCTTTCGATAAATCATCTTATTCGACCTTTAGTTCTTGATTTTGTGCAAGGGTCGAATATGTTAATCCCACTTGTGTGACTTAAAAGTCTTTACGTAAGGGTCATATTTGGTGACTTTATCTCATGCATACATGATTTATTTATTAGAGATCAAGGACTTAAGTATTGATATCAACAAAGCTTTAATCTTTTTTTAATTGATGAAATTTTAACTTGTTTTAATATAAATGACAAAAGAGTTAATTTGGACCCTAAAATTTTAAGAAAAATCACTTAAAGTCCAAATAATATTTAAAATAAATTATAATATTTTAAAACATTCAATTTTAATCTTAAATTAATATCCCATTAATACTCTATCAAAAAATCTTATTTGATATTTTCCATTACTTTTTATGGGTCTTTTGTTAGCTATGCCTCCCAATTAGCAAAAAGGATCCACAAGGTAGACCAAACACTATCTTCTAATGCTCGGTGATTAAATAGAGAAGATCTAGATACTATGATCCATGGCCAATATCAAAGTCAATCTTATGAAACTTATCCCCATTATTTGGTTGTTCAACGAAAACTTCGAGGAATGCAAGTTAACAACCATTAAATTAAACTTAAAGCAAGGAGAAACCTCATAAAGCAATTATATCGAACCATAATGTTCCTTGACATAGAGTTATGCCATAAGAGGTGTGTCTCAGTAGAGTTAACCTAAGATTTCAATGCCTTCAGTATGTAATCTAGAAGTTTGAGCTCAGAAATACCTATAGGATTTGAAACCTGAGACACACGCCTCACGATCTCACTTGCAACATTGGATTTTCTCTATAAAAATCATCAGTGTAACTTCAACAACAGTATGTTTCAAACAAGTGCATAAATTGATGGATTCAAAATTACAGAATCTAATTGATCCATATTTACGTTTGACATCAAAGTTCTAACAAAAGGAGTTGTTCATGTACAACTTAGTTGATCTAATTAGGGATTTATATAATTTCATCCATCTTTTTGGTTTAAGAATTGAACATTTATGCAATATCTGTTGTTGTGTTGCATTCTTCAGGATTGTTATCAAGCACAGAGCAAATACATTTTGGAAATTTTATAAAAATGCCATAAGATGGATGAATTTAAATTTTAATAGGATGAATTTATTGCTTGAGGCCTTGGGATGCTTTGGTTTTAATCAACATCTTCAAGAAGCTTATGCATGATTGAATAATTTCAAAGAAATAGTATGTTTAGCTTAAATATAGAAATGATGTCTCTATTATGCATATTATGATCAACTCTCTTTGAAAGGGAAATTCATACTTGTAAGAAGTTATCTATGTTGTGGCTATAATAACATACATATTCCAAAGTAGACAGAATTTTGCAAGTTCTATGTAATGTAGATAAACTATATATCCTTTTCTCTCCCTACAGTTCGTTTTCTTGTCTAGACTAGACAAATGTGAAGAGTTATCATTTGCTTCAATATGTTGATGTTTATTGCTATTTAATCTTCTAAGTGTGAATTGGGGGCTATTATGCATTACATGGCACCTTAGTGAATTTTACTACAACCCCTGTGATCTTGACAAGGTGTAGAAGCTTTAAGTTTTATTAGCAGCGACCAATTATAATTTGGGACTCAATATGGAAATTAATGTTGTTAACACAAGGAAAGGAAAATGTCTAGGTATATATGAGCTACAAAGTTTTGGTATCTAATGTGAGCACAACCATGACACTTTATAAGAAAAATGGAACCAAAGATGAGCTAGTAATGTCAAAGGAACCAATAACAAGATCAAGAGCTAAGAAGTTCAAATCCTACATGGGCCGAATTGTAAATGGCATGGAATCTCAAAAGACAATGCGAGTTAAAGGCATCATAACTAATCAAGTTAGGCAAAATGTGCAAGAAGACTTTCATTCTTGTTTAATTATTTATTTCAAGTTAGAAGCATATCTTTGGGTTGCTCACTAATTATGTTTTGGGCCTGTTTTAATGAGATGGACTTTTATTAACTTTGAGTGCATTTAATTTAAATCTTTTAGATTTAATGAGTTGTATTTTAGAAATATTAGTTTGAGTTTTAGTTATTTTGGTAGAAGACCCATATTTAAAAGCCTTTTACATAATTAGGGTTTCTTTCTTTTCAAGGGGTATAAATACATCATAATAAACATTGTTTAGGGATTATTGTTGAATAAAGTTTCTCCTTTGGCTTGGTCGAGTTCTTTAGGGCAGGATTACTTGTCTTCTTTTATTACATCAAGAATATAAATTTTATCAAGTTAATCACTTGTGGCAATTTTCTATTCTTATTACAGAATCACCTTATTATATGTGTTTTCTTTCATATAATTGATTAGGGGTTCATTAGAGTTGAGGATTTCTTCTTTTTCATATTCTATCCAAAGTGTGTGTTTAAGGGGTTTCGGTTTTTTAACTGTGAGGTTTCGCATCATTTGGCATCAAAGTTTGGATTGGGATAAATTTTTATTTATCTTATGCTTATTTACTGTTAGTATTGTTATTTGTCATTAGAATTCGAAATTAGGATTCACCTTGTTCTTCAAAAAAAGTCAAAAAAACTAAAAATAATTTGCTAGCGTGAAAAGAACTAAAAAATACCAGTTGCTAGGATTAAAAAAACAGTTGCTAAAAAAAGACAAAAAATTGATTTGGTTGGTGGCGAGATCCTGTTTCTATACATATTTTGGGTAGCATTTATTGCAATTATTTACACGGGAATAACCAAATTTCAGATTTGGCCATTTAGGAAATTATTTGGATTTGGTCACATTTTAAATTAGGAAAAGTAGTTATTTTCTTTTATTGGCTTCCTATTTTGTTTAGTGTCTTTACATCTTTGTATTTGAGTTTACTTTTCCACTAGGGAAATTTCAATTTTTGCATTTATGCATTAGTTTTGTCATTTTCCTTCATTCTAAGTTTCTTTTTTTCTATCTCTTATTTTTGTTCCATTTACACCATAATTAACAAATTGATTCTTGTTAATTTAAATTTTGTATTTTTGGGCAGCATACATCCTTTCCTCTTGTGTGCCTATTTTGCCTTCATTCATTTTGGTATACTTGCTTTTAGTTTTGCACCCATCGTCTTTCTTAGGTGTTTTCTTTGCATTCCTAAATCTTAAATTGTTGTTTATGAGTTACCTTGATTGGAAATTGAATTCTAAAGTGCAATTGAAGACAGCAAGCTTAAGAGGAAAAAGGCTTGAGTGTGTAAGCTTAAAAGAGGGTGAAAGCCAACTTTGAGTGAAACATGAGTGGAGTGCCATCTTTTCAGTGAAACACGCAAGGGAGTAAATTGTAAGGTTATCTTTTTACTGCTTACCATTTTCTTGCAGCTTTTTGTTATAAGAATGACCAATAAAAAGGATGGAAAGGAAACATTACATGAGGAGGATGAAAATGTTCCTGATTTGAAAGTGATGTATAAGGCATTCATAAATGAGTTAAAGAAGTTATCTACTAGGACAGATGGGATAGATGAGAGAATTAACGAAACCAATAGAATCCAAAACTGTAGTAGATCAATTGACAGTTATAAGAATCGGGAGGAAGAATTGGAAAGAATTTATGACGAGTATGAAGATGAAGTACAATTCGTAAAGGGTAGAGTAAGGAGGGAAGAAAGAGTGGGGAGAAAAAATCGCAACATCAATGTCGTCAAGATGAGAATTCTGCCTTTTAACAGTAGGAATGATGTTAAAGTGTACTTGGAATGGGAAAGAAAGGTAGATATGATTTTTTGCTTATCACAACTATTCTGAAGATAAGAAAGTGGGATTGGTAGCAGTGGAATTCTCTGATTATGCATTAGTTTGGTAGGATGAATTGGTAAAGAATAGGAGGAGGAATAGGGAACCATCTATATCCACTTGGGAAGAGATGAAAATAGTGATGAAGAAGAGATTTGTGCTAACTTATTACTATAAAGAGTTGAACCAATAATTACATAGACTGACACAAGGAACTAGATCAGTATAAGATTATCACAAGGTAATGGAGATACTAATAATTACAACTAACATAGAAGAGAAGGAAGAGGTGACAATGGCTCGGTTTATGGGAGGATTGAATGTAGAAATTACTGTTGTAGTTGAGTTGCAAAATTATGTAGAGATGGAGGACTTAGTGAACATTACCATGAAGGTGGAGAGACAACAAAAACAAAGAAAGGCAACCAAGTCTTTCTCAAATTTCGGCAACAAATGGAATCCAAAATAAAGCCAAAATGAAGATAAGAAGAGGGAGCACTATGTTGATTCCAAAGAGAAAGACAATGAGTCAAACAAAGGCAAGGAGAGGAGTACTTCAATTCAAAAAGGTACTACTGATCCATCCTTTAAACCTTTTAAACATAGGGATATTAAGTGCTTTAAATGTCAAGGGCATGGTCATTATGCATCTGATTGTCCTAATAGGAAGAATATGTTTATTAAGGGTGACGAAATTATTTCTGAGTCTGATGATGGTAATAAGACTGATGGTAGTGATTTAAGTATGCCACCTTTAGAAGATTGTTCTGACGTTGACAAGAATGTTGAGTATGCTGTTAAGGGTGAGTCTTTAGTTGCTAGACGTGCATTGAACTTAAATGTGAAGGAAGATAACCTAGAACAAAAGGAGAACATATTTCACACATGACGCTTAGTAGTTGGGAAAACTTATAGTATGATTATAGATGGGGGAAGTTGCACTAATGTAGCTAGTACTACATTGGTAGAGAAGTTAGGGTTGAAATATGATGAACACCCTGATCCATATAGACTACAATGGTTAAATGAAAGTGGTGAAGTCCAAGTTACTAAGCAAGTAGTTGTTGCATTCTCTATTGATAGATATGCAGATGAAGTTATGTGTGATGTCATGCCTATGCAAGTTGTTCATATATTTTTAGGTAGGCCATGACAATTTGATAAGCGTGCTACCATGATGGGTATATAAATATGTATTTTTATGTATAATGGGCAAAAAGTTACCCTTTCTCCTTTACCACCCAAAGAAACATACCTTAAACAACTAAAAAAGTCAACAATCATCAAGCGGGGATACAGGTAGTGAGGTGAAAAAGAAAGAAGAGAGAAAAGAGGCCATAAGAGAAAAGAATAAACTTAAAGGCCTAACGGTAATGAGGTGAAAAAGAAAGAAGAGAGAAAAGAGGCCATAAGAGAAAAGAATAAACTTAAAGGCCTAACGGTGAGTGATAACATAATTTAGAAAAAAAAAAGTAGGATGTGCAGGAGAGAAGAAGTTAGTGAGAAAAAAAAGAAGGTGAAAAGTGAGCAAAGAGAAATTGAGATGAGTGAAAAGGTTAAGGCACAGCTATGTTTGTATGCAAAAGAGAGAGAGCTAAAGAGTGCATAATTAGACAAGAGAGATTTAATCTTCATTCAATTTAAGGAAACTTTGTTTACTAACATTGACCTTGACTTAAACTTTCCTAGTGTTTTTGTGACCTTGTTGCTTGTTTTTCCTGAAGAGGTACCCTATAGGTTACCACCTTTAAAAGAGATTGAGCACCAGGTTAATTTAGTACTAGGAGCTCAAATTCCTAATCATCCACCTTACTAAAGCAATCCAGAAGAAACAAAGGGATTACAAAGGCAAGTGGATGAATTGTTTAAAAAAGGGTATATAAGGGAGAGCATAAGTCCTTGTACTTTGCCAACTCTCAGTACCAAAGAAGGATCAAACTTGGAGGATGTGTGTGGATTGTAAAGCGATTAACAAGATCATTATAAAGTATTTCCATTCTATTTCTAGATTAGATGATATGCTAGATGAGTGACATGGTACTTACATATCCACTAAAATTGATTTAAAAAGTGGCTATCATGGATGAAAGAAGGTGATGAATGGAAAACTGCATTTAAGACCAAATATGGATTGTATGAGTTGTTGTTTATGCCTTTTGGCTTATCTAATGCACCTAGTACTTTCATGCACTTAATGAATCATGTTTTGCGTAAATTCTTTGTTTAATTTGTGGTTGTTTACTTTGATGACATATTGATTTATAGTAAGAATTTGGATGAACATGTTATACATGTTAAGGTTGTTTTAGATGTGCTTAGGAAAGAGTTGTATGCAAAACTTAAGAAATGTTCATTTTGCATGGATAAAGTTGTCTTCTTAGGATTTATGGTGAGTTCTAAGGGAGTTAAGGTTGACTCTGAAAAGTTGAAAGCTATTCAAGGATGGACGACACCTAAGTCAGTTAGTAAGGTTAGAAGTTTCCATGGCTTAACTGGTTTTTATAGGCCATTTGTTAAAGATTTCTCTATTATTGCTACCCCATTGAATGAAATCTTTAAGAAGAATGCTGGTTTTAGATGGAAGAAAGAAAGGAAAATGCATTTAATACTTTAAAAGAAAAGCTATGTACTACACCTGTTTTGAGTTGGCCTAATTTTTCCAAGACTTTTGAAATTGAATGTGATGCTTTTGGGATGAGTATAAGGGCTATTTGATGCACGAGAATCGTGCCATAGAAAATTTTAGTGAGAAGTTAAGTGGATCAATTTTGAACTACTCCATTTATGATACGGAGCTTTATGTCTTGGTGAGAGCTCTTGAAGTTTGGGAATATTACTTGCTACCTAAAGAGTTTGTGATACATAGTGATCATCAATCTCTCAAGTACTTGAAGGGACAAGGGAAATTGAGCAAAAG
>JANITX010000210.1:40921310-40945955 GCA_027564395.1 Erythroxylum ulei | reverse complement strand
TTCATAATTGATAAACCAAAGAATAACCTGATGATCTCAGTCTTCCCTTTAAACCTCATATTTCTGGTTTCTTTATGCCCTAAGGATCTTTACCATAACTAGTTTGACCAGCATCAGCATGTGGAGAAGATTTGAACTTCTACCTTTGAACTTAATGGGCTTCATCTTTGTCTTCCCTTAAGTTGTTTCGAGGACTGTAGGAGTAACAACTTGAGTTTCTCCACCTCAACAGGGATATCAAAGCGTTGAAGTCTCAATATCTTCACCTACTGTGAAAATAAATTATTCTTGACAAGTACTCCATTGCTCCCCTTTTCCTCTGTATACTTTATGGAGAACAATACTTTCAACAAGGCACTTGTCTCTACACCAGATGAGACTGTGCACCTCTAGGAAACCTTATCAAGAAACTCCTTCGCTATATCTGTATTCAGAAGTCCACTTTGCAGATGGTTAGGTATGGATTTCTAAATGGTCATCAGATGTAATTTGTTAGACCATTCCTAAGTTTCATAGGCTGCTTTATGAGCTGTCGAGCTCATAGATGTAATTGGAGATGGCTTACCCGTCCATATGGCCATTTCAACCACAACTATCTCCATAACCTTCAAAACATCCTCCGTCCAATTCTCCGTCTAATTCCTTATATTGAAACAACAAGGGTTTCAATAGTGATATTGATTTGGTTGACTAGATAGGTGACTTCAAGATAATAATCTTTAATTTAGCACTAATCTAGGAAAACAACGATACTAAAGCCATTAATAGTATCTTTCCTGAAACCCGATCACACATATTATGAAACACCTTTGGGCTAAATACATAATATATGCAATAGACTTCCTCACATAAAAGCGATCGGAGTACAAACCATCAACTCTCATGACACTACCACCTTTGGGTGAATAGAGCACTTGAGCAGCAGTCTTCCTCCATCTAATGCCTTTATGCACATCTCAAAATTTTATGTAAGGTCAACATCTTTGGGCAGAATAACCAAACATAAAATCATAGACATCTCCCAACATGTAAGCAAAACAATTCAAATATTGACTTGAAAGGCCACTTTGGTGACTACATTCTCATCAGCATCCAAAAAGTCCGCAAACACAAGGGATACATCTTTATATCATCCTTACATCTTTTATGGGCATACTGTATATGACAATGTAATCTCAATATGTGCTAAAATCCGAATGCACAATTTCATTATCACACACACGTGCTGAAGACATTCTCCGAAAACTTCATTTGAGACCTTCGTGAAAAAAAATCTCAGTAGAGTGACTATCGTGCGTCACCGGATACTGAACTGACCTCCTGAGACATGTCAATCTCATGTATCTCCCTTATGGCAAGTTCATTGCACGAAAATTCACTCAAAAATGGCTTCAGAATGTCTTAATTCCTATTTCCAATGAATTATCATGCAATCCCAAACACTAAAAATGAGACTCGAGACACGATACCTCATGCATCTCCCTCATACGTAGTCTGAAGCATGAAAATTCAATCAAAATCAGATTCAGAATACCTTACTTCCTTTTTCTGGAGTTAAATCTTAATTTATTACATATGTAATAAATCTAGAAAAATAGAACAAGGTTACTTTATAAATTTCCCGAACTCGAAAATTGACCCAAAACACCCCGAGGTACTTTACGGGAAACTTGAAATTTTTGGGGTTTTTTTTTAAAGTGTGCTGTAGCTTGTCTGTACGGCTGACGTCGGTGCGCGTGAAGGAGAGCCGCGCGTGCGATGCACGCACGAGACCAGACACGCGTCCCAAGCGTCTGGGGCGCGCGTCGCACTCGCCCCCAGTGCAAGACGCGCGCACACTGTGAGGCACGTGCAGGTGGCGCGCATCCGCGAGGCCATGTGTGCGCTGCGCACGCGCCCGTCGTTCCCACTCTGTCGCCTCATGAGAGCGTGAGCGCGCGTGTGTCCTCTGTTTGCTGGAACTGCATGTCGACGCGTGTGGCACATACGCGACTCCTACATACGCTCGACGGTCTTATTCCCCTCCGACGCCGGAGGCAATTTTCGATGTTCCAGAAGCTCATTTTTCGCTCTGTACGGCCCATTTTCGACCCATTTTTTGTAGCTAGCCTTATATATACCACTTTTATGCAATTATATACGCAAAAACAAACTGGAAAACGAATCAAAAACAATGAAAAATCAAATAAGATAAAAAAAAAAAACCAAAAAACCTCCATTTTTGGCAATTCGATCATGTAATCGCTCTGATACCACATGTTAGTATGTAGTGGGTTCTTTGTTACGTACCCCAGGGTCCCGTGAAAGGATAAAAAACGAAGGTAATGCAGAATACCTAGATTTTGATTCCATCTCTGATTCTGATGCCGATTACGAGCTCCAAACGACTCCGAATCTCCCAGGACTTTTAGTGGAAAGTGCTCACCGACTCACGGGCAAGGCCTTTCTACAGTTTTCCCAAATTCCGACCTTCCTTAACGGGTCAGGAACCTTATACTCGAGAATTATCTTCTTAAGTAGCTGCAAGAGATCTTACCTTATATAGCTTCCATACTGGGCTTCCTCATCACAAGGCCAATATGGATCCGGTCCACACTAATCGGGACCCATTTTTCTTCCGGACTTTGACCCATTAATCTTGATCATTTATTGGGCTACTTTAATATCTTTATCTGGATCAAACGGCGTAGCTTAACCAATACTTTATTTAAAAACAAAAAATTGCAATTAATGTTGTCCAACTTTATGAGACATTGACAAAATTACCCCTAAGGACAAAAATGTCTTACAAGTTAGAGATGCAAGTTGCATAAATTTTGTTTCAAATTAGAAATTAGCCATATCAGCCGATTTCATGATCATTTTGACAAAATTTATGGTGTTGAATGCTCTTTATTCTTAAATTTGTTAAAGCAAGTGCATGTTAAACCGACTGATAGAAAGGAGCCATACATCTGACTGGAGCATTCAGTAGTGGCTAAACTAGGCCTTGAAATATTATTAATAGCCCAAGTGTTGAACTTCAAGCACGTGACCCCAAGCTAGGCCCTAGGCCTTTCTCTTATTTGGTCAGGAACGGCTAAATTGGGTTTTTGCTTGAACCACCGATAGCTTGTGTTCTGTTCAAACCAACCTCAGTTGCAGGGAATTACGGCTAAAAAGTACTTGCCGTCAAGAGCCTGTAGTTGTGTTGTTTAGTGAGGTGATTGTAAGCGCCATTAGATATGTTGCAGAGTAAGACTTTCAATAAAAAGACTAGAGGTGGCAAAGTTCAGAAGGTTCCTTTCTTTTTTATTTCCCCGTCTCCGTCTCTTTGTTTCTCTGATAAAACTCCTTGCTCCTGATTGCTGTTTTTTTGTATCGTGTAGCTTGTGAGAGAAGTTTATCTCAGAGATGACATATACTGCGGAGCTTCGTTTTGCAAAGTATGTGATACAGCAGCTTCTCGCCTTACTGCTTCTACGTTCCCCATCCTCATCCTTGACACTAATGTGGTTCTCAATCAGGTTTTTTCTTGCAAAATTTTCTTTCTTTCTCATTCCGCTTTGCTCTCTTCTCGTCTCTCATCGAAAGTTTGTTTCTTTTTTGGCTTATGCTACATGGGAATGGAATTACGTGTTGGTTTCAGATTGATTTGCTTGAGAATCCTGCTATTGATGAGGTGGTTGTGTTGTCTATTGTACTACAAGAGGTTAAGAACAAGAATACCTCTGTTTACAATAGAATAAGAGCCTTATGCAGTAACCCTGCTAGGAAATTCTTCGTTTTCTCTAATGAATTCCACAGGTCAACTTTCTCTTCTTCCGACTCTTCCCTTGTTACTTCTTCTTTCATTTTTTTTTTCAATTTTACCTTTTCATGTGATTGTCGCTTGTTGTTAATTTATCATTTAAGGTTTCTTCTGTTCTGGTTTTCAGTTGTATATAGATGTCTTACATGGAGGCTAACTTGCAGGGATACATATGTCCACAGCATGACTGGAGAAAGCCCAAATGATAGGAATGATAGAGGTTTTTCCCTTTGCACGTTCACCAATTTGCTATGCTCTTTGATACAACGCATTCTGTACTTGTGAATAATTTCCAACTTTGCCTGTTGGATATTGGATCCAGCAATTCGAGTGGCTGCCAAATGGTACCAGACTCATCTTGGGGATGCAGCTAGGATTTTACTCATAACTAACGACAGGGAAAATATGAGGAAGGCTTCTGAGGAGGGAGTATCTGCCGAGACAAGTACGTATAGTTTCTTTTTGTACTGCGAGCACATTCTGACGGGACTAATATCTGAAACATTCTGCAAGGCTAATTAACTTCATCTGCATAATCATAAAAATGACAAAATGTTGGAGAGCTTGTTCTACAAAGCTCATTTCTGAATTATGATCTTCTTTCAGTTGAATCATACGTGAAATCACTTGGTCAACCAGCTTTGCTTGACCTGCTTGTGCAGCCTACATCAGACGTGGTCATGGAGGATGTTGAAGATTTAAGGCCTTCAAAGAGAAAAGTTGTTTATCAAGAGGTATTCATGTAGACTTGCATGTACAAATTATGCTTGTGTCACATGACAAGTATTGTATGATTAATAGAATACTCTTTATTTTGGTTTGGTCAGCATAAGCCCATGTCAGAGATCACCTCTGGCTTGACTAGGGGAATATACCATCAAGGAAAACTTCGCGTTAACCGTTACAATCCACTTGAAGCATATGTAGGAAGTGAGAGCATTGGTGATGAAATAGTAATATATGGGCGTGGAAACATGAATAGGGCTTTCGACGGTGATATAGTGGCAGTGGAACTTCTTCCCCAAGATCAGTGGCATGGAGATAGATCTTTATCCTTAGCAGATGAAGGTATATGACTTTACATCTTTTGTTATACCTAGAAGGCATACGCATCTGATTCATTATGTATCTTTGCACATGCTAATTTTTCAGGTGATTAGGTTGTCAAAGTGGATAAGTTACAAGTCATCTTGCCTTTAGGATAATGTGTTTACATGTTACATGTTCATGCTTGTGTTAGATGGTAATGATGTTGGAATCTTGTTTTTAAATTTCTAAAGTTGCTCTTCTTCTTTTTTTTCTCTTCTAGAGGATGAGGAAGAAGATGTTCATCTAGTTCCAAGTAGTGCAGATGATGCTCCCAGAACTACATATACTTTATCAAGTTCTGAAACTGAAGCAAATCCTGTTTCTGCTCGCCCATCTGGCCGTATTGTTGGTATCATAAAGCGGAATTGGCATTCGTGAGTTCCTCTTGACCATTTGTACATGCATATGTCAATATGGCCTCTGTTATAGCTTCTTTGAACAAGCCTTAGAAGACTTGATGGTGGAAGTATATCCAGATGCTATTGCAGCTGAGCAATATTGAAACCTTTCTGCATCATGATATAATTTGTTTGACCAAGTTTTGTAGCCATCTGGATTTGTTTTCTCCTTTTATCTAATTTAGTTTTGGACTGATTTGGTTGAGGAATGTTGTCAAAATTGTGGCAAAAGGAGCATTTTTATTGGGATTTTGGGTTAAAGATCTGGTTTTCTAATGCTATGATTGCTTGCAGTTATTGCGGATCATTGGAGCCAATGCCGTTGCCTAGTGGAAGTGGTGGCCTAGTGCATGCCTTATTTGTCTCAAAAGATCGCAGAATTCCTAAGATCCGGATACAAACTCGACAGCTTGAGAATCTCCTTGACAAAAGAATAATTGTGACTGTTGATTCTTGGGATTGTCAGTCACGGTATCCTTCTGGCCATTATGTACGAAGTATAGGAGAGATAGGTGATAGAGAGACTGAAACTGAGGTTCGTAATAATCATTTCACTTGCATTTGTGGTTGGAGTGAAAATCTTTTGTTTTATTTTTGTGATGCTGAAGACAGTAGGATTTGACAACATAGTCCACACTATCAGATAGTTGGACAAACTGTTTTAATTAGGTTTTCTGAATGTTGCAGGTGGTCTTGATTGAGAATCATATAGATGCAAGACCATTTTCCACTCAAGTATTGGCATGCTTACCACCATTGCCGTGGTCAGTCTCTGCGGAAGATTTGGCCAATCCTATTAGGACAGATTTACGGCATTTGCGTGTGTTTAGTGTTGATCCTCCTGGTTAGTTACCCATATATCTTTTCTCTTCCATGTGCCCAGGATTTTATATTGCTTTATGATAATTTTGGTTGGTTTACTTGGATCTTAAATATGTTTTGTGGTTATTGTGATTGCAGGTTGTAAGGATATTGATGATGCATTGCACTGCACATTGCTTCCAAATGGAAACTTTGATGTTGGAGTTCGTATCCTTTAATAAGACAGCTCTATTGTATTCTGAAGTTTTCAGTTGAAAATGTCCATTCATATTCCTAAGAAATTTGCCATTTGGAAGGTTCATGTGTATCTATGGATACTTTTTATTTGTGTGCGCGTGCATGAATTACCTGTTTAACGATGACCTCAAGTATTTTGGTCCATTTAGATGGTATACTGTATGAACTGAATCTTCATATCTAGTTCTATATTTTGACGAGTTAGTTCAAACTTTGCTCTTCTCAGCACAGCGTCAGTTTCTTTGTGGTGCTCAAATCTTTAATGTTTTCCTTTATTGGCATCCAATTAGATATTGCTGATGTAACACATTTTGTTCACCCTGGCACACCACTTGATGATGAAGCTACACAAAGGGGCACTTCTGTCTACCTTGTTGAGCGGCGTATTGACATGCTTCCAAAACCTCTAACAGAAGGTGGTTATATGAGTTGACCATAATGTGCAACAGAAAAGCTTGATTGATGGAACTTAATGTGTTCTTGGTTTGATTAACTTGAAATTTGTTTTCAGATATATGTTCTTTACGAGCAGATGTGGAAAGGCTAGCTTTTTCGGTCATATGGGTTTGTACTTCCAACTCTTGACCATTACGAGATATCTTCAGCAGCAATTGCATTCCTTTCAAATTATATCTGGCACTTTTTTACAGAGAAAATCTTGTAATCACGTGTCTTGGCATCACATGCAAGAAAATTTTTATTTAGAAGACATGTAATTCGCATACCTCTGAAAATTTTACCTTGGTAATGGTTGATTGCACAGGAAATGAGCTCCGAAGCAGAGATTATTTCTACGAAATTCACAAAAAGTATTATCAAATCATGCGCTGCCTTATCCTATGTTGAAGCACAAGCTAGGATGGATGATAGGTACTTTTTATACATGTATTGCTTGATTAATTGAAATCTATACAATGTTTAATCCTCACTGTTCTATGATTTGTGAGCAAAATAAGGGAAGCTATGCATTTTCTTGGGCAAATAAATTAATCAGCCACACTGTTGGTTTGAGCCTTGAAGTGTCCTTGCTACGTCACAACACAAGTTAAAAATCATTAATCTAGGTTGAGTAGATAGTATGAGCAAATCACACCCATGCTTGCACTTTCTGCATGCTGTCTTGATTTGGTGAATTTGTATCTTAGTTCCCCTGGAAAGTGCTTTTCACTGGAGTCAATTGATTCTAATTGATTTCATGCTATTGCAGTCGGTTAGTGGATCCATTGACCAAAGATTTGAGGAATATGAATGCTTTGGCAAAGGTATGTGCACTGTGGAGCTTGCTTCAATCATCTTCATTCTTTCGTGTAGTATTGTTATAAATTTACATTTCCTGTCCGTATTGTATTGAGAAGTTTCCTTCCACCCTCTAGATTATGAGACAAAGGCGAATTGACAGAGGAGCACTAACTCTAGCTTCTGCTGAAGTAAAATTTCAGATTGATACCGAGACTCATGATCCTCTTGATATAGGTATTCTGTCTCAAAGCACTCCCAATGGTTTGACCTTTTTTCATTTCAGTTCTTATGCTTTGAAAACTATTACTTACCCCCTTATAGTATTGTTGAGCTGCCACAATCCCTTCCATCATATTTCATTAGTTTTTCATCTAATTTTTTAACTCAAAACTGTATAGTATTGAAATTCTTAAGTTTCAAACATTGTTTTTTTGAGACTATGAATGGACAGAAAACTAATGAAATATGATTGAGGGAGTTGCATGTTAGTAGAAAATAATGTAGGGAGGTAAATGATAATTTTTTAAATATAAGGAATAAAATGAAACAAGGTCAAACTAGGGGAGGGTCTCAAGTTTAATTAACTCTATTCTCTTTCTTCAATAAAAGCATAAAGGTTTGAAATTTAAGCTTCAACTACCAAAGTTAGTGAGAAGTGGCATCTTTTGATTGATCTAATGAATAGTAATTCTGTGTGCTCTCTAAATTTGAATGGATTGCTCTGATGGAATAAGATTGGGCTACTTTTCTGTGCTAATCTGCATTTGCTGTAAACTTTAGTTGGGACTATCCCTATAACTTCTATGAATTGCTTCAAGTATGAACAATTTGTGGCAATATCTCTCTTCTTCATGAATCACTATAAAATTGACCGTTCGCCTTAATTTCTTTTTTTTTCTTTTTCTTGGCTGTAGATTTCTGTTTCTATACAATTTTCCCTCATATTCATTTATTTTTGTATAGGCATGTATCAGATTCGAGAAGCAAACCAAATGGTGGAGGAGTTTATGCTTGCTGCTAATGTTTCAGTAGCTGAACAAATTCTCAAACATTTTCCTGGATGTTCACTGCTAAGGTGAAATGGATTGTCTTCTTGGGATATTTATTGATTATCTGATATTTCAGGATTCTCAAGCCTTTATGTCCTTACCATTAAGGATAAGAGTGGATTAAATGAGAGAACAATGGTTCAACCTGTTCATTTCCTCTGCATTGTGGTCCTCGTGTTATTGAGGCATCTTGTAGATGTTATTATTGATTGATATTAAGTAGAATATAAATGGATTTGGTTCACTGTATGAATGCGACAGAGAGAACATTTAGTACTTCTATTACTTCCAAAGTTTCTGAATTGTTATCGATCTTTTTCCTTATTTTGTCCCAAAAAGACATCTTCTGGTTTAAGTAATCGCTTTTAGTATACATTGTTGGTACTCTTGGGTATTCTCGGGAGATTTTTCATGAATAGAATTCTTCAAATGCTTGTCAAATACAAGGTTGAGATGCTCTAGGGGGATGAAAACATTGATTAATTTATTTCCTGTGTAGACGACATCCCACCCCAACTAAAGACATGCTTGAGCCATTGCTACGTACAGCTGTTGCTGTTGGTCTGAGCTTGGATGTCTCTTCCTCCAAAGCACTAGCTGATTCACTAGACCGTGCTGTGGTGAGGTTCTTAACAACATGCGTGCTCCTTGTTGTCAAGACAACTTACAAATTTGGTGGTCCATCTCTCTGTCATTTGTATTCAAAGCTATTTATGCTATAGTGGACTTTATGTTTATGGCATGTCCAATTACAGAGTGCTTTGTCTAGTTTGAAAGGACATTTTGTAGTAGACTTTGTGACTTAAATTGAACTACCTGTTGGTTTTCATCTGTGCAAAATTTAAGGATTCTGAGATTTCTTTTTGGAAAAAGCTTTTATCTTTTTTATAGCTCTTGAGCTACATGGAATTTGCTACTGCAATCTTGTATACATATGTTTTCCAGGGTGATGATCCATATTTCAACAAACTGATCCGCATAATGGCAACCAGATGTATGACGCAGGTAATTTTGTTAGTAATTGAGATCTAAAACTACTTACTGTCTATTATAATTCTGATATATACTGATTGACTTGGATTGCAATCAGGCTGTTTATTTCTGTAGTGGGGATCTGAGCCCTCCAGAATTTCATCATTACGGGCTTGCAGCACCTCTTTACACTCATTTCACATCGCCTATCAGGAGATATGCTGGTTAGTGAAAATTTTAATCATGTTGATTCCCAAACATTTCATTTGGATAGTTGCAGCTGAGGTTGGAGCTTTTTTTCTTCGCTTTCAGATGTTGTTGTACACAGGCTGCTTGCTGCATCTTTAGGCATGTATAAACTTCCACCCATATTCAGTGACAAACCCCGACTGACTAGTATTGCTGACAGTAAGTGTTGTACTTATTTCGTGTTCAACTTTATTGTTACAATTATGGAAATACTGGAACGATTCTCAGTTTCTGTGGATAAAGCACCTGATTACTATTCTCGGTATATGCATCTTTCGTAGATTGTTGTATTGAATTTCCTTCATTGAGGAAATGTTTCTTAACTCTAACTTTTGCTTTTCTATTTGTGTGTGCGCCATCAAAAACTAGTTGAATGCTGTACTTCATTTTATCTGCCTATGTTCAATGTCAGAGATATTGCTTACTATGTACAGATTTAAATGACCGGCATAGGAATGCTCAGATGGCAAGCCGAGGTTCAGTAGAGCTCCATACCCTTATATTCTTCAGAAAGCGGTAAGTGTTAATATCTATGGTTTTGTGTCTCCGTCTCTCTCTCCTGTGTGCTTATGCATGCTCACTCAAACTTATTAGCAGACTGATATCATTCCTTTCATTTTTCCTTATCCTGTCTCTGTTTTGTTGCAGTCCTACAGAAACGGAGGCCAGGATAGTGAAAATCAGATCAAATGGTTTTATTGTATTTGTTCCCAAGTGTGTACCTTTTCTTTTTTATTTTCTTCTTTACAGTTTACATCTCTGCTGTTTAGCATACATGTATTTTATAAGGATTGTTGTCTAGAAGAATGAATCACGGTATGATTTGGTGCAGGTATGGTATTGAGGGGTCAGTATACTTGACGACAAGGAGTGAGAAAGGAAGTGGTGAATGGTATGTAGATGAGCAGCAGCAGAAGATAAAGAAGATGGATGGTACGGTTTCATACGGTGTACTGCAGAAAGTGAATGTTCATCTGGAAGTTGTAGAGCCGCAGCCTAACAGGCCTAAACTCCAACTTACCCTTCTTTAAACTATTCTGTATTGCCTTCAAAAAACATTTAAAATGTAAAGGTAGAGTGAGGTATTACTATGATTTTCTTGTAAAATACAGGCTCAGCTGAATTATTTAGTCTCATTTTATACAAATTCCCTGTGTGTTCTCTAAATGTGCCCTTTATTTGATAGACCATTTCGGTAAGATGAATGCGTTTATGGCATAGGCGCGACTGTTGTGTTGAGGCATTTGGCTTTTCTTTCCTTGCAAGGTTTTTTTTTTATGATAATAATAATAATCTTAAGATATGGTTTAACTAAGCAAATTACATTTCCTTGGCATTACAGTTTTAGTTATTTAAAAGAAATAGAGAAAAATTAGAGAAATTGATTTACAAAGTTTCACTTCCTAACAATTGAAAAATCAATGCATGTGGCCTTTGCTTTTCGTGGCAATCCAATCTACATAATCGAGTAATCCTAAATTGCTAATGCAATCCTAATTTGGTAAAAGTCAATTCGAAATCGAAAATAAACCAAGAAAAAAATTGATGTATACTAATTAACAATCGTTTATCCCCATCAGGACAGAATCGACAAGTAGACAGTGGACCATAATGTGAGTGCCAGGGCAGCAGCTAGGTATGCCCATAAGAGGAGAACTGAACATTCTTCTTGCCCCACATCAAACAGCTGCGCCATCGTAGCTGCATTAACAATTCAGGAAGCTTTAAAACCGTTGCTCATGCTTAACCACTCTAATTGTACATCTGATGAGGAACAGTATGTGTGTGAAAATTACAAGGCTAAATATAAGCAAGGACAGAAGGCTTACCGATATTCATGGCAGGTGGAACAGTGTACTGAACCATGAGCACAAAGTGGAACAGAGGGTCTGCTGGAAGGAAGCCAAGGCTGCTAGCCACTTTAACAACCCAAATACCAACTGCTGGGAGTATGAAGAAACGAACACACACCACTCCTATGATGACCATTGGTTTGATTCTTGATGACCGTAGACCTTGAATCAGGTTTCCTCCCAGTATAAGCGTGATACAAGGAATAGTTCCATCCCTACAACCCGAGAATTATTATGGACATCTTCTTGAAGACTAAAGCCTTTTAGATGCTATGATGCATACATACCCGACTAATTTAACGGAGTCCTCGATCACCCGCAATGGGGCATTTTCTCCAATTATCAAGTTCTTCAGAAATGTAACAGCTCCAAAGGCAAGTCCTACAATCTGAGATAAAAGTCAAAACGAGTTTTAAGTTGATGGGAACTCTTTTTCCCAGTTCAAGTTTCAACTCCTAAAACAACTTACCGCACCAAGCGTTGGGGGCGCTAATAGCTCCTCCAAAATCTGATGACAAAATCCAATAACTTTACTCCATAATGAGGCCTGCCCATTTCCATGCGACGCACTCTGAAGAAAAAAAGAAAAAGGGTCTAACAGTTACTTGTCGTCTCTATATGCATACTTGCATATGATGACCAACATGCAAGGACTTTGGAGGACACTTACTGTTTGGCTTTCCGACATAACTACAGAAGCATTTTCCTTATCGTTCCCTTTCAGAAGGTGAGTTTCTTGGGAAGCTTCCAAATCTGTGTTGGCTTCTTTTGAAAAACCGTCAGCTGCTTCAAGAGCTTTGAATTTCGTTGCAGAACTTCGAACAAGCTGGTAAGTATAGGTCCAGATGAAAAAGCCACCAAGCTGAACCAAATATAATATAATATGAGATATATAGTTACAAATTTGTTCAATGCGAGTAGAAAAGAGGTAACAATTGCCTTACCGCCATAGAAAAAGATGCATATGAGAGTCCAATAGAGCGGCAGGTGCTTGGATTACCAAATGGACTTGCGTCCTCGTCGCAGATTGCAGGGATGATTATTAGCACAAGATTTCCCAAGTTACCTGTTTCGATGAGCATGACAATTAACAAGACATAATTGCTGAGACCCAATCATTAGGTGACAGAATTCAATTTACCTGATGAACATGAAGCAATGACAAGTCCTTCTATATGGGGCTTGGGTCTTAGTATTTTAACCAGTATCCAGCCCAGAATCCCTCCGATCAAGAAAGTGACGCCTATGTTAATGGGCATGAACCACCTGAACAGATTGTCAAGAAATGTCAGTTTTGCTGTTTAAAGTGACTATGGGAACGTGAAAAGTCTCAAACTTTACATCACGCCTTTTGTTTTGCTATCTAGTAACTCGTGAAAATATCGTATTTGCATGTCAGATGTAAGTTTATCTCTTATTCGTCCTTTTCACTGAACACAGTCGAGATGTCTCAGCGTTAACATGTTCATGGAACTTCAATTATTTGTATAGAGTTAGCCTACCAGGATATAATGTCTTGGAATGTGACGGTCTCCGCCAGACTGGCAAACATGAGCGAGGGCGTAAACACCATGAACACAATCTGCAGTTCGATAATTAAAATGGACAGGTTTCTACGTGGACGGCAAAAAGGAAAAACAGGGACAGCTGGAAACGTAGAGTGTACCTTATTGAGGGACCGTCGCGTATCAGCAGAAAGAAGATTGCAATAGTCGGTAGCCATGAAAGCTCCCAAGCCGCTTATTAACAAGACTTGTAGAATTGGCATAGAGGCAACCTCAAACAGTGACAAGAAACCCATCTTCTCCTATATATAAGGCTTGGTAATAAGATGGACAACAGGAAGGAAGCGAGGAGCAGAAACTAGGAATAAGTAGTCCCAATCGATATGCTTCTCTCCAATGTTTAGTGGCTAGAACTTCTAATAACGCTGTGCTCGCTCCGACACCAAACCTTTTATAGATAACAGAAAGCAGAAATGCTGAAATGATTCTTCAAGAAAAGGAAAGCCCTGAGAAGGAGCACGCAAAGATAGAGACAAACAAAACAAGAAGCAGTTTGAACAACAGATGACGCAGATAAACGAGGGATTAGTGCTGGTAAGAATTGATGTCTGGACAGATCATGGTGGCATGAGAGACATCTGCACGTAAATATTGGCTACTCAACTGGGGTAGGAAGCAACCTAGGAAGGGTATTAATTGTTAATGTAAATTTCCACTTTAATTCCAGCGTCTTTGGAATGTATATGCAGCTCAAGACTCATAAATTACCAAATTTGGCCTATTTTTCAAGGTTATGTTAATGAAAATTTTGAACTGTTAAAATATTTTTTAAAAAAATTGAAACTGTTCTTAATTCAAATGAATCTGTTTAAAACGGAAAAAACACTGAAGCTTTATTAAATGGGCAAAGAGAAGTCAAAATTGACTCCTAAAGCACGTCAAGTTGAAAAAGAATACATAAAATTGCCATAACATGCAGATGAGGGAAGAAGATTTCCACTTGCTCAATTTTGAAGTCACGGATGATATCAGCTGCGTTCATTAAGGGGCCAATCATTTTCTGTATTTACCCCCGTCTTTGTCGGCTCAACAGGAAGACAGTATAACAGCTCAGATGAAAATGAGGACAGATTTCTTAATTAAACCAAAACAAGGTTTGCTAGTTGATTACTTTATTATCTAATTTGTCATGTCAATAGCACTAAGGTTTGAAGTTTACATAATGCAAGCTGAAAGGTCAAGTGCTCGCATGCGGTACTACTACATCTTTTTTTGATTCATTTATATTCTCCATCTTTTTTCGTTATTTCGTTCATGTTAAGATATGAGGAAAAGGCCATTCCATTACTACTTTTCCTTGAATGGGTTGGTTGAGAAGCAGACAAGGAGACAAACAGAAACGAAAGTCCTGATCTTCTCCTAAACAAAACTCCTTTTCACAAAATTAAGAAAAAAGAAACTCAAAAAGACATTTTATGTTAGTACCTCATTGTCTAGACATGAAATCTCCAGTTTCTTTGAAAGCATTGACCACAAAAAGATAAGTCATCTCATATTAATCAATGGCAAATTAAAATTGAAAGTTGGTATTGTACGTACATGAAAGAAATGACGAAGAATGTTGATGTAGAGGAGAACAGATAATGATTAGAAACAAAACCTGGTAAAACTAAGACTATCCCAAACCGTCAGGCAGATGGAGATTCAACGATGTTGTGCGCTTTCAACATATGACTTTATAATCTTCCTATTTTTTTGGACTTTTTTCAATTGAATTGCCTTCTTAAATCATCATATATGCACATAGCCACCTTATCTATGTTGTGTAAGAGGTGACATGTCAATGTTATCTCATGTCCTAAATAGCCTGGGTTCTATTGATAGGGTAAACTATCAATACCATCTGATAACATTTGAAAGATCAAATTAACGGAAAATTTGCATTTGTCATATAAAAATTACGTGGCAAAGACTAACATTCCAACTGACCAGCCGACCTATATATATATTATAATTTCATAGAATTTTTAATAGGAAATAGTTTTTAAAATGAATAAATTGCAAAGAACGTCTTTTTTTTTTTTTTTAACCCGAGAAATAAACGGAAGATGAGAATTTTCATTTTAAAGTAAACAAGATAAGAAGATACACGCAGGGCTGTTCGAGCAGTCCTTGTGATCGTGACGAAATTGGGCTCTACTACTTGTGAATAAATAAACTAGGAAATGAGAGAGTTGTAGCAATCTCGAGAATTAGTCTCTGTCAACACTTCCTTCACATTAATTATTGTACAAACAAACAAAGTGATGATTATCAAACAACAACAATGACGTTGAGTTGCACGAATGGCCCCACCAAAGCATAAACCTCCAAGCAATCATAACATGGTTCATGAATCTTTTACATTTATCACATTCTCTCTAATCTCAAGTCCATTAAGGGGGCTACAAAGTTTCTAAACATAATTGAAATCAATATGCAAGTTTCTTCATAAATCAGAATTACAAAAAACGTTGTTGTATGGCCGCTTAATTTTTATTACAAGTTGCTACTCATGCAAGGACCAACTTGTATAAATATCCAAGCTTCCACTGAACAAGGCATAAATTTAAAATTCTTCCCTACGTCAATACGATGGGGATGTAAAAGCAATAATTTCCATTACTGCTCACTTTTAAACAAATATCTATTTCGTCAAAAGTCAAATCTAAGAAGACTGTTAAAGTCCTTGCCTCTTCCTAGTAGCCAAATGACAAACCATAAGAACTTCTATATCTGCGTATCTAGACCAATGACGATTGAGTAAGATGTTGCGAAACGTTTAAGTTTTTGAAAGTATTAACAATGAACACTTTTTTCATATTATAAAATTTATTAACTTCATTGCACTAGTAACACCGTACCCTCATGTCATTGTACAACTCCTCGTGGTCCGTTTCTATGACCATTTTTTAAGCAACCAACCTAACTTCGACGATTTAAACATGTGTCTGCTTATGATCTCCTCGAACAAACCAACATGGACGATTACAACAGGCTTTGGGAGAGTATTTAAAAATGGGCCGGATAATAGCGAATTAAGTCTTTCTTTATTGGCTAAGAGAAAATTGCTAACCATTCAACAACGAATGGTACGTCATTTAATAATGGACAGCGGTTGCCAATATCATGGGCAGGAGAGTCAATTACCCACACTCTTACGGGACTGCCCTAGAGTAACTTCTTTTTGGCAAAAATTTCCTTCTAACATAATAGTCAGGGATTTCTTTCAACAAGACGAGGAGACGTGGGTTTTTAGGAATATTCCGCAACATGTTCCGATTAATCAGAGAGCGTGGGCTCGTTCATATGGAAATGACACAATAACAACTTATTTGACACCGACTTTGTTTGGCCGATAGAAGGCATTCGACTTGTCATGGATTATGTCGATTGGATCATTTGAGTCACAACAGTGGAAAGCCGTATTTTTCAGACGCAGCCATTGGATATCTTAGTGGGATGGACCAAAACCTAAGGAGGAATGAGTCAAACTTAATACGGATAGATCAGTGAAACTAGGGTTCAACATAGCTACCGCTAGAGGTCTTCTGCAGACAAGCCAGGGCTACTGGTATGGCGGTTTTTTTTCCAAAACATTGGAGTTGGTGTGCCCCTGCCTGAAGGCAGAATTACGAGGGGGGTTCTTCCAGGCCTCAATCTGGCGTGGGATTGTGGCTATTGACTAGTGGCAGTGGAAGTGGAAGTGGACTTACTGGAGGTTATTAATATTCTTTCCTCCTCCGTTAACATAATGACTGAATTTTCTCCTTTGGTGACAAATATCCGCTGGTTGCTCCATCATGTATGGGAAGTTCAACTACAACATATCCACCAGGAAGAGAACCAATGTGCTGATAATCTAGCTAATTTAGCTTCCTTATTGAGGCCAGGGGCCAGGGCTGCAATATCTTCAGGAGCTTCCAATGATGGTTTAGGACTTAATTCATCGAGATATGACCGGAGCATTTTGTCATCGCACTCTGCACTAGGGGTGCTCTCAGTCGAGCAGGTTTTTTTTTTTTCTAATTTATTTCCCTTGTATAAAAAAAAAAAGTGTCTGGACTAGCTTGCTACAAGTTGATTAAGAAGTTAACTATTAATATCTCTAATCAGAACTTAAGATAAACGTACTAAAAGTTTCACTTTTCAAATATACATGAGATGAGATAGAGAGGTAAAGAAAAGAGCAATAAATAAATTAGATAGAATCTTTACATTACATGCCAAAATCAAAAGGCTTCAGAATTAGGAACAACAGATTTAAGTGCTTCACAGGGTTCCTTCTCCACTAAACCCCATGGTAAAAATAACACAATTTGCAGCCCTTTTCCTTAGACAACCACTTGCTGGTTTCTTTAACACTTCCTCTTCAGTATCCTCTTTGCTCAACACTTCCCCATCAGAATTTAAGGCCACGAAATCAGATATCATCAGTAAGAACTCCACTGTAGCAGAATATGCCAAAACCTCCACTACAACGGTTATCCTTTCTGTATAGATTGACCTAATATTACCACAAATGTACAATTGCCAGATTGTCATACAAAATGAGACACATAGAAGGGAGCTTCTCTTAACTGGAAACAACAATCCGTAACTGGATTACTTAAATATTAAAAAGGAACTTCAGAAAACCTTGAATTTGATACGTGAATACATTTGAGAATTTTTATGAAGCAGAAGCCATTGATGCCGAACCCAACTCTTCATCAGAATCGATAGAATTTTCATAGTCATAATACGCATTTACCTGCAATAAAGAGGGATGCGTTAAACATGACAGATTTCATTTACTTGATACACCATCTGTAAGTAATTGGTCATTAACTGAAAACTTTTCATAAATACTGACTCAAATAAACCACTATTTAGTCTTGAATCTGTTAACATAATTTAAGGCATACCTTTGGTCTTGGAACTGCTTCAAAGGTATGGAACTCCGGCTCATCAAAATTAGGGGATCTTAGAATAATATAAGCTCCTTTGTTTCTGAACCTCTCATCTGTTGCCTAAGCAGCAAAAAAAATTAGTTAGCACCAATTCTACAGACATATCCTCACTTGAAACTATTTATCACAATGTGCCGATCTCATCTAGGTTTTTCTCAATATTGACCAATTAATTCAATTTGGAGCCAGAATTCGCAAACCAAACATGTGTTTGGATTTCGAAAACAAGATTAAGATGATGCATCAGACAAAATTGAAGAAGAAATGGTAAATAGGGAAAACAAACCTGAAATTGGGGATAGTCTGGAGCACTAAAAATTGTGATCAATTTTCCAGACTCAACTACATGATCTATCGTGTACCCTTCATCCATTCCCGTAAGATCAGGCCTTTTTTCCCTTGCATCCGGGCCTTCATGAGATCTAATGATTAGCTAAGATAATCCAAGAATGAGATCAATATCAGTATATAGAACACATTGCATAATCATCTTTTAACATCAACCAAAGCAATATTTGAAAAACAAGACAATAATACTAAATAAATGTCTTCCATTTCAACTTCCAAGGAACTTTATGAAGAAGGTAGTACAGTGGCATTTTGAGATAATTATTTTTTTCTCATATTTGTGTCATGATTATAAGTTCTCTAGCATTAGAAGCTTAACAAATTGCCTATAAGTTCTAGCCCAAATATCATCATTGCATAGACTATGCAACATCAACATTACAATAGCATAAACACTGCATTTGACGCTACCTTCAGTTGATTTTTGTTCAAAAATTCTTCAGTACAATCAGGTCCCCATAGTAAACCAATGCCTCTCTGTTCATTTGGTGCAAGTCCATGTTGCTTAGAAGGATCCGACCACAATACATCACCAGGAATCAAGTTTGATCCTTCCCATGGAGGGTCAAGAACTGATCTTCGTGCTCTCAACAGTTCTTCCATAGAACCAAGAGATAATGGAGTAGCTGCAAGATTGGATTTTCTTCTTCGACTCTTCTTTCCTTTCAACCCTTTTACTTGAGGTATGCTGCGGAAAAGTCCTCCGTGAGCCGTGTAAACACATCCGGCTACAATGGAGACCAAAGGTAACCCTTCAAAGCATCCCAAACACTTCCGATAAACATGCTTACCTTTGTCACCATACTTTACCATGACTTCCCCCTCAAAACCATAGACAGAAGTGCAGTACTTGGATTCATGATTCCCTCGTAATAGATATACCCTCTCAGGTAGGAGCACCTGAGCAACATTTTATCATCTTATTTATTGACTAGAAAATGAATACCCATGAAAACAGACTAGAAAATGAATACCCATGAAAACAGTCATTTGCAATAGACATAATTATATTAAAGAAAACTAAAGTAAACGGCATTACATTCCAACAAATTCAAATACATCCTAATTAGATCAATGGCCTGGACTTTTTACAATCCTAAAAAGAAAACATAAGTCCTTATTGAAAGGTCGTTCAAATTAAGCCATAACATTGAAGAGTCAATTGGATGAGATAATAGAAATTAATATGGGGGTATTGAGTCAAAATACGGTGTCACTCTTACTAAATTGTTCTAATTCTATCTGTTAGTTATTGAGTCATAAGAGTTGATTACCTTCCAAGCCAGCAAGAGGAAGAAGGTCTCAAGCCCCCAAGCACCTCGATCAACATAGTCACCATTAAAGACAAAGAAACGATCTTGTGAAGGTAAACCGGCATCTTGCAAAAGGAAAATCAGATCGTGAAATTGGCCATGGAGGTCTCCAACAACAACAACTGTAGAATCTGAAGGGCAGTTTTCGATTCTAACAATATTTTGTTCTTTGTGAAAGAGTTTAGAAGCTGCGAGGATGAGAGAGTCGAAGACATGAACAGGTAAGACAGAGGAGAAGTTAGAAGCAGGAACATGTCTTGAAGACCAGTCAAAAGCACATGTTAGATTGTGGATCCAATCGAAGCTGAGCATGCCATCAGGAGGCCATGAGATTGGAATTTCTACAGGAGCACCCCCTCCTGATGTTGATGTTGCTAGAGAGAAAAAGAAGAGGAAGCATCAAAGCATGCATAAACCACAAAAATGGTATGCCAAATACATTTTAGTAACAGTAACTACACTTTGTCCTTCCAGATTAAAAATACAACAAATTCCAGCATAAATTTTGTTCTGCTTGAATACTAATAGAAGGATTAGGATACATACTTTGAAGGTTGGCTTGCATGGAGCCAACTGAGGCCTCAGTATAGCCATCTGGCTTGCCTCCATTATCCATATTCACTTGTAATTGATTTACTACAATTGAATCCACCTACATTACATATACCAATCATCAATGAATAACCCAAACTCCAATACATATAAAATGAAAGTTAAGCTAGTACAGTAGCAAGCAAGACATGAGAAGCACCATAGAAAAATTACAAGAGCAAGTTGAAAGAAGGGCTGTAGATGACCATTTCCATATGATTTCTATGAGTTTCAAGGACAAACAACTGCAAAAGATTAACCACCATCGCCACAAAATTAGTAAACGTCCAAATGCATGTTTCAATTATGTCAGGTAGGAGGAACAAAAAGCAGTTAAGCACAAATTCCTGTTATAACTCTAAGACACTAGAAGTTTCTAAATAACAGAAGTTTCCTTCTTTGAAAATGGAGCATTTATGCAGGTTAAACTTGGTCAGAAATTTTTGACAGCATAATTTGCAGCAATGAGTCCCAGGTCTGTGAATTTGTTTCGAAGAACTTGTTTCACATGATTCTGAATTGAAGACACGTCATGAATAAGAACGCAAGATCACAAGCTCAAAATGTCACTAGTCAATATTTTTCCTCGATGAAATTTTACTGAAGTTCCTTTTGCATTGAACTTGATATTGTAAACAAAGTGTCGAATATGTTTGGCGCCTTGTCATTTCCATTCTTTCAATTTCACTCCAAAACATAGCAAATTCTCTCCAACATACAATCCCTCAAAAATAGAATTCCCCCAAACTTTGGCTCCTAACGGTGTGCTTTATCAGATTTATTTCCAGCATTAACATAATATGCACTGAATTACTTCGCACCTGCCTGCTTACGTATATTAACAGAGGCAGCAGGTAATACTTGAACTAGATTTAATCAGTTGCAAATAATTCCATTTCTTTACAATCAAAGTATTAACGAAAGAAGTGGCAACATGTCACTACTTTTATAAACTTCAGGTTGAAAAAAGCTAAGTGGAGTCCAAAATCTAAAGCAATAAATAGTAAAGAAAAACAAAAAATACTGAAGAGAATTGAGTTGACCTCAAATCAAATCAAGAGCTTCTTGGCTGGCAGAGCTTGGTTTGATCGGGTGACTGGGTGGTGGCAACTGGCAAGGGTCCACGTGAGTTAGATGGGCATCTAATCTAACCAAAGCTCAAACCCGAAAGCCGTACTCAACGAGAGAGCAGAAGAAGAAGACGAGTAACCCGAATTTGCTATTGGGCCAGATCGCAAACCCAATTAGAAATCTGAAAGTGGAGGCTGGTTTGGGCTAATTTATACTCCGTCCGATTTATAATAAGTGTCGTTTTAGAGAAATACATATTTATTAAGAAAGTTAATGAAATATTTGATATACCTTTATTAATTACATGTTAAAGTGCCTTGAAAATATAATATGTGTAATTAAAATGTGAGAGAAATTAAAGGGTAATTTTGGAGGTAAAATTATAAATATGTATAAAAAGTCACAAACGACACTTATTTTGAATAATTAAAATCCCTCTGAAACGACACTTATTATGAATCGGAGGGGGTATTATTTATATTTAGGTTCAATAACTGTACACTAATTTATATTATTTTAGTTTAAAAATAGATGTTATATAAAAAATACTTCATATGATAGCAACTTTTTAGTCTGATTGGTACAACTTCCACTTACTTAAATGTAAGTTTTCAACGATACAAAGTGACTGAAAATTTGTACTTAAATATCTAAAAATTGTATTTATGTAATATATTTTTTACATATTAGAATTAGTTTCCCTTATAAATATTACATAGAAAGGAATTATGTTTGGATACGAGTAACAAAAAGAGAAGATGTTAGCAATATAGCACTAGTGTAGAATAACATTGAATGACAATTTGGTCTTATGTTAATGTGAATTGGACAGACATTATTAAATCCCAACAATATTTACCCCTAACCATTCAAACAACAAATATATCAATCCCTGTGAGTATTCATTTCTCCAAAAGATTGCAAAAGCTAGCTAACATGTTTACCCACTCATAATATACAACAACATATAAATTAAAAAAACAAATAATAATGTAAAAGAAAATAAAGACCCACCATTAGGCATAACTTTTATTAGACTGATAAATTTTGGAACAACAACTAATTAATCAAAATATTTAACATGCTAGGTTTTTTGTTAGCAATGCCTACTTGCTTTTCATTGACTTAACAACTTAAATGTTGAAGATTATTATACTAAGCTCCTGTGTAGTTTGATTGAGATATTGGTTATAGTTTAATAACAAAATAATTTAAAGGAAATCTTTATCTTATATGTATTCATATGTATATGATAAAGTTTATGAGATAAATATATATTGCAAATAAAATTATGATAAGATCATAATTATGACTTTCATATTGCATTCAAATATTATCCTTAAATTATTTTTGGTCATTGTTCTATAGAGACTGAGCACTAATTGAGCATAAAAAGACTACCAAACGTTATTTTTTTTCTTATTAAGGAAGTAGTAGATCTCATAAACTAAATGTTAGGTTCCGCATGTTTGGAAGCTCACAAGGTGAGGCTCGATCCAAAGAAGTCTTATAGATCATGTTGGAATCCTATAGAATACTCTAGAAGCTTATGGAACATGGTAGAAACTTATGGATGACCCTGGAAGCTTCTAAAACATAGTAGAAGACTATGAAAGCTTGTGGAAGCTTATGGAATATTTTGGAACATTATGGAAGTTTATAGAAGCTTGTAGATATGTACATAATGAATATGAAGTATGTAGAGAATTCTAGAAGGTCAATGTATATCATTCGATCAAGTAGATCTTAACCATCCATTTTAGGAAGAAGCAAATATAAATACTCATTTGCATCATAGAAGATCATAAAGAGCATTGTAAGCATTGTAACTTTTTTAGAAAGTTCTTTAATAGAAGTGTTCTTATATTCTCCCACATTTCTTCTTCATTTTAGCAAAATGTTTCGTGTAGAAGGCTGGCTTGAGAATGAGGGCATACTAAAATGCAGAATGAGCATTGGTGAAAGTATAAACCCGTTACAAGTGGTATTAGAGCAACGTTAGAGATCCTTTAGGTGTCATCGAGATGGCTGGTTCAAGTGAAGTGACTACCCATGAAGGAAGGGAGGTCAAGAGGGTTCCTCCTACTAACAAGGGAAAGAGAGACAGGTCTACTATAAGGGAAGCCATGGTTGAAGTGATGGTTAGGCTCTCAAAGTTGAAGATCAACATAAGAGAAGATCGAGAGAGGATTGATGATTGGGACTAAAGATTAGAGGAGCTGGCGAAGGACCAATCTCTACTCCGGGAAGAGATGAATGGGACTGTCAATATCGTTGCCTCGAATGCTTGCAAAAAGGTGAGTTCCTTGGAATCTTCTCTTATTGCTAAAATTATTATGCTTAAGGAAGCACTTGCTAGTTTGTTTGCCGAGTTAGAGGAGGTAAAGGGAGATTGGAGTTTGTGTAAGATGGTGGTGACACAAGGAGTTCGTGGCACCTGTTGCTACCACCGCTTCTGCCGAAGTTAAGGTCCTTGGCATTATGGATCACGCTAAGATGATAGATAGTGCTTCCCTCTAACTTGTAGACACAGCTATGTTGTGGTAAAAGAGAAGATACAATGACGTTCAGAAGGGAAGCTGCACCATGAACACATAGGGTGACTTTAAGAAGGAGTTGAAGAAGTAATTATACTGTGAGAATGTAGAGAAGGAAGCCCGAGCCAAGTTGAGAAGGCTTACACACTCGAAGAGCATTTGAGAATATGTCAGGGAGTTTAAAGAGGTCTTGTCAGAAATTCCCGATTATCCAGACAAGGAAGCCTTCTTTGCTATTTATGATGGCTTACAACCATGGGCCAAAATGGAATTGGAGAGGAGTGAACTTGCTAATGCCATCGTAGTAGGTGAATCCCTTTATGAAGTAAGAAGGGATGTCCACCATTATAAGTCCCAAAGGAGTGACAATGGCAAGGGTAGGGGAGGGAAGAAGCAAGGCAAAGGTGGAGCTTCAAAGAGTGGCAAGCCAAAATGTTGGACCCCAAACTTTTCTTGGAATTTTGAATTATTAGTTGAAATTAAATGAGGAATTTGTGGTGAATTATTCATGTGCAAAGAAAAAGAAAATTCAAGAATGTGAAATGATATATGAGATTAAGGGTAGATGAGTTTAGCAAGTTGATGATGAGA
>JANITX010000210.1:40793474-40810345 GCA_027564395.1 Erythroxylum ulei | reverse complement strand
CATGGCTCTATGCATGTGAGCCATTTGTCCTTCATGCAAGCTACCACATGTCTCCAACATGTCAAGCCATTTGTCACTAAATGATCAGTCCACATGTCTCATTATAATTGGTCCATATTTTAACATTTTTCTTAGTCCAAAAATTACACCAAAAATTTCCAAAATATCTTAAATATTTCCAAAATTTTCCAATCAACTTTAATCGCATTAATAACTCAATTATACTCGAAAAATATCATGAATGCATGTATAGTTATATTAATGTGCAAAAATGCGTATGTCATATTTAACTTAAACAAGATATGCATTTTCTAGTTTCTCAGTAAATTCTCATATTCATTATTCAAGTCTTATCTTGGGTAATGGGATGTTACAATTCTTCTCTCTTTTAAAAAATTTCGTCATCGAAATTCTTATCTGATTGATCAAACAGGTAGGGGTATGTTTTCATCATATGCTCTACCATTTCCCATTTAACACTATCACTCAAATAATTTCTTTCACTTGACTATAGTTAATAGAATCAATCAATTTTCTAGTTACTTATTCAGATATCACACAATCTTATGTGTTTTCTCAATATATTTCAAATAACTCAAAATTTTCACTTCTAATGCTGACATTAAATCTAAGTCAGATTATATCACTATGTCTTATCACACTCATATATCACACTTTATGCATTTAAGACATCTTTGTCAGTGTTACAAACTCATATGGCCCTTTTCTTACAAAACTTTTATGGACAATTTTATGTCAGACTTAGCTCCCTTTTTCCTAACTTGAGCACACCTTGGCAAGGTGATACTCTCATAAACAATTCATCCTTTGCTTGATAATTCACATCTCTTTAGTGTTAATACACTTAGCTCATGTGTCTATCTCACTTTATTCCAATATTCGATGTTGATCCACCTAATTCATTCGTCTTTCTTAAGTCACTTAATTTTTAATACACATCAATTTCACTTATTCTCAACATCTCCTAACACTTCTGGCCTTAAACTATTTTTAGGCCTTGTTCATCCAAATATAAAGGTGGTCGATTCTTTCTGTTGTATAACATCTCATATGATTTGCTAATGATATCACTATGATATTATTTGTTATGCTTCAAGTCAATTAAAACTAAGCATTGACCTCATATTTCTATGAATTCCAAAATATAAGCTTTAAGCATACATGTAGTGTTAGGTCTAGCTCAATGGTGAGAGGCGTGTTCTTAGAAACAACAAAACCTTGAGGTCATGGGTTCGAGTCGTGGCCTCACCCTTGACCAAAGAGGACAATACCAATTTGTGTTGGATGCCGCGGTATAACTCGCAAACACACGCCGCAGTATAACCTGCAAACACACGCTGCAGTATAACCTGCAAACACCTTCAAGTGGGGTGTGGGGTCCAACAGAAAAGATATCTAGTTTGTTATTCATTAAACAATGACTAAGCTGCTAAATCACTTGAACAAGCTTCTCAACGTATGAATAAGCTTCTAAAACTTTCAATCAACTTTTATGAAAGTTGCATATCTTTATGCCGTTAACGTCTTTTTAAGTTTTTTTAATACATGGGCCTCTTAATAGATCACAGAAATTAAACATCTACAAATTTACTTAAATAAATAGCAAGAGACATTACTAGCTATTTATAATAACCTTATTATGTTTACTCATCACATGCTCAATAAATAATAAGCCTATATGGATTAAAGCTTATTTTTCTCACCGGAATTCAATCTATTTTACTAAGTCTTTTATTGATCTTTTTTATCATTAAACTTTTATAATTAATGATTGTTGAATTAAAAATCACTAACAAAAATAAAATTAAAAGAGGATACTAGTGTTGATTTCTGGAAATCTCCGGTCAGTTGTCACTCCTTAATGTCACCAATCCGCTACTACAACAATGCTCTTAAGTGACGCTTTACTTCAGATTCATGGGGGGACCCACCAACCCTTTTCAACGCCCTTTGCTTTACTCTTAAACATTTTCTGTTCAGTGAGTCCTGTGCAAATTGGCATCTCATATCGAAGATTTTTTAGAAATGAACGGTCCAGATTTGTGGTTTCACAATGAGAATAATTATTACTTTTTGTATATTAAAATAATCCATTCCACAGAATCAGACAGAACCTGCTTTCTTTTATTCCCAAGGCTCTGTTCCAAAGATGACAATGCCTAGATAATGACCAAAACGTTCTCCAGTAGTCCAACACTATACCTTGATGTCCACCTTATCTCCATCCCTGATTAGATCAGAGCCGTTTATCGATTATTTCCCATTCACGTGATAGTCACCTCTATTCCGCGACAAGCCAAGGACACTTAAGTCATTTAACAACGAAAAGTCAAATTGTCGGACCAAGAAGACTACGTCGGTTACTCTTTGTCTCATTCCTCTTCCTTCATAGTAAATATCTCCGTAGGCGTCATTATCACTTCCGTTGCCTCATCGCCGATCAGGAATTTATCCGACACACCCGACGGGGAGCTTGGAACCGACTGTCTGGACACGCTCAGAGTCAGCGATTCTAGAGTTTCGTGTAACCGTTTTACTGATTGATGCATCGGTGACGAGATATACGAGGTCGTTTTCTATGTCTCTAATGTGATCATCGAGTCTTAAGTGCCAAGAAAAGAGTTTGGAACCTGAGAATAGAAATGGATCGGAATCCGGCGATTGCCATTGGGCCTTGTATGGACATGCCGATCATGCATGACAGTGACCGCTACGATTTCGTCCGAGACATCGGCTCCGGTAACTTCGGCGTCGCGAGACTCATGAGAGATAAGGTTACCAAGGAGCTTGTTGCTGTTAAGTATATTGAGAGAGGAGATAAGGTTTGGTCTTTTGCAGACTTTTGCCTTTTCTTTTCCTCAAAAATTGTAGTTTGTTTGATTTAGTTATTGTGTAATCAGTGGTTTTATTAGCTTCTTTTCAGTTGTTCTTGTGTGGTTTAACTAATTTATTGCTTTTTTAGCTTAATGTCTCCTCATTAATGGATTTCGAAGCTGACTGCTAAGAAGCGTATCAATTGAGTTTAACTGACATAGAACCTTCGATTTATGCGGGGCGTATTCTAAAAACTGAATTCGAAGCGTAACGTAGAAAGCTTCCTATCATGTTGCATTTCTTTTGTTAGTATGTTGTCTCATGTCTGGATCTTTAACAAAGGAAAACCCCCTTATGCCGTTCGACTCTTTAATTGATTCGATAGTAATTCAAAGTTATTGTTGAGACCATTTGGTAATTATTGCTTTATAGGTACGATTTTATTTTATTTTTGTAAAGTCACGCTACGAAATTTACTTAGCCGTTGAATATTCTTTCTTTGGTAAGTTCTGATTATATTCTTTTTGGAAAATATGAAAATGGAGTTTTAATGGTTGAGATTTGTAGTTTTCCAATGAAAAATTGCTCCTAGGATGGTAAAGGAAAAATAGCAGGTTAGGGGTAGGGAATGTAATTGTTAGATTGAAAATTTTCAGTTTAGGGTTTTTTTGATCTTTTTCTTTTTTCTGTTCTAGTTTCTTAAATTCACAAGTGTCTTTTATTATAGTGTTCTTTCTGCTTCTAGTAACAAGTTTCATATTGGAATTAGTTTCATTCTTAAATGCTTATAGATGGCTTGTTTTGGGCTTATGGTGCAGATTGATGAGAATGTTAAAAGAGAAATCATCAATCATAGATCTCTGAGACATCCTAATATTGTGAGGTTTAAGGAGGTTGGTTTTCTTTTTAACAATTCGATGTTTTTTTAGGCAGAAATGATCTTAATCTTTATGGCGACTTTTATTTTAAATTCTACTCAGGTCATTTTAACACCAACCCATCTTGCCATTGTAATGGAATATGCATCTGGAGGGGAGCTATTTGGGCGAATATGCAATGCTGGATCTGGACGTTTTAGTGAGGATGAGGTTTGTGTATCAATCTCATGGGTACCTTTTTCTTTGTTGTCTTTCTGCTTTGCACAATTAGTTGAATCTGGATTTTGTTTCAGGCTCGCTTCTTCTTTCAACAACTTATATCTGGAGTCAGCTATTGCCATGCCATGGTACATTAGTCAGTTTTATTTTCCTTCCTGTATTTGGCCATGTAAAGTAGTTCTTTCGGATTATTGATTTGGCTTTCTTATGCTGGCTGGTTGATGAAGCAAGTAATTCACCGTGATTTGAAATTGGAAAACACTCTGTTGGATGGAAGTCCAGCTCCTCGTTTGAAGATTTGTGATTTTGGGTATTCAAAGGTATTACTAATCTCTTGCTATATTAGTTATTGTGATTGTTGTTGGTTGCTTTACAAGTTGTTTTCCAGCTTGCTTAGCTTTTCAGTTAAACATTACTGCTGTCTCATGTGTCCATATGGATGTTTTTTCAGTCTTTAGTCCTTCATTCACAGCCAAAATCAACGGTGGGAACACCTGCATATATCGCTCCAGAGGTGTTGTTGAAGCAAGAGTATGATGGCAAGGTGACATCTTTTTCTGCATGCATAATTGGATATCAAATTTGGCTGATTGCTGTGCCACTCTGATTCTAAATGAGGGATTCTTTTGACTGAATAACCATCTGGAATTGTGAGGTCATACCCACCCCAAATGCTCCTTGGGAACTTCACAAAACAGCTTCTTCCGTCTTCATGCTGATGGAAGATCTGTTCTATGGAAATATATACTTGGTTAATGGTTTGATGCCCTAGGGGAAAATGTTGAATGAAATTTTTACTCGGTATGAAATATGTAAATTTTTATAATTGAATTTGGTAGATGACTGAAATGCTGTTTTTATATCTTATTATGATGGCAGATTGCAGATGTATGGTCATGTGGGGTAACCTTGTATGTGATGCTGGTTGGAGCTTATCCTTTTGAGGATCCTGACGAGCCAAAGGATTTCCGCAAAACGATTCAGGTATGCTATATGTTTTCACTGTTATACCTGATTATGTAGATATGATATGGAGAAGATCAATGTTATTGTTGGTTATGTGCAGCGAATTCTTAATGTCCAGTATTCTATTCCAGACGTCGTACAAATTTCTCCTGAATGTCGCCACCTGATTTCAAGAATTTTTGTAGCTGATCCTGCAGCAGTGAGTAACACGATTCTTAAGTAATTTTGAATTTATGACATAGGTAACTGTGGGGTGGTTTGGATAATCGAATGGCAAATAATATGCCAAATTGTTGCATTTTACCCCAAAATCTGTTCCCACATGGGTATATCTTATGCATATTTAGCAAGTCCACTAGGATCTTTTGCTGGTATGTGTGACTAAAGGTTTCTTCTTTTGGATATTTGGTGCAACATAGAATTAGCATCCCAGAAATCAAGAACCATGGGTGGTTTTTTGAAAAATCTTCCGGCAGATCTGATGGATGAAGCAACAATGGGCAACCAATTTGAAGAATCTGATCAACCCATGCAAAACCTTGATACTATAATGCAGATAATTTCTGAGGCTACAGTACCGCCAGCTGGGGCCCTTGGCATCAATAGTTACATGATGGACAACTTCGACATGGATGATGACATGGAGGACTTGGATTCTGAATCTGAGCTTGTTATTGATAGCAGTGGCGAGGTAGTGTATGCATTGTAACGATGGCATGTCTACACGATAAGTAATCTTGGGGCATAAGGAGGAATTAAAGTCATACCTGCAAAGAGACATGTCGCAGAATGTAATAGGTATAGGCAAGGAATACGAAATTTTCATATATGGTCTTAAAAGTCATATTCTACAGTATGAAGCTTTTGTATTTTGCTGCGTGAATAGTAGGTAACTGTTGTTACAAATTGTCGGAGCCAGATATCCACCGAGTTCACTGTGGTGAAAGATCCTGGTTATCAGTTCTGCGTTTGTACCATGACTTCTGTTGCATGTTTTGTTTTGGCAATTATGTATTGCCCTACACTACTAATCGTGCGTCTTTAACTTTTTCTGTATTTGGCAGCTGCTACCTTCTTTTCATTAGTTTTGACATGCAGGTGATATTTGCGGTTTCCTCTCATGTCCTAGTCCTACCCTTCCAAAAGATGGTCAACATTAAAGATAATCCCCTGTAGTCCCGTAATTCCATTTTGTATTCTGTCGCTTCCCATTTCCGACTTCTAGTAAGTCATTTAAGGCACAGGCTCGCATGCTTTACCCAAATCATGATTCCAAGTACACTTAGAAGGCTTTGGCGCTTGAACCTTGCTTCCTATTTCTCTTAGCCGTCATTTTGTTCAATTTTTAACTCACGTCTCCTTGGTATTTGTTGTTCTATGAGCTAGGAATCTAGAGTTGCATTGCATTCGTTATGCGTTTTTCACTCGTGATAAGAAGCTACGCATCAAGGAAAAATCACATTTCCTGTGCTTCCGATAAAGAGAACAAAAAGTGTAATAATTAAGGTGCTCAAACATTTTTTAAGAACCAAATTAATTAGAAATGAGTGTTTATCTCTCAAGTAACTTAGAAATACGTTCCCGAAAGCAAACTGTTTCTTAATCACACATCACCTGCTGCAAATGCTCAAGATCCACTACTGTTGGCGACTACTTCCTAGTCTTTTTACAGCATCCTAGCATGTGCAATGTCCTTAAGCTCTGTAGCTTTGCTGTTCTGGACTCGTAACTTCTTGATTCCCAAGCATTGTTGTAGTCTCAAGAGTTCCTAACTTGCTAAGGTGTGCTTGGGAACTGAGACAGATAAGAACTTGGCCTGGAAACCTCTAAATCAATCCATCTGCTGGTTTCATTTGGCAGTGGAGTAACTCAAAACAAATCTCTTCAATGATTAAAAGTAAGGTTGCGTATTCCGAAATTTTATAGATTGCGCGTTCAGTTAAATTTTTAATGAGTCATTTTTGTTCTACTTTCAACTCTATATTGAGCATCAAAGTTTCTACTTTCTTTTAGTGAAGAATATGACTATTACCATTTCAATGAAGTTTCTATCCAGTAAAAAGCAGTTTTTTTGGTAAAGAACTTTCCTAATGTTAATTCCTACTGAAATCATTACAATTATTAGTTAGGTCGGCTGTGCTAGGCCCAGGCTCAGGCCCACGCGTCCACGGCCCATTCGCAGGAGGTAACTTCCTATGCATACGTAAAGACTTACGTAAAGACCTAAACCTAGCATCTATTCCATATATAAGGTACTACTTTGCCATAATACAGGTACGACATTAGAACCCTGATATTCTTCGTATATAGCCATTAAAACCTTCACCAAAAGACTAACTTGAGCGTCGGAGGGGCTTGCCGGCTATCAACCCCCGGCGTGCCTTGTGCTGTTTTGCAGGTATTCTCTTGCTAAGGACAACTAATCTCATGGATCCAAACAGCAGCGTCCCGCCTCACCAGAATCAGACAGAACCAGGTTTCATTTTCGAATATTATTTAAAAGGACTCAAATATTTTTGTAATTTCAGAGAACCTTGAAATAAGGAATTCAAATCACTCTTAAGTCTCCTAACCCGTTACTTTTTAGACATTTATACAACAAGGTAATCATATATAGTATCTCATCTTCAATAAATTTGTTTAGATATAGTTTTGGATATGATATTTGATGATGTGATTACATCGCTAAATTCAACGTATGCAATGATAAAGAGGGAGTAACTTGTTGGATTTGTGTATATCTATAATTTTAGGTTTATGCGTGAATAGTTTTTGTCTTTTAGTTTTAGTTTAATGGAAAAAAAGAGAAGAAGTTCTGAGGCGTTAACGGTGGAGGAAGATAAATGTAACATAATAAGCTCTCTTGTCTTCCTCCCCATTTTTACCTAACACCTCAACCAGATGACTCCTTTTAAGCTCCATTTTGTGTATGATAGGCAATTCTGACACCTTAACCAAACCACCCGACATGAGGCTCATTTTGCCACCAATAGCCAATTCTAAGAACTCAACTAGTTCACCCACTTATTCTATTTCGTCACTAATAGGCATTTAAATCATGTGTAGTTATTTGATATGAGTATTTGCATCTATTAACATTTGTTGGTATCTATTGTATTATCCATTAGAATAGTATATATAATGGAGAGGTATTTTTTGATTAATATAGTGGTCCTTATGGAATAATCTAATGATTATATTATGGATTATTGTTTAACAATTAATATAAGGATTATTTTCTGATTTTTTTCAATATTTTTTAATTATATAGAGCTTGAGTTTCCATAAAGATGTATTTGTTGACAAGGAAAATGAATTATGAAAAACATATAACATTATTATCCATACTTATTAATACATTTTTAAATAAATATCGTAACTAACATATTTTAAAACCTGAAGTCTAATGTTTAAATACCATATCTTCATATTGTAAAAACTTCAAGCTAGGTAGAAAATAGTACCACCACCACACAATAAAATTTATACCAAGATAGTGTAGAAAAATATCATCACTTAACTACTTGCACATTAGTGATACCCTAACTTTAATATGTAAATATCATATCAAAAATTAGTATAAGCAATACCATACCTCATTACATACCATATCATACTTATGTACAAAAAATCATTATTCATTAAAAATAAATAACAACTTCTCTTTTATAAGAGATTATCATGATTAAGTATAAAAAAAAATCATTCCTCAATACAATCTATATTATGATTCAATACATGTAATACTAGTCTTATGTACAAAAAGTACCATTAGTCATTAAAATAAGTACACCCACATGGAAAAATGGGAATACCATAAATAACAACAAAGAGGATTATGGCACAACATAAACTATATCATCAATACATTCAATACTACACCTATGTACAAAGAATATCATCTTTCATTAAATAAGTAACTCCTATATTTTATAAGGGAAATACCATGACTAACTACACAGAACGCCATATCTCAATACAAACTATACTAGAACTTAATATATTCAACACCACTGTTATATACAAAAAGTATTATACTATATGAAAAATACGTAACACCTTCCCTTAAATATGAGAATAACATGACTGAGTCAAATAATACCAAGCATCAATGTACAATATACTAGAACACCATATATCCCATTCCACACGAATTTATAATCACTACCACAATTTATTATGGATAAGTAATACACTCACTTATCTAAATTCAAACTAAGAAGGACATAGATTGGTTTATGCTTGTGTGACAAACTATATCCATTAAAGTTTTTGTTAGATGTAATTAGTTAAAAACCGGTATGGTCAATAATGTTCATATTATAATTTTTGAAGGGAAAATACAAATGATACAGTTTGACATATATTTATGTACAAACTTGTGTCAGTTATAGGTAGTCTTGGACATGGTTAACTTCACACTCCTATGGTCAACGATGTTCATGCTAGAAATACTAAAGGGACATCACAAAGGACACAAATTGGTACACACCCATATACCAAATCATGTCTTCTAATTTAATTCACATTGTTCTAGCTAATAAAATAATTTTCTATGTAGCAAGCTTCCTTGAGAAGCTTTAAATAACTTCTCTTACTTGTAAAGTATATCTTCTTCTTATTTCATTTCTTAGTACCAAATAGAACCAAAAGTAAATAACCTAAGTCTCTATTAATTCTTCCATCCTACGATATTTAATAAACTTGCATAGTAAGGTTGTACCGATATATCCACCGAACAACTAAGAAGTAGGTAGACAATATCACTCACATTTTCCTCTCTATCTTTATACAATTTATATGTTTATATTTTATATCTCTAATAGATATATTTAGACATTTATTTAGAATGATTTCTAGGGTGTTGAGTTTATTTAAAATAACTAAGTTGGTGAGGTATGTAGTAAGGGACAATATTATATTATTAGTTTATTTTTATGGTATTGGTCGAGTCTATAACTTATAGCTTAACTAGGTGATGATTTATTAGTAGACATGTTTTAACTTTTTATGCATTTTATGTTTAGTTTGGTTATGGTTGAAATTTATATTTTTATTGCCAAATCCCATAAAAGAAGGATAAAATCATAATTAGTGCATCATCTCCTTCACAAGAAGGAAAGAAGAAGGTTATAAAGGTGAAAAGAAAGGTAATTAGCAATTATTTTATTAAAATTAATATGATGATTATGTAAAGTTATTTTAGTTGGAAACTTTAAAATGTAGGTTGAGAATGAAGTTGTCACCTCTAGGACAAGTCGATAAATTGGGGGTGTAAAGAAAAATTTATGATATTTGCACCAAACTAAACTAACTTTATATACTTTGGTGATTAAGTATTACTGTTATATGATTATGGGTACTTTATATGAATATTTATAAAATTTTCAAATGCATTGTTATTTAGGGAAGGTCTTCAAATTGATGCAAAGCCTTACTCTAGAGCATCTGAAGTAGATCATCGTAATGAGATACAATGAACTTTGAAATATAAAGAGGTTTAAGATTAGGAGGGATATATGCTATGATAAGGCTATATTTTCATATTTATTAAGGGCTAAATTAGTTATAATTTAACATCTTTTTAGCGTATTTTATATGAAATATATGACGTTTTCCTATGTTTAGTTTATTTTCTTGTAAGTGATGATTTTGAGGAGAAATCACATAGTTGAGTATGATTTTCTTCATAGTTGTTCAATTAAGGAGATATTAGTGTTAATAGGAAGCTAACAAAATGTACAACAACTTTATAGAAGGCATCAAAGATCTTTTCCAGTTAGCAGATATCAAAATTTTAACAATATTAGAGAAGTAGGCAATACAATAATAGCACGGGTCCATGTTAAGTAACACCTAGACGTGTTTAAGAAGCAGTGAGTAATATGAAGAAACATGGCATGCACACAAGATCATGTCTGACCTATGTTCTATAAGACACTTGTACATCTCACCATGTTTAGTTCTCTATGAAGCATTGTTAAACATTAAAGAACATGGGCTTAACACAATACCGTGTTAGGATCATATTAGGGAAAAATTTTAGAGTTCGAGCTCTAGAAGCTAATTAACACCAATATGGAAGCTGGTCTGACCTGTAACATATAATTTAAAGACACATAAAAACATAACTGTACCAAACTTGTGACTCTATTATGTGACTGTAGCCTATAAATAATCTTATTAGGGTTCTTTATTTTAGGAGGCTAATGATGACCTCCTTTGTCATTAAGTTGATACTTCTGGGGTTTCTTCATATAAAAGAAGGATTTTGATTAAGATCATAGGAGAATTATGACAACTCTTTTAACTCTTTCTTCTTTACTTTATTTTATATTAAGATTAGTTTGATTTACTTTTGTTTTTATGATGTTTAGTAGCCAAATCCCTATTATTAATGGACAAGTATCTATTGGTTTGTTTAATTTATTATCTTTGATCTTAATTGTTAGATTTATTCCTAATCAACATTGATTCAATAGTATATGAAGGACTAAGAGGTAAACTATAATATGTGCACTAAGAGAATAAACACCTTATATTTAGAGAAAGGGATGTCCTAGAATATTGTGATAACTAAAGAGATTAATCGTACTTAATGAGTTTGATAAAGATTAGTTGAGCATGTGAGAGACTATAATTCCTTAATTAAATATAACTTTATGCCTCGAGAGAGTGAATAGATGCATTAGGCTAATTGTTATTTCAACTTTGATCATTAATCATCATATGATAATTGGAATTCCCAATTAATTGAATCTTCAAACTTTACTAGTTGTTATCTTCAATCTTTTTTACTATTTAATTACTTTGCTTTAGTTCCATAATTTAATTATATTATATAAACTCTTGTATTATTTAATTTAATTGCATCGTTGACTAGGATTAAAAAGTATAATAATGTAGTCATCTTAGGATTGATACTTTAAAATTATTATTAGTTATAAGTAATTTTCTATACCTGCAAATAAATTCAATCAAGTTTTTGGAATCATTATTAGGGATTACTTGCTTACTATATTATTAATTCTAGTTTTTCTTTTATTTTTCTTTTTTATTTGTTTTTAGATAATCGATGTAAGATAGGAGATCTAAGAGTGATAACTTAGACATGTTTTTTCTCATAGACCCTAAAATTAAGCGAGCATGTAAATATAACAGAGTAAGAAACATAGAACAAATGGATCTTAATCAAGGTAACATCATTGTTAGTATAAAGTAACAACACCTCAAACATGTATAAGGAACATTCAGATGCCAATAATTAATGCAAGTCTCTCATACATTAGACTAAATCAAGTTAAAACAAGTCCACTTAAGGAAATCTCAATAACAGTATCAAAAGTTTATAGATAAAGTCTTTTACAACAACAAAACAGTCAAAAGTTAAATTAATAAAATTATAAAACATATCAATATGACCAAAGTAATAAAAATAGTAAAACAGTTCACGAGCCACTATATAACTAAAGTACAAAATAGGAAACTACCTATATGCGGTAATACCCCAAAAAATGTCAAAAGACCGCACGATTCACTTAGAGCTTCAAACTCACTAAATTAACCTGCATATTAGGAAAGTGGGGTGGGGGGTGAGTACACTAGGTACTCAGTGAGCAAGAAAAAACATATATCATAAATAAAATTCGATTTATACTAAGACTGTGTAGATAACTAATGAAGTGAATATATATCACATAGAAAACACATAGGCCCAACTTATGACTCAACGTATACTGGTTAGGAACCATATAGGCCTAGCTTATTAACTCACTCATCCGGTGAACATAGGTTCCAGTTCCAGTACACAAAAGTATAAAAACATCATATGTATCAATCAAATTTTGACAAAAAATCAATATTAGGATAAGTCAAAACAATCATGTGTGACACCGCTAGTCGGCCAAACTAATGTGCACACCCACCAATACTCAGTTCATCCGTGGTAAGTCCGGACTACAGTCGACAAGAGCGTCATGACCCTAAGTGATGGCCTCGTCGCTGTCCAGATGCTAGGTGTAGAATCACCCGCAAGTCCCATAGAAAGGTGTCGATACGACGACTCAACTTCAATGTACCAGCGTCAACGGTAAAAGGGTCACTTAATTAGTTATGCTTAGCACACGATTGGCCAATCTCCTCACCAATCACAAAAATCATATACAAAAATTAAGCACAAAAATCAAGTAAGGCACCATGCCTTTATTTATCGGTCCAATCGATAAAATGATACTGTGCCATAGCTCTAAGCCAAAAGAGAATAAATAAATGCAACATATATGAGTCGACTATGCATATGTAAATTCCAAAAAATTATTTCACGCAATAAGAGTCATCTTTTGCACTCCAAATGCAAAGTTGTTCAAAACAATGTCATTTATTAAATACCTAAGCATATTAGCGTCCATTTGAAATTCAATTCTATCGTACGTTGCCTAGGTTCAAAATTCACATACAAATCATCATGCTTGTCTTAGGATGTTCTAATCCTATTTAAGAAATACGGTTTCCCCAACTCAACTTAAAGAAGGTGTACACTCTCTTAACTTCAACAATCCTTGGTACGAGCTCCTTAATTCACAGCTCCCGAGCCTTTATACATAAAAAAGACATACAATGAAATTACTACTTAAACATAAGTTTCATGTTTATACACCGTCACATAAGTGTATAAAACACAATATCACTCCATATAAGCTATAAAATCTGGTCATTAAACTTCCCATAGGGTTACTTTCTTACTATTCACATTAGCTTTTCTTTCGCATTTTCTAAGGCATTTAATGCCTTTAATCCTATACTTACTCATTTTCAAAACATAATTAAGCACATCTTTATCCAAACACATTAGGCCTTTACTTGTGAATCTAAGCAACAATTCAAGTTCACTCTAAGTAAACATGAAAGTATTTTCCAATGTATACCATTATAAAGCCTTAAATCCTAAGCCAAGTCACTTAGGCATTTTATCAAACACCTAACGTGCATGACTTTCAAGTCATATTTTCAAGGCTTTATCTTAGTAATTCATGCTCCTTTCTTATTATATAGTAAACATTTCCAATCAATGACACATTTCCCCCACTCCATTCAAACCAACTCCTTTCATTTAAGCTACATTTATTAATTACACAACTCATCGCATTCATCCATTCCTTCTGCCATCATTTCAGCCTAACCTTAACCAACATGCATCTTCTTCATTCTTCATCATCAATTCACATTATACATGTATAATTAACACCATAGAATTCATTTAAATCATCAATTCCAAAAGTTATTCAAAAATTCACAAACTTTCACCCAAGGGAGGGCATTTCGGTTTTGGCTTAAAGAACCATCTCCATGACACATTTCATTCCTCTAAACCATGTTTCATGCATATTAAGGCATGAAGAACAACATCTCTTAACACCAAACTCAAAATCCTAATGTAGAGTAGATGAGACCAAATTTACTGAAACCTTCCTTTGGTGATATCTTCAAATCCTTTGAGAATTTCTCAAATCTAATAATAGATTTGAGTTCCTTGACCCCAAATTAGCTTGTAACACCTTGATTTGAGTTGACGAATCAAAAAGAGGGGCAAGTTTTGGTGAGGGCCGAAACTTCTTCTTCTTCCTCTCTTCTCCTTTCTTCTCCTCTTTTTTAATTAAAACAAGATGATTTAAGTCTTAACAATGAAGTACACAGCCACACATAAGAAGAGTCTAGAATTTTGACTCTTCTTTGACTAAAATATGTTGAAATTACCTTTTTATCCTTAGGTTATATGAAATTACCATTATACCCTCCAAACTTTTCCTAAATTTACAATTAAGCCCAAAATTTAGGAATCACCAAAACTTTTATTTTTATTTTGGTCCTCGAACTTTTGAGAATTATAATTAAGCCCCTTATAAAATTACAAATTGGTCCTCCAAGAATTGAAAAATTACAATTAAGTCCTTTAACTTTTAACAATTTTTCAAATAAGCCCTTATGTACATCAACTTATCCAATTAAGCTTTCTAAGTGTCCAATAAGTCTATAAATCATATCTAGTTACTGCCATATCGACATTGTAAGCAGCATCTCTTAATTGCATTACACTACGAATTGAAGGTTAAGCTCCAGTAGTTGTTCCTGGTGCAAACAAACTAGTCACCTGCCTTCTTCTTTTTCTAACATCAAGTCCAGGTGTAACATTCGCTTCTTGCTAGGCTTGGGATGGAACACTTCCACTACCACTACCACCTTCATCATTTCCATAATCATCATGAAAACCAACAAACAAACTTTCCACTACTAATTTCAAAACCCTTTATCTTTCTCGTGCTTATATTCTTTAAGCAAAGTTTTTAACTTTTACTTCACATCATGACTTACTTTTTTTACAGGGTTTCACATCTCTTTTAAACCCAGCTGAATGCTTCTATAATCGGGTTATTCCTCCACTTTTCAAATGCTTGTTACAAAACAAGCAAATAGTAATTATTCAACATACATAATTACATAAATCATACATAAACAATTTCCATTTCCAATAATTTCGAACAATTTCAATTCAAAGTTTCAAACATGAGGATCAAGTTGAAGGATATGATTTACATAATCACCAAATAATAAATTGCATATCTTATACAATTGTTCATACGCATCTATTCATAACATGAGGATCAAGTTGAAGGATATAACTTAATTTAGAAATGTTTTTTTTCTTATTCCAACCTTTGAATTTTCTTTTCAACTTTAACAAACCATAATATTATATCCACCATTCTATATTTAGTTCTTAAATATATAAGTTGCTTCTATGATTTTTAATGGACATTAATAAGTTTTAGTATAAGTAGTTGGAGTTTAGCTTACAAAATGTTCACAATTTGGAAAAGAAAGTTCCTTTTGGACACATATATATCACTACTTTCATCCATTATCTATTATAAATATTTATGATAGCCCACACACATATATTACCAAATAATTCAACATATTTTACATATTGATAGATGGAAAGAAATGGTAGTTTATGTTTCCAACTTTCTCCAATGTCAATTCAAAGTTTGAAACATCACAAAAGAAATATAAATAATTTCCATTTCCAAATTCTAACAATTTCATTTCTAACATTTTCCAACAATTTCAATTTAACCTATTACAAAACATAAATAAACAATTCCCATTTCCAACAATTTGAACAATTTTAATTCAAAGTTTCAAACATCACAAAACATAAGTAAACAATTTCCATTTCCAAATTTCTAACAATTTCATTTCTAACAACCAACAATTTTAACCATCACAAGTTCACAATTCACAAAATAATGAAATATATATAAACAATTTTCATTTTCAACAATTTTCATTTTCAACAATTTTCATTTCTATCATTTTCCAACAATTTCAATCCAGCCATTACAAAACATACATAAACAATTTTCATTTCCAACATTTTCCATTCCTAATAGATTCCAACAATTCTATTTCCATTAATTTTGAACAATTTCAACCATTACAAAAACTTACATAAACAATTTTCATTTATAATAATTTCTAACAATTTTCATTCTAATAATTTCCAACAACTTTCATCACAAAACATACATAAATAATAAAATACAATGAATTTGTTTTCAAATTTAAAAGCAAAAAACACACCAAAAAATCAGAAACCAATTCAATGTCGGGGTGGGTCAGGTTTAAATCTGGATTTATTTTAGATTTGGTATTCAGGGGAGACTTTGTGATTGGGATGGTATTGCGGTCTAAACTGAGCAATATAAATTAAATTCTATCTAGACCAATTAGAGGCAAGTGCACCCTGTCGACAAGTAATATAAAACGGTAAGAACCGGATATCGTACCCAAGGGAATTTCAACACGCAAGATAATTAAATTAAACAATGAAAAATTACTCGAACGATCAAGAATTGATTGATTTAAAAATAAAATAAAATAAAGTAAGCAAATCAAGGAAATATGAAAAATGCA
>JANITX010000210.1:40741381-40756309 GCA_027564395.1 Erythroxylum ulei | reverse complement strand
TTTGAATCAAGAAAATAAAATGATTTCAATGGCTTCTTAAATGTTGCTTTTATTGTTTGTGATTGATGTGAGAAATTGCTACAATTGTTGCATTCATTGCTTTTGAATGATTTGAGAGATTGCTATGTGAATGTGGTTGATGAATTATGAATTGCTACATGAAAGGATTTTCGAAAAATTGCATGCTCATGAAAAACAAGTTTCCAAAACTTTGCCATTTGGGCAGTCATTTTGCAAGTCATGATTACATGTTATATGTGTTTGGGGTAGTGCCTCAAGAACCGTCACGTGCACGTTGACCCAAGAATAGGCTTCTCCCACCTGCCCGCTAGTAGCATGAAGCTCCTTTAAGGATTCCCTCAAGTTTACGGCTACACAGGACCATTATATGGGAATGTGTAGTGCGTTATGAATATAGACCTACCCAAACCATTTTTGATGTGCATATGTGTTTATGATTTCGTGAACAAGTTGAAAAATGCATAAATTGTGTTGTTGTAATTTTGATTACTTGACAAGAATTTTGAGAAAAGTAAGTTTTATGATTCAATAAGCATTTTTATAACAATGAACTTTTTGAACAGTTTTGATTGTTATTTGACATAAGCATGTTACCCACGAGCTTTCGAGCTCACCCCCTCTCTTTCCAAATAAGCATGTTACCCACGAGCTTTCGAGCTCACCCCCTCTCTTTCCCCATCTCCAGGTATTGAGCAAGAGATCAAGTGAAAGTGAATCAAGGCATAAATCCGAATTTGCATGTTTTGGATTAATTGATGTAAAACAAGGCTTCAGATGTATTTTGAGAATTATTGGGTTTTGCATGATTTGTATATTGGATTTTGATATCGTTATTGTATTGTGGCTTGGAATGCCATTGAAGGTTATAAAACTCCTAATTTATGAGGTTCATGAAAAATGGATTTATGTGTAGATTCGAAATGTAAATTTGAATAAGGATGACTATGATGAATGTTGAGCATGAATGGTTGGTATATGTATATATATATACACGTCAGTGAGATATTATTGAAAAGACACATAGGAATTTTAAATGATGAGATGTAGCTAAATGCGATAAGTCAAATGAGCTGAAATTTAAAAATGGATGAAGAAAATTTGGAATTCAAATGATTATAAAATGAGGTGGAGTTGGAATATGAACTAATTAAGGATGAGCTTAAATTGAAATTAACACGAGTTATTGTTATATATATATAAGTGAGGCAATATGGACAAGAAAGATAGAAACGTTATGAATGATGAGTAAAATGAATTGAAGTTGATGATTTGATGAATTCCAATTGGTAGTTGAATGGATAAGAATGTGTTGCTTTAGTTAAGGAAGTGAAGTTGAGATGAATTTCAAGTTTTCCATGAGGCTGAATGTGTGTTCTGACTACCAGGAAAAATCTGGAATAATTTAGATAGAATTGGTAAATATTGTCTTCTTGGAAGTTGTAGATGATCCTTTTAGCTTTCCGACGCTATAAAGTTTGTAAATTTTGGATACCAGAATGAAGAGATATGAATGTTACAAGTTATGATGTTACCTAGGATTTGTGTATGATGGCAGCTATGCTTAATGATGGGAATTTGTGGTTTTGATGAACCAAATGAGTTGAGAATTGAGAATGGTGGGAGGCAATTTTAGTGTTTGAGTTGTTATGAAGTGATTTTGAACTAAAAGAGTTGAATTTGGGAAGATTATAAGTGAATATAATGTTAGATTGGATCTAGGAAGCATTGGACGGGCTTTGGAGGGGTTTGGGAAACCCCCATGTCCGTTTAACGGACCTTTACGGGTCAAAAAGGACCCCTAGCATCGCCCATATCTATTTAATGAACTTGATGTCCGTTTAACGGACCTTCTCGGGTGAAATGATGCACTTTGGCCCGACAATGTCCGTTAAACAGACATTTACGGGACAACTTTGGGAAATCACAATTTTTGACCATGTTAGAGGCAGAATCTGACTTTTTGGTCTTCATGAAAGTTGTATATCTAGAAGTTTACTTTCAAATGGTCTAAACACAAAATCAATCCTACATTTGTGGTAAAAGTTATGATAATCGAGCCAAGCCATGTCACTGCATGATTGAGGGTATAAACATGTGTGATTCTTTTGGTCATAACTCCCTCGTCCGACCTTCAATGGAGGTGATTCTTGAAGAAATAGATTCATAAGACATGTATATATCTCTCCATAAAAAGTTGGATCTTTTGGAGTTGATTTGAAAAGGTTTGATGGAAAGAAAATGAGAGATCGGTTGTGAGAGCTTGATTAGGGTATGTACATGCTTTAGCTTTTTAATCATATCTTGAGCTATAGAGCTCCGATTGAGATGATTATTACTTCAAAGCAAACTAGAGACTTAGAGCTATGATTTCTTTGAAGAAGTCAAATTGAAATCCTAGTATGAATATTTCCAAATTCTGTTCACAAGGAGGAGAAATGAGTTCGAGTATGGTGACTGATTTTGTATGGGCACGCCATTGAACAAATTTTAAGAAAATTATTGGGATGTTTTGAGAATGAAGATGAATAGATGATGGTCGAGAAAATTTCACTAGATTAAGCTCACGTTTCTGGATCTGAAGTTGGGCTCCAGAAGTGGGTCCAACAGATGTGATAGTACGTCTCATGAGCATGGTTGGTATCAGAACAAGAGGGTTGGGTTCCGGAAACGGGATCCAACATGGATGGTATCAAAGCAAGCATTGGACTCTGGAAAATCGGTGCCCAACAATAATGCTTTGGAGAATTGATGCCTCTCCATCTTGCTTTTGTGTACCAAATAACTCCTTAAGATGCAAAATTATAGCAGGAGCATCCATGTTCTCATTTCGTCTTTGAAGCTTTAGAGACATACTAGCCAACATTATGCATATAGCTTATTTAATGTCATCAATATAATGATGATATGTCTCGCAAGCCTCATCAGTCGCATATGAACTAGGCTTTGGTGGAACAACAGTGTCAATAACATATACTTCTTTTCTTGCCTTAGAAAATTCTCAAGTTACAAAAACATTCCAATAAGTTATGTCTAGTTAGCTTGTTAGCATCCATGATGCTCCTCAATGTCAGATTGGTATTCATCTTATGATTCGATAACCTAAAGGCATAAAAGACCAAGCATTAGTTTATATTGTAAAATCAAATAAAATAAGGAGCTAATAAATTTTTTATTACTCCCACTATTTTAATCAAAATAATAGCCTTTACTATTAAATAGAGAAATTATCAAATAATTTTCTAGTGGGTTAGGATTTTATTAAAAAAATAGTTGATCTTAAGTTTACTCAACAAATTAACTAAACTTAAATGAGGTAGATAATAACTTTATCAATCACATCTTATGTAACTCCTAGATCCATCAGGTGACAACTCTTTTCCAAAATATATCATATATAGTATTCCTAACTTTACCTCTAAATTCATATAATCATTAGTTGCTCATCCAAATTATACAAATTTAGTTAAGTAGGCCTCATTAATTTAAGGTAAAACATATTCAGGTTTAAATGCCTTAATTTTGCTCAACAACTCTTACAATAAACAAAACTTTGATTTTATTCTTAAATAATGTAGGTAACTATCTCTTCTTCAATGTGTAATTAATATTTAATTGAGAGATTTGAAATTTTAAAATTTTTGGTCTCATCAAAATAATACAATCTCATTACATTAATAATTTCTAACACAATTTAATTATGAGAGAAATCCTTTAAAACCTTTGCTTGATTCTAATTATTGATTTGATAACTAATTTAATTTAATTTAATAATTCAACTTTTTGTTAAACTAAATTCCAAAATATTCCTAACGATAATTATCCTTTGAAAACAGTTTTCAAACATTTAAATAAACACTTTTTCAATTTTCTTAGGATAATATCTATTAAATTAATATAATTGAAATTAAGGCCTTAAAAATATAAAAACAAATAAAAAGTGTGTGTGCACGCGCCAGAACCTTTTTGTAAGGCGCGTGCGTTACAACATCTGCTCCAGTTGCGCTTGCCCAACGTGGGACGCATGTTGTCTTTACAAATTTAGTGTTTATTTTTTATGGCACAACCACTGCTCTCCTTTGCTTGCCTCCCTCGCTTGCGATGCCAACTTCCAGTCCCTATTGGCTCTTTTGTTGGGGAACAAGATCTCTGTCCAGTTTTATGGTGTTTTATCGTGTACAGTGAATCTCAGCCATTTATTTATGTGGGCTCCACGTTTATTTATGTGGAGCCCACGCGGGGCCTGCATAAATAAATGGCTGAGATTCACTGGACACAATAAGACACCATAAAACTGGACAGAGGATTTGGAATCCTTTTGTTGTGGGCGAGGTAAACGCCCTTCACCAGTGGTGAATTGCCACTTGTGAGTTACCCATTAGTGGCAAACCGCCTCTAGTGATGGTTTGAACCGGTGCAACCTTGCCGCTAGTCATATCCTAAAAACCAACCATAAAAAAATCAAAATAAACGCAAGGACCAGTAAACACAATGACAATAGATGCATAAGCCAATTTCTAGAAACAAGAACATACAACACAATAACCAAAATAAACAAAAATGCATAATTTGTTTTTCTTCAGGTTATTTTTTTTCTAGAACCAAAAATAATTTCAACATACAAGTAGACAAGGGAGCAGTATAAAATTTTCAGAATTAATTTTCATTAAACCAATAACAATCAAGTTTTTAATTTAAGTTAAAAAATTAAAGAAGGATCTGATGCCATAAAAACTAACCCTGATGGAATCACGAGCGCAACAAAAAATAAAATTTTAAGGTTTTCAATTGGATCCCGATGATTGAATAACTTGAAAAATTAAACTCAAATAATAAAATATAAAATTGTACCTGATTCAATATTTGTATTGCAAACCTTTGAAACTTTTTTAATTTGTCAATCATAAGTTGTTCACGAGTGCAGTCTCTATTATTATCCATAAAGCAGTCACTCAACTTTTGAGAGGAATAAGCAAGAGTGCCTCTAATAATATTCACAAAGTAGTCACTCAACTTTTCAGAGGAATAAGCAAGAGTGATAGTTCTCTTATGCTTATTCCTATTTATAGAAAAAACCATAAGGGTTTTTAATTTTTATTAAAATTTAACACCTCAATTGTAATTAATTTAATTTTAATAAAACAAATATCTCATATTTGATCTATAAAGTTTCTCAAACTTTATAATTAAGCACAACTTAATTGAAATTGATTTTTCTCCTTTAAATTACTCATTATGTGTGACCCATTAGGTTCCTAATATATTGCTAATAATTATAATTATAATTAGATGAATCAAAACTCCTTTTAATTTATCTTTAATTCTCCAATTAAACAACTTATAATCATAAATTAAGCAACATATCGTAACCACTTAAATATTAGAAATGTCAAAATGGTTTGACTTAACCTGTCCATGCATAGTTGTGATATATATCATTACCCAATGATCTAATTGGACAGAATATAGATATAGTGTCTACTCTTTTGTATCCAATTATATTGGTTATTGTTAATTAATAATTGATTTATAATCGATATTTGAAAACCCCTTTTTAGATGTCAATTCACTTTTGCCAAAAATTCCTTAATTATTACTAATTAAGAACAATAGAACATTCTCTCTAATTACTTTAAAGTGGCGAATCTTTTATTGAATTACTCAAACTATCTTTATATGGTTCATACTACATACAAATACTATTGACTGAATTATTCTAAGACAATTTATAAGTAGCATCAAAGCGCAGTAATTTTCGTATGAGATAACTTGGTAATCTCAAGTCTAAAGATTAATTATACAACTATCATTATAAAAAAATCCACAAAAAATAAGTAATATTCTATTTGGGATCCTCATAATTAGGTCAGTTCAATGAATTTCTTCCTTAATGAGCGCTCACACATTAGTATAAGTATCTTCATACTTTAATTTATGAGATCAATTACTTTCTTCATAAGGCATAACCATAATATATGCAAGTTTTACCGTTCCATCAATATTTCGTCTTAATAAAATTACAATTAAGAATATTTGAGAATAATATATAAATGCAAATTGAATATCATAATTAGGATCTTGTCATAATTTTAATTACATATTAATTATTTTAAGGATTTTACCTTTAGTATTAAAGAATCAAATGTAATTAATATAATACATAAAGATAAAGAATTTTTTAATTAATTAAATAATAACATCATACGTTAAAATTGCAGCGAACTGAATGATTAGGCTTAATCTAACAATCCTCTTAATAAAAGCAAGGAAAAACTCTATCACAAAGACTTTGCAGTTGCAAGAATTACTGATTCCTCCATTGGGATAAGAGAGTTGTGTACTACGAGCTCTTGGATTTGATCAGAGCAATGTCGTTGTCCATAACAAAAGAGTCCAGATCTCCTGTCCAATATTATGGTGTTTTATTGTGTCCAATAAATCTCAGTCGTTTATTTATGTGGGTCCCATGCGGGGCCCACATGGAGTCCACAAAATAAATGGTTGAGATTTCATGAGACAGAATAAGATAGAGTAAAACTGGACAGAGGATCTGGTCTCCTATTGAAGACCCCCATTTGTCGGGCAAGCCTCGTCATATAAGGTTCGACACAGATCATCCCGACCTTCTTTTCCTCACTCTGACATCAGATCAATTGGGCTAATGCATGTCCTAGATGTATTGACATTTGCTCACTCATGCTCTACAGGTAGAACATGTCTAGATTTTCAACAACTCCATAATTGTCACCCTGACTGTTCAACTTATGACTCAGAATGCCATGTATATATCTTAGTACGGGATGTTGTAGTATCAACGCCTTTAATTTACTAAGGTTGTAGTCTTCCTTCATGTTAATCGTACACCAGAAGTTTTGAGGAGACAATCCATATGGAAAGTCTGTCCACAGTGCGATGTATTCCGATGTCCTAACAAACTCCTACTCGTAAAGACCCATCATGATGGAGAATTCCAAATAGCTCATCTGGACCATCTCTCCCATCATCCGGAACTAGATCATGTTTGGTCAATCCCCACTGTAGTTGTCTCTCTCCACGAAGAACGTGGAGAGCACCTCAAGCATCAGGTCCCAATATGAAGGCTCCATAATCTCGAAGGATCGGGACCACATTCCAACGTTAACAAAGTCCTAAACATGTTGAACTAAACCAATCCGCTTCAGTGCCTCCCAGTTAATGCATCTACCAGTCCCAATTTTTTTCTTTGAGCCTATGGTATTGTTCCTCTTGGGCTCGAACATTGAATAACATCATGTGTGGCTGCTCTGGGGGCTGGGCTATGTTGACAGGCTCGTGTTGTAAGTGAGCTTCAGTCAGATCTCTAAAAGACCCTTTTTCTTGTTGTCTCTTTCTTGAGATCTTTTCTCGTCACGGTCCCATCATTGTGCCTACATTTCATATTTCTAGATTGCCTAAGTTGTTTTAACTGATAATTTGACTCGTATAAGTTTTACTTGAACCCAATTATCCATAAGCTGAAACGCAAACGAGGGGAAAGCATGATCATGATTTTGTACCCCTGCTGAGTCAAAATGACTAACAAAGTGGAGCGGGGAAAAAAGTGCATATTCCTTTTCTGATTTATTGTACCACGAATTGAGTAAATGGAAAAGGTGAATTAACCTCTCGCAACCAAATGAAAGTAATGTGTAGGAAATCAAGTAGGAGTACATGAGTACTTTTAGCGTCCAGTTTTGTGCTTTATTTGTCTCCTCCACTGTAATAGCATCCAGAGAATGCAAGCATCCTGGATTCAAAACTCATGACTCGACGGTTCAATTGCCGAAATGAACTTTTCTCCCACATTATAATGAGACCTCTGAAGGAATATGGGTAGTTTGTGGATAGTTACGAGAATTGATATGAAGTTTAGTTAAATATAAATAACAGACACGAAGTGATATTGTAGAATATTTATTTTATGAACTAACTGGTATCATCACTTTTAAATGTGAATTGTAAATTTGAAACAATAAATTCATACTTACTCCTAGCTCTTTTATATGTGTTATGTTAATCTTGTGTAATGATTTTACGTGGATCCTTTATGTTTTCCTATATCAGTCCTGCCACGTACAATGACTTGAATCTCTCTATTTCACTTTTAATATAGATGTATAGATATAAAGCTACCATTTGCTACAGATAGCTTCTTTTGGAATGAGTAGACAATCCTGAAAAAAGAATGTCTGGTCCCTGACCACCGCACTTGGATAGCTATAAACTTACTTCAAGTATAAATGTACATGAGAAATCAAAAGAAATTTCCACCCCTGGACCTCCTACCTTCATGGCAAGGTGCCTTTTGCTGGTACGGGCTTCACAAAAGAGAAGTCATCTTCGTTACTTGTTTCTTCCTCATGACGTGTTTCTTTTATTTCAGTTGCTTGATCATCATTGTTCACACCTTTAATTAGGTCCTCGGTTGCTGAAGAAAGTGATAATGGTTCAGCTTCCACATCAGACATTTCTTGATCTTCATATCCGAATGACCGAGTTGAGTGGCCTGTAGTTTTGAAACGTTGCAGTTTATGTCTTGAAGAGTGCACTGTTGAAGCATTCGGGCTAACACTTCCACCCAAGGTTACATTTGGGGACTTTCCTCCTTTCCCCTGTCTCTTTTTTGCAGCCATGTGCCACTTCTTAAGAGCCCTTGACGTTTGCTCATCAAAGATCGATTTCTTCATAGACGAACCCATCTGGTGGACGATCACAACTCAGTAATGTTAAAGAGTACAAGCTGGAGAATAATGATAGTTAAGTAGAATCAATCGTTTTTCAAATACGATCTCAATTTTTCATTTTCAGAAATGTGGAACATTTATGTTTTTGCATGATACTGAAGCTAGTGTCGTCATTCCTAGAAATAGCGAGAACGTTTTATGTTTCCTTTTTCGTCTTATTTGACAACAAGGTGGTAACCTTCAGGCTCCTTATAGCACTTGTTCGGGCATGTTCTTTAATGAGACGAATTTTCAATTTTTACTGACTTCTGAAAATGCTTGATTAGAAAACCGCTGTATGCAAAAGATGACAGGTACCTGGGTTACAAGTGCATATAGTGGAAGAGTTATGTAACTGCACAGAAGCAGAACACCAACCCTGCAAAACCCAAAGAGCTTACCCATTTAAGGCTTTGCAATTTACCATCAAATGTTTGATATCCTATGAAACTGCCAGATTGGGTGATGAATACCTTATATTATGCCATTAGGTGATGAATTCTTACATATCAAGTTTATATTGGACATCAGAAGTGATATCCTGGCAGAAAAATTTCATGGGCAGTGAAAAGAATATGAAAACTTACCCTAAAGCAACTTTTACTATTGCAAGCTTGAAGTTAGCATGGAAGCAAGATTTCAACCCAAATGAATACTGCAAAAAGAAAAGGAAAAAAAACTGTGTCATGCATATGCTATGGTGTAGAAATGAGTAGTTGTGAAGTTTTCTAACTGAAACAGATAGTGTGAGAACAATCCGTTACCCATATCCACAAGAAATAGGTTATCTGGAATGCATTCTGCAAGCCAAAAAAGGAGAAATTTAGTGTTTGCTGGCATAAATAAGAGACGAAGTCTTACGGTAAATATTTGAAGGATTGTATATATGTACGATTGACTTGTTAGAATTAATTATCTGTTACCAAAATTTAAAGAAAAACATAACACTAGCATCAAAGCAGAGCCAGGAAGAAACTTCAGATCACAAAACGATTATTCACTTTGATAACAGCTCATATACATGAAGATTGTCACAAGCAGCAGTATATACGACATTTCCGTTCATGCCTTTCAAGTACCCCAAAACATAGCAACAGAAAACTAACCTAGATCTGGAAATCTTAATCTAATCATTGCCTTGTGCCATCATTTTGGAAATGAGTTTTACAATACCTGAAATAAAGCAAAGTGGATAAGATAAAGAACTAGTTGAGGTCGACCAAGCCAGAAGTATTTGTCTGAGCCCTGCACAAGAGGCATCCCCTGCACAACTGCATGTCTTTCTGTCATTTCAAGGGCCATCTTAGTCAAAATCGCCTGAAGCTTTGTACCAACGGCTAAAATTATCTGAAAACAGTTGAATGTCAGGACATTGTTTTATCTAGTTAATATGGAAAAAGGATGTTAAGAACAGATCTTACAATGACAGGGATAGTTGAAGCCCAAAATAATGCTTGCCATCCTAGGAAAGATACAACAAATTAATAGAATTTACTATCTTCTATTCACCTTGTTAAGTGTATATAGTTCTACCTATCAGAAATAAAGAAAAAGATACAGAAAGAAGGAGCTTCCCTTACCTTTAACATTGAGAAGCAAAAAGATAACAAATGATGCCCATAAAACAGGACTGCAACAATATAACACAGTAAGGACAAATATCTGAAGTAATCAAATGTATGAAAACTTTTCAAAGAGAAAAGTACGAAATCAGTAGGAGCTATCAACTGATAACTAACTGTTACCTGACCCCAACAACTACCTTGAAATCATCCTCTAATGACCTCTTGATGTACTTTTGGAAGTTAAATTTACTTCCAGGAGCTAGGTGGACCTACAAAACAACAAAAATAGGATTTCAAAAAAGGACCGACATGTTCAACATTAAGAGACTACTATTTACAATTTTGAAGACCCACGTTGATGAACCCGTTGCGCAATGTTAAGTAATCAGCCTTGGCAACAGACCTGAAAAATTGTCGAAAAAAGCATCCCTGCAATAGAAACATGCAGTTATATTCTTCGAAGGAAGTCATTCTGCAATTTTTATTGTTAATGTTTCTCTTTATTCATCAAGGCTTCTTCATATATCAGATAAAGCCACTAAATATTTGGTCAATTGCACTTCCTATATTAAGCAAATAAAATATATGAAGAAAGAAAAAACAATTTAGGGAAGTTCTTACAATATAGAAGAAGAACGGAATTCTAGTCCAAAAACTAGTGTGCGCTCTCACAAAAGATGTCTCATGAGTAAGCCTGAATCTTGAAGGATCTGTACATCCCACAATTCAAAGAATTTATAAGGTCTGCTAAGAAATAAATTTGTGAAGTTCTGTGGGTGAGAGACTCAATTTCGTTGTCACAAACTACAATATTATAAGCATGAGAAAATATACCATTTGAGAATTCATAATCACGGGATGAAGTCTCCTTCTCCCACTCCTTCCAGCCACGAATCTGCACAAAATAACTTTGATCAATAGCTAAGCATCATCATCTATGAAACTTTTCTCAAATTAACAAGATTTCAGGATTAGTGCATTGATTTGTGAAAAATTTTATGGAGAAAAAATCATAGTTTTCTTTCCCTTTCCAGCAATGAAATACAGTTGTCCTGTCTATTATGCATGTATAGGCGGCACAACAGATGAGCAGTTTTGTCAAAAAGAATATTCCAACCTTTAGCCTCCCAAGCATCATAGTAGTTAAGCTGTATATCACGTGAAAGACTGCTAAGAAGAAAATGAGGATGTGTAACTGATGCAACCCTTCAGCGGTTATAATTGGTTCATAGCCCTGTGAGACAAGAAACAGTATTTCTAAGTAACATAGAATTGCATGTTGGTAGAAGCTCTCGCCGAATTCAAGATTCTACTCAATCCTCTGTCTAAGCACATTAGTCAACTATTGCATGACTAGATTCTATTAGGACATAAATCTTTGACTAATGATGAAAAATAGATACAGTTTAGGTCAAATATTAAAGCTACGTCACTTGGGTATCAAAATAAGAAGTTAAGAATTATGAGCATGAAAAACAGTAACAACTGTTCTTTTACTTACTGTGGCTTCAAAAGAAAGATACGGGGCAAATTTCATATGCTTGAAATTAATAATTACATCAATACTTTAAAAATAGCCATGAAGTAGACCTTGCCAACAAAAGACATAGGGTAAGTATCTTATGTCCAAATACACTCTCGTCCCATTCCAGTGTAAAAAATATGTACTGTAAAGTAGTTTGCGTGGCACTGATGTATCTATGCATCTATATATACAAACACATATTTATCCGCTTAGAAATATGAAAATTAGTTTTTTGCTGATACATTCATTGTCATCAACACATGGCAACTTTCAATAGTACAATAGGACGCTCATCTTACTAAAAATTCAGTGCTTATCGCACCAATCAGTGAAGTACTTACTGTTCTGCATCGAACAACGGCCTCAGCACCAGCTAGAAATCTATGTTCATACATCAATAATCTCCGACGATGTTCCTCTTGAGTAGAAGAGGTTCTAGTCCTCCGACATGGCAACATTGTGTCTGCAACCTTAATTGGAAGACAGATTTTGGCAATGTAGGTCTGCCCAAAAGTCAGGAGCAGTGAAATGAAACCTAGAATCATTAGCTCTGCAGAAACAAAATTGACTTCAGATATTGCTAATTATTCATCTTTATTCCAACCCCGACACTGGAAAAGCAACTAAGAATACAATCGATGAAGTCAGTAAACTCCTGACACCCACCATTATGCTTATCGTGATTATCCAGGAAGAATGCTACTTACCAGCTTTAACCTTTTCCAAGGCTTCAAGTAGAGCTTTCTTATGCCTTTCATGGAACCACTGAGAAATTCAGAAGACACTAGTTAAGAATAAAAAAAGAGGAAAACCCACCAGCATAATAGAAAATTGACTGAACGCCATATGATTCTCCTATCAGATTTAAAAGAATAAGAGGCAAATCAAGATAAATGAATAAGAACTTGTGACAAGCGTTTTTATTTTTTCTCTCTGGTAAATGATTGTAGCTTTCTGGTGGCAGAGATATAGATAGACATTGTGGGGGATGATCTAACCCAAAAACGAAAGAGTAATCAGAATGAATTAAAACTGGCGAGGACTAGAATTGAAGTATGGAAAACAGAAGAAAGCATAGCATAGCAGTAGACTTTACAGAAACATAGATTAAGGAGATAAAGAAAGGAGTATACCTCTGCAAGCTTGTGAAGAAGCAACTCCAAGAGAAGAGACAAGATTATAAAAACAGCACAAACACTCGCTACTGCCCATGTTGGTGTCTGATCCAGCTTCCTCGGAGACTCACTGCTACTGCTACTTTCGCTTGCTCCCATAACCACCATAGCTCCTCCATTCACAACAACCACCACCATCACCATCCATATTAAGCGCAATACCAACTTCATATCTGGGTTTGTACTTTGTAAGTGTCTAAGCTTATATTCAGCTACAAAAACACGCAGACGCGTAGATCAACGAGTCTAAACTCAAAATCTGGTGTAATGTAATACACTAATACGCAAAAAAAAAAAAAGAGGGCTGTGTGAAATGGCGTAAGAAAGTAAAGAAGAAAGCGCGCATTTAGTGCGGAGTTAATTGAGGAATTAATTAGAGGAAGAGGAACTACGTCCAAAAAGGACTAAACAACAAGAACAGCGATGTTATTATGAAGATCTTTGGGACATAGTAACGGTTGTGGCAGGTCAACTCTTCTAAGCTGACGTATTTAACTCTTTCATATTTATTATCAATTATTTTTTGTAATAAAGATATTATTCTTTGTTAAAATAATGGACAGTGGAAGAAGAAAGTCTTATAATAGATAAAATAAAAAATATGAGAAAAAAAGGAGGGTCTGTTTTAATATAATTTTAGTTTTTTTCCCACGTATAGCTTCAATTACAGGAAGACATTTTTAAACTATATATACCTAAACCAATTTTTGATTTTTTTTCAGAAGGCAAAATTCTGGCTCAAATTTTAATGGCATAATAAATCTAAAAAGTAAAATTAGTTGCCTCTATATATGTTTTTAGGGTGGCAGCTCCCTGACTATAAATAGAAGAGATAGGGATGACCGCTCCTGTTTCTCGAATTTAGATTCTCTGTCTAATATTATGATATCTTATTATGTCCAATAAATCTCAATCATTTAATTATGTGAGTCTCGCATAAGTCTCACAAAATAAATAACTAAAATTTTATGAGATTGAGTAATATTGGACAAAGTATCTTATCTCCTGCTCCTCCCCTTTCCAACAACCCCACTGCTTTTTTCGATGTCAGAATGTTCCCGTTGGTTAAACCTGGCACCATGATTTCGCTCTCTCTTTTCTTTGGGTAACTCTTAGGAAAAGTCGATCAGACCAGAAACATTGAAATATGACAAATACAAAACTTAATTACGGGAAGGGGCAAATGATATATGCATTATGAATGGTAGGCGAGCAAATACATTATAATTAAAAACAATCTTTTGAACTAATTTGTCTTTATATTTAAATATTTTTGTGATGGGTACATGTAAAGTATCATAATTCAAATGTTTTGTTTTTATCAATTACTTTTGAGTAGTTGGATAGAATGGAAGTTTTAATTTAAACCGGGTTGGGAGTTGGAACGACAGATAGGGTGGTTTTGGTCTACTAGAGACATATAGGCGATCAAGGAAAGAGTCCAATGGGCCAAATTCAGATATCTGCCTCCGCCGAAGGTATTAAAAATAGTTAAAACTGGGCCCTTCTCGGATATTCCAGAAGAGAAGATACAACTCAGAATCTGCTGAAGATTTAGGACCCACCACATCACAGACAAAATAACTATTTTTTACACATAATAGAATTTCTAGTTAGATTATTTTAAAATCTACCTTTGAGACAGAGAAGGGTACAAACTACTCTTTTGGCGTCCACCCCCGTTTATAGAAATTTTTTGTTTCTTTCGAGCCTGTGCTACAAGATTTTTTATCCTAGAGACAAAAACAAAACACATAAAAAATATCATAAATACCCCTCTCTTTATATAAATAATTTTTTATTCTTAATTATATTATTAAACTCATGATGATGATGATGATGATTATTATTATTATTATTATAAATTTTAAACATACTATTATTATTATCATTATACAAAATTA
>JANITX010000210.1:40708740-40722471 GCA_027564395.1 Erythroxylum ulei | reverse complement strand
TATAACATCATTTGTATTATCAAATGAATGTAAATTGTATTAAACTATGTTACTTGATTTTACTGTAGCAATGAAATGGTGGATATTATGGTTGTGTCGATAAATTGCATAATATTTTGGATGATTAATCTATATTTTGAGGATATTATGTAACTAATAATATGTTGATGTAAGAAAATACTAGAGTATTTTTTCTTCAAGAGCTATTAGAAAGGAAAAATCGCAATATACTTGATTTTAAATATTTTGTTATTATAATTAGGGTGCATAAATTAAAAATAATTATTTAAAATATATTTGAAATTTGCTATAAAACAAAATTTTAACAAATTTTTATTTCTTAATATTTTTAACAAACCAACCACCATCAATGGTAATAGTAACCATTCCTTCATCTTAACCAACTATCATAATTATAATGATTATATTCATTCACATTCCTCACTATATTCATTCCTATTCTCATTCTCATTGCCCTCTGTGAACCAAGCGCCCCCTAAGCATCATTATTTTGTAACTGAAGGGAATAGAGACCATCAGATAATATAACATAATCAATAACTTTCGATTCATTATACAAACTGAAACCAGAATCTGATAAATTAAAGGAAAAATCAAATGGTACAAGTCTTGATACAAAAATCAAATTTTTAGAAAAATTTAAAACATGAAAGGTATTTTCCAAATACAAAACAAAACCACTGTTCAAAACCAAACTACAAGTGCCGATGGCTTCCACATGCGAGCTCTTCTTGCTTCTTGAATAGATGACTTGTTCACTTTCCACCAGCTTCCTTAAGTTTTGCATACCCTGTAAAGTATTCGAAACATAGATTGTAGAACTAGAATCAATCCATCATGTGTTATGATTAACATTAACCATATTAGACTCATAACAAACAAATGAAATTTAAGTACCTTTCTTTTCGAGCCAGTCCTTAAATTTGGCGCAATCTTTTTTCATGTGTCCCCTCTTTTTGTAGAAGAAATACTTTGACGGCTTCTTTATATCGGCTTGAGGAGCAACTCTGCCCTTTTCCTTACTCTTGGCATTATCCTGCCTCTTCTTTCTATAAACGGTCAAATTGACCCTTTCACCATCTTTCATCAACCTCTCCTCCTCTTGCACACACATGGTCAATAGTTTGTTAATCGACCACTTATCCTTACGTGTGTTATAAGAGATCTTAAAAGGATCGTATTGTTGAGGTAGAGTGCACAAAATGTAATGTACGAAGAAAGATTCTGATATTGTATATTCTAACGCTTTCAACTGAGCCGCTATGTCCCTCATACGCATAATATGATCATGTATGCCTTTTATTCCTGTGAGCCTTAAAGATAACAACTGCATAATTAAAGTACTGGCAAGGGCTTTATCGAATGTAGCGAATTGCTCATCAATGGCCTATAATAGATCTTTCACGTTACTATGCTGGTCAACAGAACTACGAATGCTAGCAGATATTTTGGTCTTTATGAACAACATGGAGAGACGATTAGATCTATCCCACCTTTCATAAAGAGCAATAGCTTCTGGAGTGCTGGTCTCAATTGTACTCAATGGTTTGGCTTTCCTAGTAGCATAGTCTATATCCATCCAGCCTATGCTAACATTTTCCCCTTATTTTTTAAAAGTTAAAGGGGGGAAGGAGATAACGGGAGGGAGGGAGGGAGATTTTAAATTTTTTTTGAAAATTTTGCAAAAAATCCCCTTATTTTTTAAAATTTTTGGTATCGGCTAGTATTTAACTGGTATTTTAAATACCGACTGGTACATCCAAAACGGGTCGGTACCGACTGGTATTTAAACTCGGTATGACCCACCCTTTGCTTCGTATCGATTTTAGTCTGATACGGTATGTACCGACTGGTACCGGCCGGTACGAAATGGTATTCATAATTTTGGTCTAAACCACTAAGTAGCATCAAATCATTTGCATATATTAAGTGTGTTGATTGGAGTCATCTACATTAATAGTGGAAGTGAAATATGACATTATTGGCAATAAGTTTGGAGATCAATCTAGATATCCCTTCCATTACTAAGGTAAAAAGGTAAGTGGAATGAGGATCCCCTTGCCTAATACCTCTGGTTGGACTGAAAGGTAAAGATGGAATGCCATTCACTATTAACTAAGAGATGGTGTTTGGATACACGTTAATAGCCAATCTCTGAATTTAGGTGGTAAGCCTATAGCTTCCGGGCAATCTTGCAAATACCTCCAACTGATAGTATCATACGCCTTGAAAAAATCAATTTTCAACAGACAACTTTTGATAGGTTTCCTTGAGTGGTGTTCCCCTAACAACTCTTGTAAGAGGAGTATATTGTCTCTAATACTTCTCCTCGGTAGGAATGCCCTTTATGCCATATGAATAACTTCTGATAGTACAAGTTTTAGCCTTTAAGCAAGCAACTTGGCAATCACTTTATAGACTGTAATGCTATAGGATATAGGTCTATATTCAGTTATGGAAGATGGATGTTTCTGCTTAGGAATAAGGCATATATATTTGTGATTCACCTCTTTAAGCAATTTGGTATATAAGAAAAACTCCAAAACAACCTCTGTAAAGAGAGACCCAGTTATCTCCCAGGTGGTTTGAAAAAAGAATGCAGTGAATCCATCTAGACTTGGTGCTTTTGAAGGATGAAGGTTGAACACCACTTCCTTGACTTCTTGTGAGGTAAAAGGAGTGGTTAATCTATCAACAAGTTCTTGTTGGAGAGAAATTCCAAAAACATCTTTGACATTGAAACCTTGTGGAGGGTTATTTGTGGTTCCCAATCAACTGCTGGAAATAACTTCTGATTAAGTCTACTAACTCCTTTTGATCAGTGATCAAATCACCCCTGCTGTCTTGTAATGCTGTTATAGTATTCACATTTTGTCTCGACAACAGAGAAGCATGAAAGAATTGGGTGTTAGAATCCCCATCTTTGCGCCAATTTAGTCTGACCTTCTACTTGAGGATCGAATTATGGAATGCTAGTTACTCTTGATACTTCTTCAATCATCAATTCTCAATCTCTTGTAGTTCATTATGCTAGGATGATTGTAGCAAGCTGCTTGAGTTTTAACTAGCTTCCTCTTGCAGACATCTATATCTTGTTTTTGTTATCTGGCAAAATCTTTAAGAACTCGTTTGACTATTTTAAGTTTTTGCTTCAGTTGGAAGGTCTTATACCCCTGCACTTCATTTCGCCAGCAATTATTCACCAATTCCATATATCCTGCCATCCGGGTAACTCCATTGAAGAATCTAAATGGAGCACCCATTCTCACCGGGTCAACACCGGGTCAACCATATTGTATATTAGCACGTAGGGGTGGTCTGATAGAATATTATCTCTAAAGCATACCAATGATTGTGGGAATTCACACATCCAGCTAGGATTCATAAGTGCTCTATCTAGCTTTTTCCGAATCAACATCTCACCTTGCTGCTTGTTTGTCCAAGTAAATACTCGCCTAATTGCCTTAAATCCACTAGATTCACCATTTGGAAGAATTGATTTAACTCTCTTGTAACTCCCATTCTATATCTAGCACCACCGTCAACTTTGTTCTTATTTAAAGAGCAATTGAAATCCCCAATAGCTATTCAGGAGTTGAAAATTCTACTTTGTAGTAGTTGCAAATCCTTCCATAATTTATCACACTGAAAGGCAAAATTAGAGGCATAAACAAGAGTAACTTCAAAAGTGGAAGATTTACCTCGTATTTTACAATACAAGTGCATAAATTGATCGCTTTGACTAGGTGTTGCCACCTTAATGTAGTGTAAATTATAAAGACATACAATGTGTCCATTGTAATGATGTAAGTAGTTAGTGAAGTATTTCCAGTTAGCACCTAAAAACTGCAGTCTGGATTGAGTATAAGAGGCTTTTATTTTTGTTTCAAGAAGACCCAGATTTTTATTTTTGTTTCAAGAATACCCACCAAAATTTGTCTCTTACTAAGCACTAACTCCTTGACCATGGACTATTTTGGAGGGTCATTAAGCCCTCTTGCATTCCATACTAACACTGTCATCTAAGGGGAATACCCCTCTAGTTCCAATATCTCCTCTTGCTTAATGGAGCATATTAGCATTGATCTTATGTTAGATGAGCCGTTGACAAAAGGGTTATTGTCCAAAATGTCCTTTGGTCATGCAAAGAATGTGAGTATTATATGCGTTAATGATTATTAGATAGTACTATTGTACCGGCTCTTCTTATATAGCTGACATTCTTTGTGTGTTAATGAATATATTATTTTTGAATATTTTATTTTCTTTATGTATTTAATTGTCATGTATGTTGTTAAAAGCATTTCTGAATAGTAAATTCTATTATGTACTCTCTATTGATATAGTAGCACAAAAAAGAGAGTATGTTGAATTAATAGTGTATAACGGTCATGCCCCTTATTAGTCTTATAATTGATTATGATTATTGATGATACTTGTGTAAGTGAATGATGATTCTTGTACATTATGATTTTTTGAATTATCGATCCAATATATTGCATAAAGTCGCATGAGTAAGGTGAAAAGTTGTTGGAAATTAATTACTCAAGTAACTCATGTGTTAAAAGGCAACTAGGAGATTTAATCATGTAATAAATGAACCTTTGGACTTTTAACTTATTACAATAAAATTTTTTAAAACTGATAATTGTTAGTTTTTTAAGTGTATTAGAGTTCTATCTCCACCTAATAAATTTTTTGTCTTCTCACAAAGTATTATTATGTAGCAAAATGAGATAGAAAATTTGAAACAGAGATCAATTGCTTAAGGAGTTTATACTTGGAGAATCGTTTCGCATTACGAAAAGAATAGATATTCAGAAACTCTATCTTTGTACGAGTATATGAATGTGATGTACGGTGGTAACTCTCCGGTGTTTTTACAAAGATTGAAGATGTCACGAGGCAGTATCATTCTCCAGCCCAGCCGTAGAATGGAATTGCTTGCAGTTGCTGGACAACTATACCGCAAAGGCACCCAGTAAGAAACTTCTTATATTATAATACTGTTATAGTATTGGTTTTATGTATGTAACATATAGTAGAAGGTAATCGAATTATAAACGTAATAGTTAGTTGATGATTACCTTAAAATATAATTAACAGAAAGTCCTTTTTAATAGAAGTATTAGGAATTACGTGCCAGCAGATGGGCAGGCCAGAGACCAACGCCACCGCATATTTCGTAACAGAAAACCATAACAGACTATTAATGCGAGTGTCACTGAGAGGGTGTGACGGATGTTCGTTGCACTCCTCTTACGTTCACAATCTCAGAAACAAATTGCTTCTAGCTTTTCCGTTCCGTCATTTTATGATTATGGAATAAGTGATCAACTGACGTGTAGCTAGTTGATTGAGTTGATGATCGCTTGCATCTGACGTGCTGTAACAATTGTAAGCAGAAGAAGCTAATAATGGGAATTGGGAAACTAGTTATTGCAGCATTCATGCCAGTTCTCAAAGTACTGTTACTCACCGCCGTCGGCGCCTTTCTCGCCGTTGATGGAGTTGATATATTGAGCGTTGATGCCCGAAAGCATTTGAATAATGTAACGGATACCCTGTTCTTTCTTCCTCTGTTTTTTTTTTTAAACTATTATGGCTGGAATAGTACTTGCATCAACGGTAATTACCATAATAACCTGCAACTATAGTGTCACTAGAACCTTGTTTAATGTCAATTTTCATTTAATTTCCTTTCACAGTTTGATGGTGTGGTTGATCAGTACTCTCTGATTTCTATTTCTTTTCAATTTCACAGGTTGTGTTTTCTGTATTCAACCCAGCACTTGTTGGTAGCAACCTGGCGAAATACATAACCTTTAGAAGCATGGTTCTTCTGTAAGTTGCTTCCCCACCATTTTTATGTTGCCATTGTTAATGTCAAATTTGACATCATGTTTTTGCTTTTAGCAAGTTGCTTAAGACACTGGATTTTGATGAAATGATGCAGCTGGTTCATGCCAGTCAATATTCTCATCACATTCATACTTGGCTCGCTGCTTGGTTGGTTACTCATTAAAACAACCAAAGCTCCTCAAGATCTTTGGGGCCTTGTGCTGGGATGTTGCGCTGCAGGTAAATTTGTGCTTTTCTTGGTTTAACCAAACTAAAATTTTTAGTGCTTTTGTTACCTTATTGTTTGCTGGAGAGCAGCAATATACATATATTTCAATGAGGAAAGACTGAGATCTAAATTCTAGCCCAAGAACTGTGTTTCATGCATAAAATTTAAGTTGTATCATCAGTACCCCAATTACGAGCTCTTATATTACCCTGCAGTTTAATTAGCTATACTTCTTCTGATCTGTAGCAGCTACTTAAAGATTTCTGCGGTGTGTTTTTCTTTTCCTATTTCCGCAATGCACTCTACTTTTCCTAAGCTACTACTCAATAAAACAGGTGGAAAGTCCAGTTCCCAGTAAGCTGTTTGTTTATTTTATCTTCCTACTGCTACGTAAAACAGCCCGAACCTTCTTTAATTAGTCAAAACTTGCATCCTTTTGGTATTCTATTTGGTGATACTTCATCACTACCAACTATACTGTTCTGTTATAGTTCTTTGCCATGAATATGTTACCTATTTTGCTGATCAGTTCAGCTTTAGATACACCTCAACAATACATATATTCTCCTTGCATTTGTCTATTTTAAATTGACGAAGTGATATCTAATGTGCTGATTCCAATTGTTGTTCTTCATTGATAGCTGGAATATCAGATGTTTGGTGCTGCCAAGGAATATATAATGAGTAAGAGGGGAAAAGGAAATATCAAGAGATTGATTGTTTGGTACTAATTGGTTTCGTAGCTTATATAACCCTTATAGTACAATAACAATTTCACAAAAACCATTGCTAGAAACAGACCTTGAAATGTTATGCTAGTACAGCAATCAGATGCTTTCTGTGACGTCCCTTTAAGTTGTTTCTAACTTGGTCAATATCCGTGCAGCTAATTGTGGAGTACTGATGTGAACAGGGAATCTGGGGAACATGCCTCTTATTATCATTCCAGCCGTCTGTAAAGAAAGTGGAAGTCCCTTTGGTGATGTTGATGTCTGTTACAGCCATGGATTACTTTATGTCTCAATCTCTATGGCAGTATGCCCATTCTCTCTAACGTACATGTGGTGGTTCAGTAATTAGTAATTACTTCTCATCTGTGACGTGGATTGCTCAATTTCGTCAATGATATAGTTCGTAATCATTAACGTTTTGTCCTTACATTTCAGATTGGAGCTATCTACATGTGGTCTTATGTGTATAACATCATGCGCGTATACTCAAGAAAGGTTTCTGCAGGAAGCAAACTTGTTTCCCTCACATATGATGTGAAGTCTGTTGCTGAAACGCCTACAACGTGTTGCAAGGGACCATTGCTTCCTTTGAACAAGGAATCAATCAATGCTGGTCCTGCAGATCAGCTTGAACATGAATACACAACACCGGAGGAGAACGAAAAGGTTAATTTCTGTCTTATGGATTTGTGAATTTCTGCACTTGAGCATGTCCTCAGAATCTTTTCAGTAAATTCTTCAGATGCAGTTATGTGATTTCTTGTCACATCAGTGATGTAATTGGTGATCCATCTGAAAGTTACACGATCCATATATGGTGGTCTTTACAAAAATCTGTTAACATGTTTTTTGGCAGGTTCCTTTTGTAGTACAGTTTAAGCAGGGATTACAAAGAATTAGGACAAGACTAAACCTCGGGAGTTTATTTGCACCTTCAACTACTGGAGCGGTATATGTTTACCGTACCTATTATGATCCATTTATTGTGAATCTGCTATGAGATATACAATCTTTCATCCTTTTCCAATTGCCCCATATTTCTCTCTTCTAAAGTTTTTGGTTGAAGTTGTGAAATCATTATATAAATTCCTCATTACCACTGCTGTAAATTGATAAGTTCATTCCAATGCCAGATGACAACATTCTTCCATTAATATTGTTTTCTCGCGCATTGGTAAGCACAAATGCATGCTATGTCTACATATGAGGCTAGGACATTGGTTAGTATCCTAATCAATCTACAGATAGTTCCCTTTGTTACTATCTATGGATTCGTTCTGTTGCAGTATTTTTTGAATGGTATGAAAGACATAGAGGAGGTTTGAAGTAGTAATGTTTTGTTCTGATGTGAGACTAATCTCATCCTCTGCTCCTCTAGAAATGTGAGACAATGGAGCTTCGTAGAAAGTCCAATGAGGAGGACGCAGCAAAATTTTACATGTTAAAATTCTAGCAAGTACTTTCTATACTTGGTAGCCTAAACTAAAAAGATGTCTTTTTCTGTAGATTGTTGGATTTATAGTTGGTCTGATACCTGAGTTCAGGAAGATACTAATTGGTGATACTGCTCCTCTTCGTGCACTTGAAGGTTCTGCATCGTTGCTTGGGTTAAGTACCTTGCCTTAATGCTATGGAGTCATCTAAATTACTGATATAAGTTTTTTGTCTAATTAAAAAGTTTTACTACTTGCAGTGATGCTGCCATTCCAACAGTTACCTTGATTGTGGGGGCAAATCTTCTCAAGGGTATGTAATATTACATGATGTCGCTGATCTGAAATTTGTTACTCATTCAAGTTGTTGAGTTTCTTAAGACATGTCAAATCTAGCCCAAAGCACAGTAATTAGAGACATTGGATTCTCTTCAGGTCTGAAAGGATCAGGAGTCCAGTTATCCATCGTCACTGGGATAATATTGGTGAGGTATATCTTCTTGCCAATTTTTGGGATAGGCATCATCAAATCTGCAGTTCATTTTGGGTTTGTGCCATCAGATCCACTGTATCAGTTCGTGCTTCTGCTTCAATATGCACTTCCTCCAGCAATGAACATAGGTCTGATAATTTTTTATCGGTTTCTTTGGAAGTTTGGAACTTGGAAACTTGTAGGCGTATTTGATGTCATCTTTTCCTTTTTCTTTTGGACGTTGATATGACAGGCACAATGACCCAATTGTTTGGTGCTGGTGAAGGGGAATGCTCCGTGATTCTGCTAACAACTTATGCCTTGGCCTCAGTTTCACTAACCCTTTGGTCTGCATTCTTCATGTGGCTCGTGCGGTAGCTCAACTCTTTTTGCTGTTTTTTCTTTCCTGATCAAAGTGGAGCTTCTATTCTTCTGTTTTTCTCCTACTCACATAACTTTTGATTGTACATGCCAGTCATTTCATCTGCACGTAGAGCGAATATCTTTTAATAAATTGTTCAGATAACTAGTGTAATATATAATTATCAGAATTTCTAATGTAATTTATAATAATATGTACAATAAATTTTAAAAAAATTGTTTAACTTGAAGACTACACATTGATGATTATAAGTTATTATTGTTTCTTAAAATTTTATAGTAAAATTTATAAAATTGACCAAGCTATAAAATTTTCCTTCATGTCATAAAGAAAAACATCAAAAAATGTAAAATGATTCCTTTGTTGATCACGCAATCAATTAAAGGTTGATCAGCTAAACTAAACATGTGCACCTAAGCTTAGAAATTACTTTCATGGAAAAGGGTGTGTCTGAGGTATCATTTGCAAATGACAAATTAGAGAAAATATAGCTTAATTCCGGTTAAGGCAAACCTTTTCCATGAAAGTAAAACGAAAAAACAGAATACAATGTCAAGCTTCTTATTTTCCATCTATGGCTTAATTCAACTCTTACGAGTCTGTGCTGTAAGTTTCAATATCTTTAAGAAATTCTGTATTTTTTAAATTTCTAAAGGTTATTTCTTACTTTCGAAACTGTCGCTATTTTTTGGTATTTGTTGATATTTTCCATAATTGAAAGGTAACTTATTTAGATTATTTTTAATAGAAACTTACTGACATATGTTGCAATTATGTAATCAATATTTCGAAATTCTCAGACCTAAAGATTAACGTAGATTTGACTATTAATAATAAATTATATGCTTTAGACATAAGTATATATTTTTATATTAATTAATTGTTAGTTCAAGGTTTACTATTAATGATTTTGATGATAACTTCATAATATTTCAAAATTTAAAGTGGATTTATTTTCTTGTAGGTCTAATTCTCAAACAGAAATAAAATCATATGATAAATATTTCCTTCCTTACAGGAACCTTCCTAATGAACTTACCTTATTTATTTCACAATATTAAGAAGAATCTTGTTATCATTAGAGTTATTTTCTTTTATTGTTAATGGGTTAATACTCAAAAGGACAATAAAAGGAAATAAACTCATAAGAAATTCGCATCCTTTCTTACATAAACCTTCTTTATGAACTTACCTAATTATAAATGGTTTATTCTAAAGGATCATATAAACTACGAAGGTCGTATATTAGTCCTGTGATTACTGGAAGATTTTTGGCAAATATGATGTTGAAGTTATTCATATTTAAATCCATCCAGTTGACTAAGAATGCAAGTAAAGCAACAACTAGTTGAAATAAATGCCTACTTATCGAAGAGCCACTACTTTTGTGAAAACAGATTAGACTCTTGAAATACATCTATAGCATCAATTTTCTTGAAAGTGATATTATTGTCAAATCTCTTGTGCTTTAGAAGTGAAAATTCTTTTTGATAGAGATCATTGAAGCTCATATCGAGAAATTACATTTTCACCTGTTGAGAGTTTGTAGAGGCTAGTTAAATACTACTAGTTTGGAAGGTTGAAGAATCTTGAAAAAAAAAAAAAGTACTTGTGAACTTGAAGAGACTTGTCAAATTAGTACTTGGGATTTTAGTGAAACATTCAAGTTAGATAGTTGGGGGCTGGACGTAGGCTTGAGTTATAAGCTAAACCAGTATAAATTGACTGCGCCACTTCTCTTTCTCTTTTTAATTTTTAAATTTCTACAATATATAGTTTGTGCTTTCATTTTTGCAAGAGGCTCATTCACTTTTATAATAGGCTCTTTCTGTTTCCAATTTGCAAGAGGTTCTTTTCAATTTTAGCAGGTGCCTTCTGTTTTAAATTGTTTTAATAGGATTTATTGTTTAGCAGGCTCTGATCGTCTAATAGGCTCTTGTCGTTTAATAGGGTTTTATCATCTGACAGGTTTTTATTGTTTTTAAATTTTAACAGGCCCCTGTCATTATACGAATTGAAAGTAACTTGCAATTTTTTTTAAGTCACACACAATTCACCCCCTCTTGTGTATATTTACTTTATCATTTGATATCAGAGCAAGGTTTCATATTTTTGCGTTTTACAGCACATGATAGATCATAGCAAACATTTTGAGAAGTTTTGAAGGATAATCCGTCTCAAAGCCTCCTTACTTCAATGGAACCAACTACTCATATTAGAAAGAGAGAATCACCATATATCAGTCTTCAATTCGTAGTGTCTTATAATTTAGAGAAGCAACTTATAATGTGGACATGGTAATGACTAGATGGAGGTATGATTTAGATATAGCATTCAATGCTACCAATCTTATTATTATCAGTTTATGGTGGAGGATATTACCTTACGGTCTAAGATATAAAGCTCTTTCAATTGATGACTACAAAGGTAAACTTCTGAGTAGCTTTATTTAGAAATAAAAAGTTATTTAGATGAAAGAAGAATGATTTGGGCTATTTATGGGTATTCAATCATGTGCAATAGTTGGACAAATAGAAGACATGGCCTAGTATTAATTTTTTATTTTATCTGGGACAATGTTTTTTAAGCCTATAGATGTATCTGACCTTGTAATGAATGCTGATACTCTATTTCAAATATTTGATGAAGTTGTGAATAAAGTTAAGTAAGAAAATATTGGTTAGTTCATTACTGACAATAATTTTGCTTATAAAATAGCTAGAAGAATATTGTAAAGCAAATACAATTCTTTTTATTGGACTCTTTGCGTTGCATATTATATTGACCTAATGTTGAAAAATATAGGAGATGTTAAGTATTTTCTTATTAATGATGAAACTGCACATAAAACAAAAAAGATGATCAACTTCATCTACAATAGTACATGGGTCTTGAATTTAATAAGAAAAGATTTCACTAGTGATATTACAAGATTTGTAACAAATTTCTTATCATTTCAGTATTTTATTATGATGAAGAAACAGTTGAGATAAATGTTAATTTACAAGTGATAAGTAGGTTGTATCTTAGTATGCCAGGTCTAATGTTGGATTAGAAGTTTCTAAAATTATCCTTGAAGATAATAAATTTTGTCCCAATGTCAATTTGTCATCCAAGTTTGTGAACCTTTATTGAGGGTACTTCGTTTGGAAAATAGTGATAAGAAGGCAACAATTAGTTATTTTTCTGACGTAATAGAGATGGTAAAGGAAACAATTAAGGTCAATAAGAAAAATATACCTTCTTTATACACACCTTATTTTGTTGTCATCAATGAGAGATGGAAAGATAACTTTACTCTCTATTATTTGCAGCTGAGACATTTTTGAATCCTAATATCTATTTCAGACCAAGTTTTACAAAAATTGAAGTTAATAGGGGAATGTTATTACTTATTACAACAATTGTTGCTCATGAAATGATGCAAGATCTCCTTAGCTCACAAATGGAGATTTATAAGGATGCTTCTAGTAAATTTGGGATGTCAATTAATATTCATTAAAGCGACAAACTTAATCTAGGTATATATTTTTTTCACTCTTATTACTTGTTGAAAATTAATCATTACATTATTTTGTTTATAATGCTACTTTTGATGTCTTTCAGTTACTTGCTAGAACCAATTCGAAAGTGGTGCTCTAGAATTACAAAGGTTTGCAATTTGAATTCTAAGTCAATGTATTAGTGCAATAGGTTGTGAAAGGATTTGGAACACGTTTGAATTTATCCATTCCGAGAAAAGAAATAGATTGGAATATAAAAAATTGAATGACTCAGTCTTTGTTCGATACAATTTAAAGCATCCAGAAAGGTATGTTATTATCATTATTAAGTCGGATATAATTTCTTGTAATTTTTTAATGATTTAATTTTTTTATTTACTAGGACTCTTAGTAGAATAAGTTGTTGTGTAGATCCAATTTGCCTTGATAATATCGATATTTTGGTAGAAAAGTGACTTGAAAGATAATCTTTGATGAGAAAGTATTGACATGTTGTTTGATATAATAAATTTAAATAATAGTGATGATGAGACTCCTCTCAATAATGAGGATTTTGTATCAAATGAGAATTGAGGTTAATGCGATTTGAGTGGATATTTGATTGAATGAAGTTCTGAACTTTTATTTCTTCTCTTCTTTTAATTTCATTTATATTTGATATATATGTTAAATTCTATATATACAATATAAATATAACTATAAATGTTTTTGGTTAAGGTTTTATTTCTAGTTGGTTATTCCATCGGCACAAATTCTTTCATAAATTGTAATAATTAGAGAGTCATAGATGTTTATTTTTTTTATGTTTTGACGTAATTAATATTTATTATATGATGGAATTGTAATATTTTTAAATACTTTGTATTATTCTTATTTTTATATTTGTATGATGATTAAATGATCTTTTTCATATTAATTGTGGTTAGTATTTATATGTGAAAAGTAATATCATTATAAATAAATAAATTGTTGTTATTTTAAATTTCTATTGTTATGATTTTTGTGATAGGTTTGATATAAAATTATAAATTATACAATAAAATATATTGAATGACTATTTTGTAATTTTAAAAAAATTCAAAGATCACTTTATAAATTTAAAAAATTACCCAAAAAGTA